>JAKLTH010000134.1:0-600000 GCA_025175895.1 Wurfbainia villosa | reverse complement strand
ATGATCATATAAGCTCATACAAGCATAACATTCATATAAACGTACACGAATATATAAACAAGCATAGCATCATAAATAAATATAACATGCATATAAATATAAACAAACATATCATGCTTTTAAACATACCAGAACATAAGTATAACATTCATATAGACATCTAAGAACATAAGTAAACATAACATGCATATAACATACCAGAACATAAGCATAGCATTCATGTAAACATTCAAGAACATAAACAAACATAACATGCATATAACATACCAGAATATAAGTATAGCATTCATGTAAACATCCAAGAACATAAACAAACATAACATGTAGACATACAAGAACATAAGCAAGTATAACATATAAACATACAAGAACATAAGCAAGCATAACATGTAAACATACAAGAACATAAGCAAATATAACATGCATATAACATCATAATGATCTAGACATGAAATAAGAATATATGCAGGATACTCTTTGAAAACATATATTATAGGTATTTAACATAATCTCAACATATTGGGTCCGGCATTGTACCACATCATCATCATCATAGTGTGCATCCCTAAATAGACCCGAGGTAGCTAATCCCGAACTTACTAGGTTACTAGGCCCGACTATGTCCTTCGACCTAGGGGCCATTATCATAACATAGAAGCTCATCCTAAGTCCGTACTTATGACCGTCGGCCTAGGGCATCTGGGAGCTCATCCCGTACTGAGTCCGTACTACGACCGTCGACCCAGGGGCACGTAGGAGCCCATCCCTTGGACCTTATTAGGGTCCTGGTACAAGCCATGCAGAAAGTAAAATAGCATATCATGTTTCTTATCATAACATATCATATTTCTTTTTATAAACATATCATGTTTCTTGTCATGACATATCATGTTTCTTCTTCTTAACATAACATGTTTTTTCTTCATAACATATCATGTTTCTTTTCATAACATATCATGTTCCTTCTTCATAACATATCATATTTCTTTTCATACATATCAAGTTCCTTCTTTATAACATATCATACATTCACACAATTCACATGACAATGAGCATAACATGATCATACATTTAACATGGTAATGAGCAGAAAATAATCATGTATTCCTACTATTAACATGGACATATGGTAGTGACATAAACCAATCATGCTAAACCACTTGAGTAAGGACTACTTAACATCATGTTAACATCACACACATATAGGGCATGACATAAACATCATGAACAAGCATAACATGGAGTGATCTAAACTTCATGGAGTTCTACCAAAGTTAGCTATCAACATGTTACCTATATCTACATTCAAAACATAGCATGACAATTTATATATCATATGACATGATAGACATTTAGGAGTTTAAATGGAGTCTTGGCCGAATGGTTCAAGGAACTTTAAGGATCAACCATTTCTTAAATCTAGCTTAGCTATCAACATGTTACCTATATCTACATTCAAAACATAACATGACAATTTTATAGATCATAGCATGATAGACCTAAATGGGTCTTGGCCGAATGGTTCAAGGAACTTTAAGGATCAACCACTTAAATTTAGGTTAGCTAACAACATGTTATCTTCATCTACAATCAAAACATAGCATGAACTCATCTAGAGCATAGCATAGAAATGTTATCTTCATTTAACATCAAAACATGGCATGAATTCATCTAGAGCATAACATAGCACATGTTATCTTCGTCTAACATCAAAACATAGTATGAACTCATCTAGAGCATAGCATAGAACATGTTATCTTCATCTAACATCAAAACATGGCATGAACTCATCTAGAGCATAGCATAGAAATGTTATCTTCATTTAACATCAAAACATGGCATGAATTCATCTAGAGCATAGCATAGAACATGTTATCTTCCTCTAACATCAAAACATATCATGAGCTCATCTAGAGCATAACATAGCACATGTTATCTTCATCTATCATCAAAACATAGCATGCATGGACCATCATGGAAGGCACAAGGAATGGTCTTGGCCGAAAGTTATATGAGGGTTTGAAGATCAACCACTTAACCAAACCTATCTAGAAACCTATCATCATCATATTTATACAAAGTATAGCATGAACCATCATGGAAGGCACAAGGAATGGTCTTGGTCGAAAGTTCATGAAGGGTTTTAGGATCAAACACTTAACCAAACCTATCTAGCAACCTATCATCATCATATTCATATAAGATATAGCATGGATCATCATGGAAGCACAAGGAAGGGTCTTGGCCAAAAGTTTCTTGAAGTTTTTAAGATCAAACACTTAACCAAACCTATCTAGCAACCTATCATCATCATATTCATACAAGATATAGCATGGATCATCATGGAAACACAAGGAAGGGTCTTGGCCGAAAGTTCATGAAGGGTTTTACTTAATAACATCAATCGAAACAACTTGTATGCAGGTGAGGGGCATTGAGAGAGATATCAATAAAGCTCCTCCGACGCTCAAGGCGGAAATCAATGTGCAGAGGAGACATAAAGAAAGCAAGGGAGCAGTTTTGAAGATGTTTCGAACCTCTTTTCTTCCTCTAACTGTCTTTATATAAGCGGAGATATCCATACAGAGCGGTACGGAGGGTGTGGATGGTATGGTACAGTGAAGGAATGGTTTGTCGTCTTTAGAAATAATAGGGAGCATCACCTTTATAAATACTGTCGCGTATGGAGGACAATTAATGTCTCCCGCGTGATTGATAGGAGATAAGACTTTATTAATACAGCAGGCAAGTTTCTCTAAAATAGGTATGGACTTATGTCTTCTTGTCGGGTGGGCCTGTTGATAAAGGATGTTTGACTTAGATGAACGTTAGGTCGCGTAACTTGCTAAGGTACAATATATTTGGAATGTCATATTGTCGAGATAGAATATAATATAGCCGAGATGCAATAATTTAGCTAGGATGGTTTTCTTCGTTCGACTGTGCCGAGATAAGATGTCTTCTTTATTTGGCTGTACTGAGATAAAATGTCTTGTTCATTCGGTTGTATCGAGATAGAATGTCTTCTTCATTCGGCTATGTCGAAATAGGATGTCTTTTTTACTCGACTGTACTGAGATAGAATAGAATGTCTTCTTTATTCGGTTACATTATAACTAGACTTAATAAATGGACAGTCCTGTAATGCCTTTTAATCCTAGGTTAATTTTATTCGATATCAAATTTCTTGCCGAACATTCAAGTCTAGAGATAAAGGCACTTTTACTTCCTTGGCAGCAAGAGAAAAGCAGACCCCTAATACCAACTGTCATTTAAGTCTTGTCGATCTAAAGCAATAGTTACACAAATATGGTATGGTGAGAAAAATCAAATTTTCTTTAATAAATATGTTCTTAATCACTTTTCTTATTGGGACTTGGTATATGAGGAGAAAAATTGATTCAAGTAACTTACAGATAAATAGGTGCTTAGAAGTTCAAAACTGTAATGTGCGTGAACCTGTTCATTTAGTTCTGTCGAGATGACTCATTGGTTAGAACGGTAGATGCAGTTATAAATGCGCATAGATCGAATTTTGATATGGAATATAAAATTTTCACTCGTGTTCAAAAATTCTTTATCGTTTCTGATCAATTTATCTTTCTTTATTGTCATTAAAAGACTGACGATAAAGAACATTGAGAGCAAATGTAATCATCTTTTACTATAGATGAACTTATTCATTTAGAAAGAAATGTCCAACGTTCAAATTGAACTCGACCATGGAAGGAAAATACAGTAAAACTCGATCTATCCTTCGAATCCAGTCAATGACATCACTTATGAGAGCTAGGTCTAAGTGCCCACCTAACAAATTCTCGGCATAGTCTCTGGGTGGCAGGTGCTGATGGGACTCCCTCTTGATCAACAGGGCAATGCACTCCTCTGACAACAAAGTGAAATGTCTTAGCACCCCTCCATTAAAAGACACTAAAAAGATACCGACCTCTAACTGTATATGTTGAGGCAATACGTCGAACACTGCTCGAGTGAAAATCAACAAGAGCAAATATCGAACAAGCCCATTGTTGTTGCATTCTGGGCTACGCCGAAAACCTTCGTCAAACTCTTTGTCTTCTTTTTGATCCTCCTCCATGTAGACCTTGCAGCTTCCGGAGCACGTCTCGAAAGGGAGAAAAAGTAAGTCTTCGCTTCCCTCGCATCCGATGTCCCCGCCACCACTGTCACCCTTCCTCTGCGAGGTCATCTCAAAGCGCTCCAACAGCTCCCTTTCTTGTGGAGTTTTATATATAACTCTCCGTTTGCACTCCGCGTACACCTCTCTCTCTCTCTCTCTATATATATATATATATATATATATGAGAAATCTTCTCTGCTGATCGAACGCGTGCCCGTCGCGACGCACGAGACGCCATTGCCGCATGCTGCGCCGACCGCCGGACCGAGCGCGATCGACGCCCGACTCGTCGGCGGTCCGACGGTGATCAATTTCCGACCGGTTAACACCCGAAATCCGACGCAAATCGGCCGGAAACGACCGCTTCACGCGACCGGCAGTGGCACTGCCACTATCGGCCGCGATCGGGCCGGATTCCGGCCGGAATCGACCGCCCGATTCTGGCGGCCAATTTCGGCCCGTCGACGGTCGAATGGCGGCCGCCCGATTATCGACGGACCGAGCCGCGCGTCCCGTCCGTCTGTCGTGGCCGCCATTATTCGGCACGACGGGCGCCGAATCGGCGAGATCGGCCGATTCGCGGCGGGTCGGATTCCGGCCGAATGCGGTCGAATCCGGCCGGACGGACCGAATGACGCCACGGCCCGTCCGGTCTTTGGATTCCGGCCGACCGGCCCGACACGAAATCGACGCCCAATTCGACGGCCAATTTCGATTGCGATTCCGCCGAGGCCGAATGGCGGCCGAGTTATATCCGGACAGACCGGCATCGGCTGTCCGTCGCACCGAATTCGATCACACTGACCGGAATCCGCCCGATCGCGGCCGGCAGTTGCGCCATTGCGCCAACCGTGACGATCGCTGACCCGATTTGCGGACCGGAGGCTAACCGGCCGGAAATCAATCACGCCGGATCACACAAGAAGTCGAGCCGATCACAGGCTGACAATACGACGTGGTGACAGGCGACGACGACGGCAACGACGGTAGGTCGACGCGTCGCGGAGGGGGCACGGACGGTTAATCGCGCGGTAGAAGATTTATATATATATATATATATATATATATATATATATATATATAACTTAGTTACAATAATTTTTATGTTGCACGGTGCAAGGTGCACGACTTGTGAGTGCCAAAGCACTCACAACAACATAGAATAATGCATAGTATTTCACTTCGTTAGAGCTCGCTGTTGCTCGGCATCACCATTGAAAGGTTAGATTCCAATTAAAATTCGATCATAACTCGTGAGTGTCCAAGCTTGACAAAAAAAGTTTTAGTATGTCGCGATTGACTGGATGTTAAACAATGGAAAGAAGCCCTACTATATCATAATTGATCGGATGCTGGGCAAAAGAGAAGAGATTTGGTAGGTAAAAGTAAAGAATTTTGAATTTTAAAAAGATTTTTAATTGAAAAAATCTTGAAATTTTTTAATGTACTATCATTTTTTAATGGAACATTTTTCAAATAAAAAATTTTCAAATATATTTTAAAAGCTCATATGAATACTTATGTTTCAGTCAGGATCTTCCTTTAATTTGACACACTTTTAAGATATCCTTATTAATCATAAGAAAGACTTGTCAAAGTGTCTAAAAGATTTAAGAGTCTAAAGTTAACCTAAAGATCCAGAAGCTTAGTGTTGGTCAACTCATTTTAAGAAAATATAGATTTTCAAAAATTATGTATAATTACATTTAAGAAAATATTTATTTATATATAGACTTTGAAAATATTTTTAATTTGATTATCTTCATCATTTCACTCATTCTATGTGTCTCAGTACAAATATCTCATGTTAAATTTATGGTTACGATTATTAGTTCCGGATATTTATTGATAACCTTGGTTATCTATTTAAGATTATCAATAAAAATCTTATTTGATTTATTATTTCTTCGAGTCACGATAGAACCTGACATGTCTTGATCACACATCAGCAAAAGGATTATGGAATTCGGAATCGAAAAACCTCGGAGAAGTGAGGTTTTCCTTGATTATGAGGTTATGGATTTTTTTTCAAAATTATCCTATGATTTTTATCCTTTGTGACAAAAATACTCCTATTAATTTATCTAATGTCAATTCGACCCTGCATAAATTATTAATATAATTAAAATCTTAATTGATCGATCGTCGCTCGTCGGCAGCAAGCTAGTCGCCAGTCGTCGGTGTCAATCGTCAGTCGATCGATGTCACCGTCAGTTATTGACCGTCATCAATCGCCAACCACCGTCGCCTATCATTGATCGTTGTCGCCGCCATCAATTACTGGCGCAATTGTCGTAGTTGTCGGTGGTCGCCTACTGCCATTTCATAAGGTGACGATGACAATTGTTCCGATCGGCACGACCATAAATAAATATATTTCAGAGTAAACAAAATTTTATAATTGAATCAAGGATAATATAGTAAAATATTAAACCAAGTTATATTTGAAAACCTCTAAACAAGTAAATTTTTATTGCATTATTTATGATTGAACCAAACAACATAAGTTGTATTTATTCTCATAATCTTAGTTATATGATTACTTGGTAATCACATAACCAAAGTTATCGATAAATATCCCGAACCAAACGTACCCTATGGGTTTAGTGAGATGATTTTCACTTTTACTCGATTGAGAAAATTATTTAACCTTAGGTTAGATTCGAGTTTAGCTTTCAATCAATTAAGTGAGTATTTTTTAAATTAACTTCTAAGTCATGATGAGGACTTGGTGAGATAGCTTCAGGCAAGTTAGATATTTCTTATCCAACCCGAATATATTTAACTGAGTTTAATTTTCCTAACATACTATTATTTCATTGTATTATTATGATACTATGTTGACAAATATTAATCAATCTTTTGTCATATTTAGGTGTTTTATGATAAACAATAAATTTAACACTAACATGTATGATATGAAATAAATAAATATAATATAGATATATGAATGACTATACCATATTAATCAATTCAAATCAACTAATTTAAAATAGTTGATTTTTAATTAATAACGTATCAAATATTTAATTTGATATATTTGTGTCAATGAAAATCTACCAACTCCCTCTGACATAATTTTTGAAATTAATTAATTTAATAATTTTCATGGATAGAATTGCTGCACGTTGAACAAGAAAAATATCAATGAACTTTCAATACAATTACATGTTTCGCTTGCTCATGTTCACATCGAACCTTTTGTTATTGTTAGTGTGTCAATATCAAGGGACTTAGTCAAGTAAGTGTATATATATATATATATATATATATATATATATATATATATATATATATATATATATATATATATATAAGATGATCTCAACCGTTCGATCAATCGCCGAACGATCGTAGTGCACTCGACTCTCCATGCTCGACCCTCGCCGTTGTCGCCCCGTCCGGTTACCTCCTAGTCGGACCGGTGCATTGAAGCGCACTACGGCGGTTCGTTCGGCTTCGGCGACCGGATCATACAGAAGTCGACAAAATCGATCGCACACCGATCGGGAAAGGATTGCCCAGCGCCGACGATCCTTTCTAGACCGGTTTGCGACCGTGATTCGGCTGCGATCCGGTCGATTTGCGTCGGCTTTCGGCCGCAATCCGGCCGGAAGCCGAGCTCGATCGGATCGCCGACGAGGTGCCCTTCCAACGCACCCGATCCGACAGCCGGGGGTGGTCGGACGGCGCGACGGCGACGTCGACAACGAGCATGGGTCGGGTGGGAGCACACTGTGCGTTTCTCAATCGCGGCGCGTGATGGACGGTCGAGATCGCTGCACGCACGAACCGTCCGTGACACACCCACCCACCGTCGGCCGTCGGACTTGGCACGACGCGCATAAGACTCGTCGGCGCGACGTTGGCATACCATTGCCGATGACGGTCCAGATTCCGACCAAATCGTGGTCGAATTGGCGCCACCGAGTCCCACCGCACCGACGAGGTCGATCGCTGGCCAGTCCCGGCGTGATCGACGACACGACGACGGCGGCAAGGAGTGAGTGGAGCGTCACGGACGGCCGAGAATATATATATATATATATATATATATATATATATATATATATATATATATATATATATATATATATATATATATATATATATATATATAATCTCACCGGCTTTTAAAATATATATGTATAATATTATTTGATTTCGATAGACATTTCGCAAAGATTAAAACTGCCCACCTAATTTTGATAGACATGATGGATAGTCGGTATGCACTCTTCAATTATTGCTTCGAACTTTATCTTTCGAATGCATTCATTGAATTATCTATTTAATAAAATTAAATGGAGAAATATATATAATATATTGTACGACCATAGAAAACTTGCTCTCCTATTCCTATATCAAGATTTCTCCTTCGATATCAATCATCTCCTAGTAAAATTAATTCTCTACTGGTGCATATTCTTGTCGCACATATGGCTTATTATTGTTCATTCAAGCCTTCGCTCCTCTTTCTCCTTTTCCTTATCGCAGCCGCTCAGGCGGCGACAGACTCCATCACCACTCACCTCCATTTCTTCCTCCACGAGAAATACACCAACCCCAACGCCACCGCTATCACCGTCGTAAACTCCACCACCAGCAACCCCGGCGGCTTCGGCAGCATTTCGGTCTTCGACGACGAACTACGAGAAGGCTCGAGCGCGGACTCGAGGCTCATTGGGCGGGCCCAAGGCATAGCTCCCGTGGTGTCTCTTAGCCAGATGGCTTGGCTCGTGCTGGTCAACTTCGTCTTCACCGACGGAGAGTACAACGGCAGCTCGCTCACGGTGGTGGGTCGGCCAACGCTCGAGGGAGCCGCCGAGCGAAGCATCATCGGCGGCACTGGGAAGTTTCGGTTGGCGAGGGGCTACACGATCAATACGTACACGATCAATAGGTCGCTAGGACGCTTTATCGCCGAGTATGATGCTTATATCGTGCATTAATTCTCTGTTTTTTTTCACAATCAAATGAAATATGTAGCTGTGATTATTGCAATCTTAATTTCTTATGTGCATGTTTACATTATCGAAATGATAAATTGATAATAATAAGATGGATTGATTGGTTATAAACATGTAATTGCTAAGAAGAATTTCATAATAAAAAAGTAAAAATAAGCACACTGACCGCGTGAGAGCCACCCGCCAGCGGACACCACCGAGAGGAGGACACGTGGGGCCCGACGCCTTTTGCTCACCGCGAGAACCAATGGGTGGGACAGTTGCGTCGACGACATCAACAGCGTCGAGTCGGCGGAGGTGCCGGACGGATTGCCGCTGGCAGACAAGATGACCGGCCACCGCAATCGACGACGCCGTCGAGCCCGCCAATGGAGACGGAGAACTTGCCACGATCTGATGGTGATTTTTATTTTTATTTTTCAAAATTTTTCACCCTTTTTAAGGAAATTATATCTGGCCGCACATACAATTGAAGTAATAGTATTTTCACTATTTATAGAAATGAACAATATTTGTACTGTTTTGAAATGAACAGTGAAATCACTAAGCACAGGCGTGAATTGACCTGCGTACAATTGATCAATTATATACCATTATGATCAATTATGCATATGTGCGTGCGTGCACTGAAAGTGAACAATGATTTCATTGTTCATATAGTTGAAGTGAACAATGAAATTACTATTTACTTCAACTGTATGCACACAGACACATATTGACCCGGCGCACAGTTGATCGGTTCGCTATATATATTTCAGTGGTCTGATTTATCATGATTGCACAGTAATAAAAAAAATACACAGTATATATTATCACTCGCAATCTCCTTTTTTGCCTGTGATTTTCTTCTCTAGCAAGTAGTATAGTTCAACCCTTGTACTTGTTAAAATCCCTGGTGTTATCCTCATCGCTGACAATAGTCCCGCGACCACGATAGGACCGCAAGTGCTCACGATTGGTCCGAAATTCAGCTTGTTCGCGGGCACAACATCATGGTTGATCAATCACGATCGGATCAGATTCCAATGAATTACAATTGTCAGTGCTGTAGCTGAAATTGCAATCAATTTCGATTATAATTCGAATGAACCGAGGGCAAATTGTGATTGAAATCTGACTGAATTGCGACAACTAGTGTCACGACCACTAGCGACTGCAATCACAGTCAATTCTTACCACGATCTGATCAGACTCTAGTGTCGACCTGACATCGACCAAATTGTGGCCGAAATTTGTCGCTCGACGATGATGTTGAGTAGAAAACAGCGACAATGGCTTTGATGATGGAACATTGTGTATGCTCGCACGTGCAAGAAATTGTCGCCCAACAGATCAACTATCTATATATACGAATTTCATATCTTGAGCGCCCTTTTTGCGTACCCAGTACACGATGCACAGTGAATGGAAAATGCATAGTTTTTTTTCTCACGTGAACCGCCTACTATCATTGCCATTTCGTCGAATTCCGATCGCAATCTAGTCGGATTCCATTCACGTTTCCTCCAGAGTTGACCGCAATTGCATCTACCATCGCTAATGTCCGACAAGATCGTGGTTGAATTCCAACTGATTTCTTCGAAATCGACTGCAATTACATCCGCCAACGTCCGTAGCACTAGCGACACAATTTGACTGGATTTCGATTGCAATCCGATAGAAATCCGATTGAGGTCTGATCGATCGGTCGGTCGAACGACGACGACGTCAGTGACCCTGACAGATTCAAGGATTGCGCTATAGCGCTCGCTAAAGAAGAAAGTCATGGACGAAAGCACAGTGCATTTCTCATTTATTGTGTAATCGCAATGGATCAACAGTGGAAATCGTATCATGCACGAGTCACACACGAATCGACATGCAGGATGTATATATACAAGTTTGATAGGTTGTACATTGCATGATGCATAATTTGTCCATGACACATAGTAATAGAAAATGCATAGTATTTTTTTTCGTCAGAAGCTCGTAATTGCTCCCAGCATTCGATCAGATTTCAACCTCAATTCAGTCGTAATTTGATCAGAATCGGATCGCGATCTGACCAGATTTCGACTCTGATGGTCAGAATCTGATCGAATTGCCACCATTAACGACTTACACTGGCGGTCGAAATCCGACCACGATTTGGCTGAAAGGATACCAATGAGAATCTCGACGAATTCAAGGGTTGAATTATAATACATATAGTGATCAACGATGAAGAATTTGACCCGAGTTATAGGAAAAAAATATTATGTATTTTCTATTTACTATTTATCTTTGTAGATAAGATAACTAAAAACGGCTCGCGCATGTAACATTTCTCAATAATATGCTTTGGGAAATAATTATCATAAGGGTTTTGGTATTAAAAAAGAAAAAAGTAATCCTAAACTAAGTTATATTCTACATCATTTAAGTGAGGCGATCCAAAGTTCTTATACTCTTGATGGTGTTGTGAGTATTAGTAAAAAATATATTTATAGATGATTTATTTTGACCTATCAAACAAATAAAGTGCATGGAGTTGATATATTGGGAAATGAGTATTTGCATATACATGTACGATTGGAAATGCAGAGTGTTCTTCCTCGTACAAATACTCATCATTATCACTAGAATTCAATCGGATTTCCTTCAATTGTAGCCGCGATGCTTGTGGTCGTAATCATGTCAAATTCCAATTATAATCCGATCGAAATTTGATTGAATCACAGTTGAATTCTAGTCGAATCGGAGTTGGATTTTGACTCGATCTTGCTCGGATTCCGAAGCTTCACGGGAGTGAAGATGGGATTACACGTTCGGGGTTGGATTGCGACAAGAGGGACAAAACAGATAGTCCCGATGAGTTTAGAGGTTATGCTATAGTGTTATGATGGTCGTTGGCAAACAGTTAACGACGAGGTATGATGGAGGAGGGAAGGAAGACACGGGCGGATGGGTTTGTCATGCCATCCAAATTGAAAGGGACAATCTCGTAGTTTTTGGTCTGTGAACCTAAACCTAAATATGTGCTCGAGAGATAGCTGTTCATACACTGATAAGAGATGCATAATATTTCTCTCTTGACAATCTCTAATCAAAATCTTAATCGTTGATCATCATTCTCATTATATCCTAACTCTTGAATCCGTCAGGGATGCCGTTGCCGTGCAACTGACCGAACAACTGTCGGATTTCAATTGGATTGAGACAGAATCTGATCGAATTATGGTTGTCAACGCCGTAGTTGTTGGTGACAACAATAGAGGTCGATTCTGACTGCAATTCAATCAAAATCCGATCGACATCGGAGTTCAGGTATATCTCAATAGATATCGATTGAATCGCGGTTGCCAATGATCCTGGTTCAATTGGACTCTGACTTCGGCCAATTTGCAATTGTCAATGGTGTGGGCGCTAGTTGACATAATCACGGTCGATTATGACCGCGATTCGGTCGGAATTCAATTGGACTCTTACATCAACTAGATCGCGATCGAATTCTGACCGAATTGCGATGGAATCCGACCGCTTAGTGGTGATGCCGAGCGGCAAATATCTCCGATGAAGTGAAACACTATCATCCAATTTTCATTATTATACGTGATCGGACACTCACGAGTCACGCACCACACGTCCCGCAGCGTTATATATATATATATATATATATAGCACACTCGGTATTGTATATTTAAATTGAATACTAAATTCTAAATTATGTTTCAATTTGATTAATTACATCTACGTTTATTTTGAATATCTTAATATCTATAGAATTTTCATTTAAGAAAGTTACAATATGAAAAAAACTTAATTATTATATACTAATTTCGCTCTGAATGAACTTTGGGATGTCTAATTTCCATTTTATTTTGGCTTAATTGTCCAATTTAGTGACAGAATCTTGAATTTTGAAAGCTACAAGTAGTTTTTTTTAAAAGAAAAGTACATTAATCAAGTCAAATAAATAAGTTTAATTTTTTTTAATTATTTAAATTTGGGTTTATTGGAATGCAAGATCCAATGGCCCGAAGCTCAATATAGTAACAGTGATACTTTCAATTTGTAATTCGACCCCGGCCCTCTTCTTCTAAAATTAACGAAACCTAAAACTCTAAAAATACAAAAATGAGGATTTAAAAAAAAACTATTGAATGATATTTTTACTACACTTATACAAATTTAATAGACAATTTCATAAATATTGAAAATTTATATTTTTTATTTTAATTAAATAATTAAAAGGTGTTGACCAAAGATGTATTAATTATATGTCATTAAAAAAGATTTTATAGTCGAATATTATTAAGGTTTTGAATTAATTTGAGTTTTATTGGTAATTATTATTATAAATTTTTAGTTATTTAAAAATTATTCAATTATATACATGAGGATCATGGATGAAGTATTGACATGTAAAAAGAATTCAAAGCATTAATATACAAGTCATAAAGACAATAAAATTATTTTATAATTATAAATAAATTTTTTATTCACTCTTGACACACATAGGTTAGACCTTTGAGGTCATTATTGCATCTCCAACCTTTTGTCAATATCAATTGAGTTAGTCACGTAAGGCGGCTACTCATTCTATATATAAAAACAAATCCCATCTTGCAACAACTACATATTGAAGAACAAAAAAATCTCACCAACTTTGAAGTACTAATAAATTAAAATTATATTTAAAAATTAAAATTATATTTAAAAAATATAAAGTCCAAATATATATATATATATATATATATATATACAATATTATTTATTTTTGATAGACAATGTAAGATCCATACAAAATTAGAACAGTCCATTTAACGATTTCTATCAATTTATTTTACGATCATTATAAGATCTCCTTTGAAATCGATTTATATTTTATTAATCAATCATCATATCTTTAGCCACCACCTCCTCTCCATCACATGAACTAGACATTGCAAGATCGATAGTTGGTATGCATTGTTCCCACAGAGATGGCGCGATGGTAAAATAGGATGGTCACTTTGGAAATGGACTGAGATCGATTCCGGATGAGGGGTCTAAAATCTCTTTGGCGCCGACGACTCTCCTCCGTCTTACCGCGTCTGCGACAAAGCCTCTCACGATTTATCCTCCTCTCATCGTATGACAAACGATGCAGAGGACTACTAATTGAACAGATTAGATAGTTGAATTCTTTGATTGTTGCTGTGAACTTTATCTGTCCAATGCATTCATTCAGTTATCTATTTAATAAAATTAAATGGAGAAATATATATAATATATTGTACGACCGTAGAAAACTTGCTCTCCTAGTCTCCTGTTCCTATATCAAGATTTCTCCTTCGATATCAATCATCTTCTAGTATAATTCTCTACTGCTGGTGCATATTCTTTTCGCACATATGGCTTATTATTGTTCATTCAAGCCTTCGCTCCTCTTTCTCCTTTTCCTTATCGCAGCCGCTCAGGCGGCGACAGACTCCATCACCACTCACCTCCATTTCTTCCTCCACGAGAAATACCTCAACCCCAACGCCACCGCTATCACCGTCGTAAACTCCACCACCAGCAACCCCATCGGCTTCGGCAGCATTGGGGTCTTCGACGACGAACTACGAGAAGGCTCGAGCGCAGACTCGAGGCTCATTGGGCGGGCCCAAGGCATAGCTCCCGTGGTGTCGCTCAGCCAGATGGCTTGGCTCGTGCTGGTCGACTTCGTCTTCACGGACGGAGAGTACAACGGTAGCTCGCTCACGGTGGTGGGTCGGCCAATGCTCGAGGGAACCACCGAGAGAAGCATCATCGGCGGCACTGGAAAGTTTCGGTTGGCGAGGGGCTACACGATCAATACGTACACGGTCAATACGTCGCTAGGAAGCTTTATCGCCCAGTACGATGCTTATATCGTGCATTAATTATGTCTCTTATTTTCACAATATAATCAAGTGAAATATGTAGCTGTGATTGCTGTCTCAATTTCTTATGTGCATGTTTACATTATCGAAATGATAATAATAAGATGGATCGATTGGTTATAAACATGTAATTGCTATTTCCGAATGAAGTTAAGAAGAATTTCATAATAAATAAGTAAAATTAAGCACACTGAGACCGCGCGAGAGTCACCGGCCGCCAGCGAACACCAACGAGAGGAGGACACGTGGGGCCCGACGCCTGCCGCCCACCGCGAGGACCAATGGGTGGGACAATTGCGTCGACGACATCAACAGCGTCGAGTCGTCGGCGGAGGTGCCGGACGGATTACCGCTGGGAGACAAGATGGCCGGCCACCCCAATCGACGACGGCTTCGAGGCCGTCAATGGAGACGGAGAACTTGCCACGATCTGATGGTGATTTTTTTTTTTCAAAATTTTTCGTAGATGCGCTCATTCTGAGCGTGCACGGTGTGCTGCCAGAATATAATTTTATTTAATTATTTTTTTAGTTGGCACTGAAAGGTTAAATTTTTTACTCGATTAATTTTCAATTTATGAAAAAAAATTATCGATCATTTAAGTAAATCGAAAAGTATTCGTGACAATTTAATCATTCAATATTTATAGATTGTTACTTCATTTAAAAGAAAATTTCCATAAATACATTGAAACCGAGAATCAACTTGATATCACCGTTGATATACTATTGCTGCAGCATAGTATTGGGGCCAAATTTTACCTACTATTATACCATATCAACTAAGTGCAATATGATTTATTAATCCGTAAACTTAATCATCAGCTAAAATGTGCACACGTGTTATTGTTATCAATATTTCTCAAATTTAGTTTTTATTAACTCTTTCCATTTGGATCTTGTCAAAATTCCGCATTAAGGAATTGGAAGGTCTTTATCTTTTGAGAGTTAAATAATTCCTTTTTTCTCCTAATTATCCATAAAATGAAATTTCTCTAAAATAATTAATTCTCGTTACTCGGTGTTCATATTAAATTTGACTAAATAAATAATGCATCCATTTGCTATATACAATATGCAGCCTATGAGCTATGTCAACGATCTAGAATACCAACCTCCGTTGACTTTAATTATCATTGAATATAGTTAATAGTTATTTATTCATTTACTTATAATTTTTGTGTTCATAGAAAATTAAGATTGGCCGAGCAGTAGTTCAATCATTTGGATGCTAGTTAGACTTTACAAATCCTAAATTTGTAATATCACTATCTCACGCAAAAACATGTTAATCTCAAACTTGACTTTTACTGAAAAGATCGGATGGTTAACACGATGATAGATTTATTATAAAGAGTAAAGTTCAATATCCGAAGATTGTAAAAATTTTCGAGAATATTTATCCTCTTATCTGTTAGTGTTTAGTGGTTGATTGGACAAAATATTTTCATAATTTATTTATTGTTTTACAATGACTATATAATCGTTTGATAGAAACGCTTGGATCAAAATGTTTTATTGTCAAGTTAATTTCCAACCTTTTGTTAATATCAATTGAGTTATTATATAAAAACAAATCTCATCGTACGTACAACAACAACAACATATTGAAGAAAAAAAAAATATCACCGACTTTGAAATACTACTCCCCACCGAGGCACCGACCACGGTAAAGCATTCAAGTCGAATGGAATTATATTTAAAAAATATAAAGTCCAAATATATATGTACAATATTATTTGTTTTTGATAGACAATGCAAGATCGATAGTTGGCATGCACTCTTTAATTGTTGCTTCAAACTCTTTCCAATGCATTCATTCAGTTTTCTATTTAATAAAATTAAATGGAGAAATATAATATATATTGCACGATCATAGACAACTCTCTCTCCTATTCCTATATAAAGATCTCTCCTTCGATATCGATCATCTCCTAGTATAATATAATTCATATTATTTTCGCACATATGGCTTATTATTGTTCATTCAAGCCATCGCTCCTCTTTCTCCTTTTCCTTATCGCAGCCGCTCAGGCGGCGAGAGACTCCATCACCACTCACCTCCATTTCTTCCTCCACGAGAACGACAACAGCCCCAACGCCACCGCTATCACCGTCGTAAACTCCACCACCAGCAACCCCGGCGGCTTCGGCAGCATTGGGATCTTCGACGACGAAATACGGGAAGGTTCGAGCGCGGACTCGAGGCTCATTGGGCGGGCCCAAGGCATAGCTCCGGAGGTGTCGCTCAGCGAGATGGCTTGGCTCGTGCTGTTCGACCTCGTCTTCACGGACGGAGAGTACAACGGTAGCTCGCTCACGGTGGTGGGTCGGCCAACGTTCGGGGGAGCCTCCGAGCGAAGCATCATCGGCGGCACTGGGAAGTTTCGGTTTGCGAGGGGCTACACGATCAATACGTTGCTGAGTGGAACTCCGGCAGGACGCTTTATCGCCGAGTACGATGCTCATATCGTGCATTAATTAATTAGGTCTCTCTTTTTTTTTCACAATCAAGTGAAGTGTGTAACTGCGATTGCAATCTCAATTTCTTATTTGCATGTTTACATTATCGGATTGATAATAATAAGATGATTGATTGGCTAGAAACCTCTAGTTAAGAGCAAATTAATTAAACATTTTTCACTCTATAAGAAAATCTCGAATTAGAAATCGAACGCCGATTCAAAATTGATCTCTAATTAGAGATCGAATTTTAATCGGTTTTTAATTTAGAGATCAATTTCAAAATCAGTCTCTATTAGTCTCTAAATAGCGATGGAATCTAAATTGATCTCTAATTAGAGATTGATTTAAATGTCGGTTTCTAAAATAGAGATCGATTTAGATTTTGGTCTTTAATTTAGAAACTAAATTTTAATTCGGTCTCTAAATTCAATTCATTCTTTACATTTAGAGATCGATTTTTTCTATCGATCTCTAATTTTAGAGACCTATCGAAAAGTTGATCTCTAATATTAAAGACCACAAATTTAGGGATCAAAAATTTCAATTTCTAAAATAATTTCTAATATATTTAGAGCTCAATTTTCAATCTCTAAAATAAAATATTTTTAGAGTGTCAATTAAAGAAATAAATCGATTATAAAAATCTTATAGAGGCCAAAAAATTATTGGCCTACAAAGGAAAATAACAACCCAAGTAGTAGTGGTTCAACCGTTTAGAGTGTAAAAAATTACTTGCTCAATTGAAATTCGTTCATAAATTATTATTTTTTAAAACAAAATCATAACTCCATTTGACTCCTACGTACTACTAATGAATAATTACAAAATCAAACTCCTCTTCGAAATTGTTCGATCTAGAAGACCTCCAAAGGCCTTAAGAAATGGATTAAAAAAGGGGAATAGTTCGATGTAAAAAATCATGCTAATTCTAGTGTTTATGTGAGTATGTAAGCATTTTTTTTTTCTTTGCAAATGATTGAGTATTTGCTTTCCCAAATGAGGTCAAGAAGAATTTCACCTTAAAAAAATAAAATCAAGCAATTTCATTAAATCTTTGATTTGACAATTTTAAAATGTGAACCATTTAGGCCTAAAGTTATATAAGAAGTCATACCTTTGTAAAGCTTTTTACCTTTTAAAAAATGAAAATCAAGAGGAATATAATTATTCAACATTTTCTTTAATACTTTAGCAAAAAAAAAAAAATCCACTGAGACTGAGAGAACTTATATATTCTCTTCTGATAAAACATTAGCTGCATTCTCTTCTTTTAAAACATTGTGATATATGCTTCTGATAAATTTCAGAAAATATAGAAAAAAAAATTAAAGGTGCTTTGATGAAGTCATCTTGGAAAAAGTTATCTGAACAAATAGAAGTCGATGTCCAGGAATCAACAAAAGGATCACTTGTTGACGACGAACTGACAAATGCATGTTGTTTAACACCAATGAGTACAAAAGTTATCTGATTCTTTCTTTGGCATCAGAATGACAGTATCTGTCGAAAGCATAGTAGAATTGCGAGCTGTAAAGTTTGCCTGAGATATGCGAATAGTAAAAACACGTACCTCGCGTTGTAAAGTTTGTACCAACGTAACAGCACATTCACACCTCAGCACAGCTCTACCGACTAATTCAATTAATCTATTGGGCCGGGGAACTTGTAATCTGGTCCCATTGTGCAGGCCAAATGGGCCAAGCGCGTCGAGCACGGGCCGAACTGGGCCCAAACTTTTGTCTGATGGTCAACTGTGACGTCATCACTGCCTGTTCACGCCCGGTCGTCCTTTTACTGAACAACCCCATTTTTCGGATTAGTGTATCCAATTCCAACGTTAGATGGCGATGGAATGTTTTGTCACTGCTATTAGCTCGAATCGGAGACAGTTCACTGAAGTGTTCTACTTTTCAATGATCACGCAAATCTAACTGTTCAAAATCTGCTGAAATAGATTGCCAGTGGTTTATTTGTTGGTTCAATGTCACGAGTAGAATGGATATGAGTTTGACTGATTGATAGTGCTACACTGCTATCATTCTCTTTGTATCGAGCTGTTTTGTCAATATTTACAGCGTTACATCTAATATGATAATTATAGACTTATATTTTGGCATTTTTTAATTAATTTTCTAGGAAAAGAAACTTCGTTTTATCCTTTCGATCGGTATTTCAACGATGAGAATTTTCTTGCGCTCACAGTTTGTTTTCCTTCTTCGAAGTAAACAGCGCACCTAATTCTAACGTGCTCCTTGACTTCGAACATTAGTTTTGCTGTGAAACAGACGCGGTAAAAAGGAGAGGAGAGATGTCATCAATGGTGGCCTGATACGTCTCTCTTCTTCTTAGCAAAGTGGAAGATGGACAGTGATGGCGATGATGCCATCCTCTCACATCAGTAGCAGTTCCGTGGAACAAACAAAGTCCCATCGCATCAAACAACATGCAGTTGGGAACTTGAAACTGAAATACTAATTTTTTATGCTCCTTCACATTAAATATGCATTGATGCCATGCTAATATAAACCTCTCAGCGCAGAGGATGAAGCTTAAGCATGATTTCCTCTTGTACTTTACCCTCCTTTGCAGGAGGCCCGCGATTAAACAAAGCCATGTAAAGAAGCAAGCACTGTCTCTTAGTTGTTCATGGGGTATTTGTGTCGCTGCTGATCAGAATTCAGAGGAGTTAAATAGGATCTCTCACTTTTTCTTTGTTTTTTCCTTTTTTTTTTTTTTCATTTCCAACTCGGTGATGGTCATGGATGAACATAGCAGCAGTAGCAGTGGCTACATTTCCTGCCAAGGAGACGAGGAGACGAAGCTCTCCTACTTGTTGGACCATTTGCCAGTGAACTTGTCATCTTATGCCTCTACTTGTGCCGTGGGATTCCTCTCGTCTGAGCCTGAGCAGATGCCGTCCTCCTCCTCCTTCCCGAACTCTTCTTCTTGTGTTGATGGGGGAAGCAAGTCATTGGAGCAGGATTTCGACTCTGTTGACTGGGAAAGTGAGGTGGGTTCTGCTTTCCTTTGCATGTTTTAACTTTGTTTCTTGCTGATTGAGATGTTGTTGTTGTTGTTGTTTTTCTTGTGGGCTGAAGGAAGGATTGGAGGTGCTTGAAGAGCCTTTGAAGCTTGTTCCACTCAGGAGCTCAGGCTCAAAGCGAAGCAGGGCTGCAGAAGTCCACAACATGTCTGAGAAGGTAACTCGAAGCCTTTCCTTTTGATTATTAAAGACAAGTTTTTGAATTGAGGAATGACATGTTTCGGTGCAGAGGAGGAGGAGCAGAATAAATGAGAAGATGAGGGCATTGCAGAATCTTATTCCCAACTCAAACAAGGTGCAACTGTTGGTTTTTCCACCTTTTTAGCAGCGAAACTTTCTTTATTTCTGTATTTTGTGCTTTTTGAGCAGACAGATAAGGCTTCCATGCTCGATGAGGCCATTGAATATCTCAAACAATTACAGCTCCAAGTGCAGGTCAGCAATTTTTTGTTATCTCCTCCAAGTTCTGTAGTTTCTTCAACATCTTTCCTGTTTTGTTCCTGCTGGTTTAAAAAAATTCTTCATCTCCTTACTTTCTCCAACCCAAACTTTGGGATTATGTTTACAGAGTAGAGCAGAAATTGCCCAACAATACTCGGAAGTAGTCTTTGTGTACCTTGCATTCAGTTCTTCTGCTGAGCCTATTCTGTGTTTTTCTGGAGATGATTGTTTCTGAAGCCTCAAGATATTCTATCGATTAGTCATTTGTTTATTATATCAACATCTCTTTAGCAATATCAGATACTAGTTCAATCAGATAGTCACAACACATATAGAGTTGGACAAATTCTTTCTAACTGAGCTACCAATCTTCAATCTGATCTTTTTAATTGATCAAGTGTTTTTTGCTTGTCAATGTTGAATATTATAATTCTTTCTATCCAAGCTATCATTCTTCAATCTGATTGGTATCGCTAGACACATGATGCAACATCTTTTAACTCTTCTACTCAATGAAGTATGTATCGTGAGTGGATGTCATGGACACTTTTTTGCTTGTCCAAGTTGAATGCACCCTTATGCTAGTTTAATTTTAGTGATAATTTTGTACCAAGCGACCTTTTTAACCCATAAAGATTTATTCATCCAAAGGTTTCAAGTGAATAATAGACCACCTTCTTCATTTCTGTTTCTCCATAACTTGTGAAGAAAACAATGTTAGTTGCTTAAGGTACACTTTGGGCTGATCCTTCTTTGTTTCAACTGCTATCAGATCCTCTCAATGCGGAATGGGCTCAATTTCCATTCCATGTATATGTCCGGAGCTCTTCAATCTCTGCAAGCCTCTCAAATGAGTATCGGTTTCAGTTCGGATCACGATCCAGCAACAAAAGTAGAATCCACGATGCTACCATTGAACCAAGATTCAGCAGCTGCTCAAACATCATTCGGTGTGCCCGGGCAACACGGAAGCTCGCAGCCGGCGCCTGTGATGCCCGGTCTTATCAATGTAACTAATCCACTGATGAACTCATCGCAATCCCAGCATGGATCGTTCCAAGTTCCTCCATCTTGTGAGGTATATATTGTTTCGTTGTTGTTGTTGTTATTATTCTAATGTAGTTCGGAAACTTAAGAACTCTTTTGCAAGCTAATACTCTTAAAATCTTAAGATCATAAACAAAGGGTTCAATGCTTAATATGAACCATTTTGCTTTGAAGGCAATGTTCACAGGTGACCTATCGACCCACATGAACTTAGTTTCAGTTCATTATGTGCACAACCTCTCAGGTAACGATCTTTCTTCATATTATTGAAGAAACTAAACTTGGTTAATGACTCCATGATCTTGCTTATTCCATTCTAAAACTAAAGAAACCGAGAGAAGCTCATCGGCGATGAATCCTGAACAAGTGACTGGCCAAACAACACCAGGAATTTGCATCAACCATCACCTGGAAGAACTATCAAATGATGACAGCTTCATCCATCACTTGCAAGGGTAAAACATGAAACTTCCTTCCTCTCTATCCTTTCCTTCCCTTGAAGAAGGAACTAAAGTGAATTAAAATTGTCTCTACTTTTCCTCAAAATAAGAGAAAAGAGAAAAAACAAACAAACATTTTGGCATTTGCTGATGTTGCTGAGTGTGTCGTATGATGTTGACCAGCTTGGGGACTGGGAGTACTTTTCAAATTGCTGATGCCAATGCCAAGGAAGAACATCAAATTTACTAGAGTACGTTGAATGCTTTAGCTTGGACTTGACTGATGTCCAGGGCTTTTAAGGCAATGGGATTGAGACTCAACGCCAAGTGTAGCAACTACCTCTGTTTTGGGGATTTTAGAGGACTTGTATTTTGAGCATTTCTTTGTCACTGAGATGATGAAAAAGTGTGACTGATCATGAACGACTCCACTTCTCATGTGCAGAAGGATTTTTCATCTTTTATGTGGAAAAAAGATTAAATCTATAACTTCTGTCTCCAAAAAGAAATCTAGATGTAATTGGATAATATTCTATCAAGATGCTATAGTTATGGTTTTTGTATTCGATTGCTTGTTCTACTTTCGTCCTCTGGTCATTAATTTGAAGGCTCCATTTCATTATATTAGATCATAAATGATCAAGTCGGCGAGGGACCAAAAATAATATAATTGACTTGAAAACATCACTGACGCTGTGTTGCAAAGCTGCCAAATACAGATAGTTCAAGTAAAACTAATAATAATAATTTTTTAAAGTGGTACTTTAGAACAATGGTGGCTTCATGCAATTAGTGAATAGTTATGTGGTCCATAACTATTAATTCGAGCCCATTTTGAAATTTGGCCCATATAGATTTTCAAAAGCAAGTTCGATGCTTTATTTGATTTATATAAATTAATTGTATTTTAAATTTATTCGATAAATAAATTAAACAAAAAAGATCATCTATATAAAAAAAAAGTTCATTGCTTTTTTGAATGATCATTAAGAAAACATTCCCTTGAACCTCACGATAAGGAAGGGCACCCGGGGATAAAACTTTGGTCGTATTTCATTATGATGATCCAATTCTCATTTTGTCATCCTTTTCCATCTATTATCTTCATTGATATTCATATTTCTTTATTGCCTTTGTTGGCTATGGTTTTGAGATTACTTCGCTCTACCTAATTGAAGGAAGAAGGTCAAAAGAAAGGGTGAAGAATGATTGGTGATGATTTTTTTTTTTCTAATTATTGAACACACTAAAAGGGTAAAGAGAAAGAAAAAAATAATAAAAATAGAAGACATTATTGATAATGATGACTAGGGTTTAGCATATGTTGCTTTTTTTCCTTTGAGAAAATTTGTATGTTTGGGTTTTATTCCACTGCATGACAATTTTGGACCACTTGGAATTTATCACTATAATAAATTAATTCATACTTATTATGCCACTTGCCCTCCAAGTGGATCCACATCTTATAATTAAAAACAGATACAAAAGAAGCATGACTACAAGGCAATAAATGGACAACCCACGAAAAAAAAATGAAAATAATAAATAGGAGAAAATTGATGGTATTCCAACTAAATTAATTAGGGTTCACTCAACCATATTTAGACACTCAACTGTGTTATTCACATTAGACTTAAAGTTCTTATTATTTTGTTTTTGAATTTTATCCAAAAAATCTTATATCAATGGAGATATCTTTTAATCTTATAAGCACATGATCTTTTTTATGTCTTATCAATGTGGGACTTTAATTGTATTCTTAATACTCTTAACAATCTTTCCTCAAACGAATAACCATATTGTCCCCCCTCAAGTCTATCCTTCTTCAAAAATACTTTCTCTGTTTGATGTCTGATTTTTAATCCACTAGGACTTTTTACCAACTGTCTGGTCCTCCTGACCCAATTGGACTTCTTACTAGTTGTCCGATCCTCCAGATCCAACTGGACTTTCACGCCTGGTGTCTGGTTCTCTAGATCCGGACATGGGAGTTCCACTTCTTTCATTCGAGGTGCATAACTTGATATGAACTATAACTCTGATGTAAATTGTTAATGCTTATAAGATTCACATATCTCCACAATGATATAATATTGTTTACTTTGAGCCTAAACTCTCATGATTTTATTTTTGAGCTTTATTCAAAAAGTCTCATGCCAATGAAAATATCTTTTCATTTTATAAGCACATGATCTTTTTTATATCTTACCAATATAAAATTTTAATTTTACTCACACCACTCTCCACAAAATGTATTTTGAATCCATTGTAATATTTACGTTGGATGAGTTTCCCACAACATGGATATTGACATGTATAGATTGTATAATTTATCGTAATTTTGAGCTATTAGAAAATATATTAAAATTCAAGTTGTACGCATTAGGTACGGTGGATACTTAATTGTGATAAAAGATAATTCGTTCATTTTTAAGGTTATCGTTAATCGATCTCACAATCAATACATACAAAAGAGATAAATTATAAAGAAATTATATGTCTTGATCGATAGGCTAAAATAGCAAGGGAGTCATGAGAAAATTATTAAATCTCTGTCGAAATTTCATTTTATTGTCATAGAAACATACTGTCGTAGTCAACGGATCATTATAGGGAACACGGTTGATACCTAATTGCTGGATATGTTTAGGATTTTACCGTGCAAAGTTGGTGACGCAATAACTGTGCGGCAGCACTAATTACGGGGGCATCTTGAAATATTTGTTATTTTATGTTGGAGTTTGTGAAAGAGTACCCATCGCATTGATTATGACACACGAGATCACGAGCAGCATTTTTCACTTCCCGTTATACCCTCGGGGGTAGTTGTAATTAGCTAATGATCTTGGTTGACATGAGAGTTGAGCTAATTAAGGATGTGGTTTAGCAAACCTTTTAACCTATGAAACTCATGCTAAATGGTCTTGATGCATCAACTATGTACATATTAGTACGAAAGGTATAAGACAGTGTTCCTTAATTTGTTGGATAATATATAGAGATGATTCACTTTTGTAAATAGTACGTGGGTAAAAATGTAACTTCCTTCTTGTCTTAGTCAAACATCAAATAAAACATATTAGACCACATTAAAAGGTTAGGTGGCCTATTACATTTAATGTGTTTTGTATTCTATACAATATTTGGTCATGAATATTATTCGTCAAGGAGTCTCTTTAACTATCAAAGTGATATTGACAATGATAAATTGTACATTAATTGAAGAGAAACAATAAATCAAAGGGAAGAAGAGATTATAAATTTTCATATATCTACAACATTTTTTGTTTAGTAAGTTAATAATTTAGTGTAGCTCTTTTTTAAGCAAAAGAGTATAATGTTCATCTCGAACACTATTCAATATAGGTTATATCTGCATACGATTGGAAAAGTCAATTTAGTGGACTCCATCGGTCTGTCCTACGGTAATTATGAGAGAGATAAATCACAGAGTATTTTATGGGCTTTGACGTGGTGGCTAAAATACGTGGAAGTCATCTAAATCTAGAAAAGAACTTTAAACCTTATTCGGAATAGATTCATATCTTATATGTAAATATCGTTGGGTCCTAAACCCTATGACAATATAAAAAGAGATAAATTATAGAATCAATTCATAGTCAATCATTATGTGACCTTTAAAATGAAGATATGAACTCTTTTATACTATGATAATGGGATTACATATTTATTTATTAAAATAGTTTTCTTATAAAATCGAATGAATATTTTTCTCCTTATTTTTATTTACTTATTTTAAAATCTTCATTCCTATGATTATTGCAATATGATACAAAAGTTTGAATTCATCAATATAGCTGTCCCTATTAGTCCGTCTCTAGACCATCATAAGGGAGGTAAATCATGGTAGACCTTTGACCATTGAAATTAGTAACTAGTACATGAAGAGATGCTACTCTCGCATTTATGAAAGATTGACCCGTTCATATGATTATTACTCTAATTCATACTATTCGACTGTTTCTATAGAGTCGATCTTAGAGTAGGACTATTAGATTTGATTCAAAATTTGATCTTTAAAAAATTACATATAAAAGACCCAATTAATATTAAAAATAAAATTTTTATCTATGTCCAATTTTTATTGGCTTCTGATTTCCGCAAATAAATTAAGAGCCGATTTCAGATTTTTGGAGCGGATGTACCGATTTAGAAATAACTCAACTTTAAGGGTCTATTTGCTTAATTGGTCCCCTAGAGTTTTTGGCATATTTCCCAGCTTTCTTATCTCATCCCGTCACCAATCAGGAAACGAGGCCTTTTCATTGGATCTAGTCCTGGGTCCCAACTAAATATCCATTTTCAATTATATACAGCCAGGTGTGCCCGTACTCGACTATGGCCCCTCACGCCATGCCACGACCGCCACGAGGTCGCTGTCACGTGCGCTGTCGCCAACGGAAAAACCCATGCGCGTCTCTCCTGTGGGCCTTCCTCTGCCAGCCAATGATAAAACCCATTCCACGGGGTTGTCTTGGATTCTCACTCGCCGGAAGTAACGGTCCCGACATCGAGTTGGAATTTGGCCGGGCGCACCCTGAGAAAGCAATTAAAACCGATGCAATGCTGTACGTTGCCTCACACGAGACAGCAGATCTAACCTCGGATTCTGGATACCGCCGACACTTTGCTCGATCTCCCCCGTATTTTAAAAAAACCAAAATTAAAGGGAAAATAAGGTGCAAGTTCCACACACTCACCCAGTTATTCCCTTTTTTATTTTTAATAAAAATGAATAAATAAGGAGTTAAACAATCAAAATTATGAAATTTCTAGCTTAATCTCCCTAATAAAATTACATTTTAGATATATAATCCTAGTAAAATGTAAAAAATAAAAAATAAAAACACACACAATCTTCAAGAGTGCACACGCGTTTCACAACAAATGCATGCGTCTTTGTTCCTTCTGCCACCTCCTTGCGTCCCACACTGACAATAATAACAAATATTAATAATAATACACATTAATATAAAGATTTAATTAAAAACAAATACTGGATTAATTAAATACATAATGCAGAAACTGAAAGAGATGAGGAGCATATAGCTGAGGTGGCTCGCGCTTGGATGCACTGGCTTCTTCTTCCTCCGCTGTGCATGTAGTTGTGGTGCTGGTACAGAGATGGTGGTCGTCCTCTGCTTCCCTTCTCTCTTCCTGAGAATGGAGCTCCTGCGTAGAACTGAACTCGCCTAAAATCGAATATCTTTCCTCTCTTTCAAGATAAAGTATGCATTTTCACTGCTCGTCTTCTTTTTCTTCATTCCTTTAGCTCTTATATACTCGCTTTCTCGGTGCTGTAAACTGCAATGTTTGCCTTATTTTTGGCTGAACTGAAACTTCCGCAGTCAGATTTCTTTAATCTTTTGCCACTTTTGTTCCATCTTCTGCTTGATACTGATGATGCAAGGGATTGCTCACGGCTTGAGAGTGATTATTTGGGTTTTAAGTTTTGACTACTTCTAGTACTGAAAAAGTTGACAGCGCGGAGTTTGGGAAGCATGGTTAGTGTTCAGAGCAATGAGAAAGCCTAAATTAGTCTCCTAACTGTTTGGAGCTTATTTTGGATTCTGTGGTACTGAAAAGGTTGAGATGCATGGATTTTAGGAAGAATGGTGGTTTCTCAGAGCAATGAGGAGCCCTAACTTAATCTCCTAGCACCGACGATCAACGATTGCTTCGTCCAGTGGCAAGAAAACTAGATCTAGAGACCTTTCTGCTCATGTGTAGGGGTTGGAAGGAGTTTAATTTTGTCGCTTGTGCCTCAAACAGAAAACTATCTCACAAGATTAAAAAAAAAGTCTCCTACCTGTTTATAGCTTTGTTTATGCCGGTGTTAATAGTTTCAAGAAGAGTGATATATTGATATCAAACAGGGAAAATGAGCGGAAATAGAATAAACTGCAAGTTAGTTTATGATGCTCAGGGAAAGCAGAAATGTTTGTGTGATTTTTTCCTTTATTTCTTGTTATATTTGTACTAATAATTAAAATAAAATAAGTCGAGTTTAGGTTAGTTTAATCCCTTGCTGCTACTCATGTTTGCATGATCTGAATTCACTATGAGCAATCTGTAAAAAAACCTCTAGCAGGAAGGAATCAATCTCTACATGCTATTAGAGGGCAAAAGTAAAAAATGATGCACAAGAAATACCCAATCCTAGCAAAGCTAACCATAAGCAAATATACAATTAAGTTTATGAACTAATTAGGACTGCATTACACAATGCTTATGACTTTATCATCAAGCCGTCTTCAAACTCTTGACTTACTGATTCTATATGTTTTTACAAACTCGTCAGAATCATGGATAACAAGAAATGGCTGTGGAAGAGGAAATCTTTAGAAAAGAACATCGAGGTAAAAAGTCAGTTAATATTTATATTTCCCTGTTTTTCTCCCTGATATTGCACAAACATGTTAACTGTTTGCAACTTTTTTTGTTTTTCAGAAAGAGAGGACTCTAGAGTTAGAGAGATCCCTCGAAGCGTTAAAGGAGCAACTATCATTAGTTCGCATAGAGTCCAATGCTAAAGATGATCTCTTGGCAAAGCAAGCAAAAGTGTCGGAGGAAGCAATTGCAGGTTGGACATTTGCTCTAAATCTGCATAAACATGTGCTATTTCCTTCTTTTTCCTTCTGTACTAATTCGAGTTGGTCAATTTTTCAGGATGGCGAAAAGCCGAAGCCGAATCCCTGTCTTTCAAGCAACAATTGGATGATGCTTTACTTCAGAAGAGAACTGCCGAACAAAGAGTAGCGGATAGAGATGTAGCATTAAAAGAGTGCATGCAACAGCTTCAAGTGACCAAGGAAGATCAGAAGTTCATTGTTAACAATGCCTCCTTGAAGATATCGAGAGAGCAGGATAAGATTCGCACATTAGAACAGAGGTTAGCAGATACAAATCAGAAGGTCACTGAGTCAGTTGTTGAAATTAGCAACTTGAATAGAATTCTAATGGTCAAAGAACAAATGCTCAAAGAATTGTGCGAGTCTAAATCCAATGTAGAAGCCAAGCTCATGGAAGAGATGAGTAGATTTGATTCATCTGAGAAACTCATCGCTTCGCTAAAGTATGAGCTATGCATGCTTCAGAAGGAGATTGAGATCAGAAACGAGGAGCGGGAATACAACCATCGATCCGCAAATTCTGCTCATAGGCAACACCTTGAGAGCATTAAGAAGATTGCTAAGCTAGAAACGGAGTGCCAAAGATTGCGTATCATGGTCAGGAAGAGGCTGCCGGGACCAACCGCTTTAGCGAAAATGCGAAGCGAGGTTGAATCCATAGAAACAAAGAAGAGAACTTCGAGCTCCATGGGTGAGGATTTCCACTTCAAGGGTGCGGTTCTAGAGGACCGTTATGATCTATCCGGCAAGGGTGCTGTTGCTCTTGTCGATCGACTACGCACCACTGAAGACGAAAACAAGATTCTCAAAGAGTCACTGACCAACAAAAACAATGAACTTCAGGGATCACAAATCATGTTTGCACGCACCGCATCGAAGCTGTCGCAGGTTGAGAAACAGCTCGAAGAACTATCCAAAAGGCAAGTCTGCTCGGAGCTAGCAACGGGAAGCAGCCCTGTGCCACATGACCTTCCACTTTCATCGATTTCCGAGCATGGTGCCGCTGACGATGCTGTTAGCAGTGCCGAATCGTGGGCGTCGGCTTTGATTTCTGAACTAGAACACTTCAAAAGTGGAAAACCGACCTTGTCATCGTGCAGAAGTGCCGGTGTATCAGAGTTTAGCTTGATGGATGATTCAGTTGAAATGGAGAAACCTGCGACGGTTTCTGGAGACAATATTTCCTGTGTGACGACTAGAGACTCTTGTGCAGGACTTGATTTATCAGAAGCAACAGGTAAGGATGAGAGTCGAATCTGCGTGTCAACGTTTGAGAACCAACCCAATTGGCTTCAGGACATTCTGAGGGTCATCCTGCAAAAGCATCATATCATGCAAAAAAGTTTCAGCGCCATTCTCGACGATGTTAGAGCTGCTCTCGGCGACCTGAATTATAATACCGAGGGAACTTGTCTCGAAAGCAGAAGCAGTTCCCAACAATCTGCTTCAAACTTTGAAGAATCAGTTCGCAAACTTGTGGAATTGATCGAGGGAATCAGAAATGGTCTAAATGTGCCACTCGGAGACGGAGAAACCAATCCAGCAGACCAAAAATCCCCTTCGGCAAGCCGATACTTTGCGCGCGCATACTTCTGGGAATGTGCTGAGCTTGCTGCTGTTCTACAGAACTTTGTCTCAACGTGCAACGAGTTGCTATACAGAAAGGTTGATCTGCAAGAATTTACTGCGCGAGTAGCTTCAACTCTGGACTGGATTATAAACCATTCCTTTTTGCTTCAAGATGTCCTGGACATGAAAGCGAACAGTGAGAATGAGATCAAAACTGCGATATCTGCATCCAAAGGTGTGTATCTCTCATCGAGAATGGATGATGTAGAGACCAAACTGAAAGATGAAAATGAGCAACTAAAACGCGAGATCTTGAGTATGGAGACCAAAAGGAAAGATTTGGAGGAGGTGCTGAAAGCATCAGATGCCGAGAATGAAAAATTGGCGGCTCGACTTCGAGAGTTTGAAGTTAACTTCTCCAATTTGCAGCTACAACTAGAAGCTCTTAAAGAGTTCAAGGGGCACATTGGAGACCAGATTATAAACCGAAAACTGATCCATGATGACCTTGGGACACAGCTTTCGGCTGCCAAGGCCGGACTGAAAGAGTCACATCAAATGTTCTCCTCCCTCGAAGTCGTCCAATTCGAAGAGAGAAACAATCGCTGCGAGGAATCAGAGGCAACATGTCTTGACTTGCAGCTACAACTAGAAAGGTGTTGACTATTCTCCATTTTCGAGCTTTGTTCTAAACGAGGTCTCGTAGTTAAAATGTCTTCTGCAATATTTGTTGCAGTGAATTGTCGATGGAAACTCCGAAGTATGTTCTGCAACAAGAAGAAAAGCTGATCGAGGCAGTAAGTATATTATCATTTATTCTGTGCTACACAGGATTGAATCCTACTACTCCATCAAACTTTGTTTTTACACTAGATGTGTCACAACATCCAGATTCATGGTTTAACAATGAGTCAAATTGTTTTCTCGCTGTTTTTTTTTTTATTTGATCTTGCAGGATTGTGATATAGCTGCAGCTTCGATGAAGCTTGCAGCTTGTCAGGAAACGATCGTAAACTTGGGAAAGCAGCTGAAAGCATTGGCATCGCCACAAGATGCACCTCTATTCGACAAGGTGATATCGAATCCTGCCACCGCAAAATCGAAACGCCGGCTTCAGTTAGTCGATCATATGAGAGAAGAGGATCAGACGAAACCCGAATCTCCAAACACAAAGGAAGTCATATGCACTGAAGCACCAAAGCCAACAACAGCTGCAGCTTCTGAGAACCATCAGTCACAAAAGGAGGGTTCAATAAGAAGTATCATGGATCTGCCACAGGAGAAGTCGCCTGTTAACAATCTGAAATGTGGTACTGATGCAGGAATGCTTATGGTTGCGCCGAAGAAGCAAAAAGGAAGGGGTGGGTTTCTGAGGAAGCTGCTGTTGCAACGATGAAAGACTTCCATTCCACTTGAGAGCTTCTTAACGAGATCTCAACTATTTTCTTCTTTGGCTGCAAGTGCAGCGCAGCTCACGTAAAATGGCAATAAGAGTTTGTAGGTAGAATCGATGGCTTAATTTGCTAGTAGAATGTTTGATCTGGTTTGAAGTTTCCTTCCATTTGAGAGCTCGTTGTGTTTGAACGTCAGACAATATCACGTTGAATGAGATTACTTGTGTCATTGTATGGTTCCATAATACTTTTTTTACATTGACAATCATGTGGAGAAAGAAACATTACCATTCTAATTTGATGAAATTTAGAGTAGATCATTAGTACAGATCAAGCTAGACTTAGATCTACCTACCTACACACATTAAAATACGCACGGATGCATCTCATTTAATTTCCCTCCTTTCTCTTTTCTTTTGGTCCACTTTTGTAGTCCTTTTTGGGGATTAGAGGAATCTTTGTGATTGCAACACCACCCAAAAGCAAGAAGGCCCTTATCATGAAACCCCGACCGATTGGACTGCCTACCACCACTCGACCGGGTTTATTTATTTATTTATTTTTGTTTTTACTTGTCACTCCCATTCAAATCTAACACTCACCTTCTTCTTTTCCTTTCCTTTCCTTTCTTTTACACGCAAAGTCAAACTCCCCCTCATCATTCGGTCTTCCCATCTCTACGCGTGCTCCATCACTCAACTCTCAAAGTCACAAAATATTTGGCACTTAATTTTGTATTTTTTTTTGGGAACATATTATTCATTTTTCGGGGTTAATTTAAATATTCCACTCATCGGTTTCATTACTGTGATGCACAGCTGATGTAATGCGTCTAAATGGAGACATGATTAATGAGCTCGAATGATGATGAAATGTTCCCAATAGTTAAAGCTCCATTCACCCAATCGCCACCCGCCAACTGTCCACCGAGCCATCTCATGTGCTGTATATAAACCGACTGCTTCTTCTCCGTGGCATAGCACAGGAAGGAAGCCATGAAGACAATTCCACCACCAGCGCTCACCTTGTGGGATCGATACTCCTCCTCTTCTTCGTCTCCTCCTTCTTCCTCCTCCTCTTCCTTGACTTTTATCAATGCGACTGCCGGAAAACGCCTTCGTCCTGTTGGCTCCGTTCAACATTCTGCTGATGCTATCGCTGCTGAATTTGCTACTGCAACGAATATGGACGCCTCGCTCCCAGTAAGTCTTCGCCATCCTGAATAAAGACTGTATCACTGGTTAATCTTGAATAATTAGCTATAATTTAGTAAGTTTAGTATTTCTCATTCACTTAATGACACTTACAATCGGCTCGAGTGCAATTTAGGTCCATCCGGGCGGGACGCGATGGAACCCGATGCCGGAACAAGTAAAGCTGCTGGAGGCGCTGTATGCTGGCGGTTTGCGGACGCCGAACCCGGTTCAAATCGAGCAGATAACGGCCGAGCTGAGCCGGTTCGGGCGCATCGAAGGCAAGAACGTTTTCTACTGGTTCCAGAACCACAAGGCCCGGGAGCGGCAGAAGCAGAAGCGCGCCGCTGCCTTCCATCTCAAAGTGAGTAGCTCAATCTTCCTACGTTGCAAGACGAAACGACGAATGAATCTAAAATTGTTCGATTACAAATCGCAGAAGGAAGAGATGGCGACGAAGGAGACGACGGTGGATTTGGGTCGCAAGCGGAAGTGCAGAAGCTGGAGCAGGGCGGAGGTGAAGGTGGCGGAGGAGTGCGAAAGGAGGACGTTGGAGCTTTTCCCATTGCAACCTGAATGGAAACAGATTTGATAGTTTTCTTCTTTTCGCCTTCAAATCATAAAAACGCACTCCATGCTTCTGCTATCTTGTTCTGCTTTTTCCCTTTAAAAGTACTGTTCTTTCTTTCCCGCTTCTGTTGAGCCGTTTCAGTCTTTGGAAGAAGCCATGTACTCCGAGAGGAAGCAGAAGAAGTGGTGCTCTTTTGCTTTTGTTTGTCAATGGAGAAAACTGAGGTCTGAGGCTTGAGAGAGAGAAGGCGTTGTATCCTGTTCGGCACTGTTGCTCGACAGGGCAGCAACAGAAGCAGCGCTGAAACAGAGCATGGATGGAAGCATGATGGCAATGGCGATGGGGAGGGAAACGGAAGGGGAGACATGAGCTCTGGTACTTGGTCCTATGAAATGGAGGGCAGAGCTCGCGAGTGAAGGTTAAAGTGTGAGTGTTTTCTGACGAGTGAGGTAGTGAGGTGAGATCAACGGACACTCTGCTCTGCTCTGCTCTGCTCTGAGTCCACTAGGGCGGGCGGGAGGGAGTGCGCAGTTCCTTTTAGCGACACTCCGTAAGATGCATGTCATCCGCAGACTAATTTTTCATGCGTTTTCTCTTGGTCTTTCACTCTCGGTTTACCGATCTTTGACTTTGACTTTAAATACTGCAAAAAAAAAAAACAACTAAAATTCAAAGATTTGCTATGAACGACTGATACGAAATTTCATGTGAAGCTCCATCCCAATGAATAATATTAAGCATAGTTAGTTAATTCCCGAGCCTTGCCAGTGATCTCCTTCATTTGTTGCCCACGTGGCAAACCCCCGTTCGTTGGTTGGACCGCTTCGGGATCGGTGAGAATGCGATGGAAACGGGTCCGATTTAGATTATTGAGGTGGGACCGACTCCGTTGATCAAGTTGTAATAGGAGGTGGATAGGTGAGGGCGAGTCTAGTGTAAGCATGCACATCCACACTCAAAATGTCATGATGAACTTTATCTAAGAGACCCTTTTTCTTCCTATTTTTTAACCTTTTGGATGTGTGTTTGTGCAAAGTGATTGGAATGGATGTTGCAAAAAGTGGTGGTTGTTGCTTTATTTGTAGCTTCTATTATGTAGCTTCATCCTCGAACGTAATTGTCGAATTCAAAGTGATTGGATTGGACCGGCTGGGCTCGACCGGATGATAAACCATTCTAATTTTGACAGAACCGGCAAATTTGAAAGAAGTTTTTTTTTCTTTCTATTATTCGATTTTTAAAAAAAAAAATTAAAATTATGAATTTATTTTACCATTTTAAAGCATCAAGCTACTGTAAAATTTATTGCAAAATAAATAAAAAAAAGATTTTTTAAAAACTACATATATATATATATATATATATAGTAAAAGTCGCAGTGGAAGCGCACTTCAGTCCGGAGTCGGCGAAGTCGAGAAATTCGATATTTCTTTTCGATTTGCGATTTGGCGAGCCTCTTCGTCGCCGGAGCTACGATCTCTCCGATCCCTGGATCTCTACGGGGATCCGATCGCCGGATCCTCTTCTTTTAGATCCACATTGTTGTTTCGTGATTCTTGGTGTATCTCCGGTGAGCATGGCGATGGGCGAACATTCTTCGGTTCGGTATTCCGTTTTTTGAGTATTTATTGGTGGGCGATGATTCGGAGAATGCATAGCGGAATCTTTAGGGCAATAGTAGTTGTCGGTGAACAAAGGATTAAGTCATTCTGTTCGATTTTATCGCTAGGGTCTTTGATTTTTCTGCACGAATCGAGTGCCTTGCGAGTTCTTGTTCGAACTCGTGATTCATCAATAAATCTTGTTGTTCGTTCGTTCGTCTTTTTACTGGCTAAAAGTACGTTATTATTGGTTTTAGTAGAGTTATCTGTTGTGTAATTTTCAGCGTCATGTTTTTGGATATATTGGGTGTCTAACTGTCTTTCTACGCAGGAGATACTATCGGAAAACTGAAGGTCTGAAAAGATCCTATAGTTTGAATAGAATAGGGTTGAAGGTGTGATGGCAGCAAGAGGCCATAAAAGCTTTGATTAACACTGATTTAAGGTATCTGGATATTACTAGCTTTACAGCCTTGCATATAGTTCAATACCCGCATCAGATCCATGCAAAGTAACCTTAGTAGGGCTGTTGAAATGTGGTCTAATTATCTGTCCCCTAATTGTATCTCTGTTTATTAGTAATGGGAAATAGATTGCCTATTCAAAATTCATGGTGGTAAAGACTTTCATTCAGCAAAAATGCATATCGTTCTATGGAATTTAATTTAAACTATGTACACATTTCTTAGTGAATGATTATTTTGTTTTGCTTTTGATGATGAAATTTCTCTTTAACGAGAAAAAATGCCTAGGTGCCTTTCTATTGTCACTGCAGTTAAATACCTCTAGATTTGGTGGTACTTTCTGGTGTTGGATTGTATCAAATCAGCCGTCTCCATTTTGTTTTTGTTTGGAATGGTTGGTCTTTTTTCATTTCACTTGGAACAACTATTACTATCTTTCTTTATTATGAGAATCACTCAACGAGTTATAATATGTAGCCAATGGTGTGTATTGAAACTTCAGTGGTATGACATAATTACTATCTCAATATCCAGATCATTTAAGGTGGCGTTTGGTAGGTGGGTTTGGAATGAGAGAATGGGAATGAGAATCATATATAGTGTTTGGTTAATGGTTTTAGGAAGGAGGGTTTGGGAATCAATTCTAAATAATTGGGAATCAACAAAACCGCCGTCTCGCCGCCCGCCACCGCCGCCATCGCCGCTGTCGATGCCGCGCCGCTGCCGGTCATCGGCCGGCCGGATCGCCGTGGCGTCGCCGCCGCTAATCGTCGACCATCATTGCCGTCGCCGACGCCGATCGACGGCCACGACCGTCGATCGCTCTCATTCCCAACTTATAAACCAAATAATATTATTGGAATGACAAAACTCATTCCCATTTTAGTCTACTATCAAACTCATTCCCATTCCTATTCCCACCTTCCAACCAAACGACACCTAAGACTTTCTAAAAAAATGCTCAAATCACTAGTTGAAAGATATCATTATCATCAACATAATAAGCACAATAAATATACGAAAAAAGGCAATAACTTATGAAACTCTTATTATCATCATGGATAAATAACTATTATATCACATGCAAAGCACTTAAGCCTTAATGGTGACAGTCTTACTATCAACAATTCATCAACGAATACATCTCTTACAAAGCAACTAAGTCACACTCGTAAATATATTGTGCCAAAAATAAGGAATATCAACTAGGATAGGAGAAAGAATCAAGGTAACAATAAAGTAATTACAAGTTATCATAATAATATTGAATAATTAGGTTAAATCCAATCACCACCTAATCCAATTACTGAGATTAGTCAATTGATAACGCTCACTCCCCTCTTGGCCCAAGTTACTTATCAACAAATAGATCAATAAGGTTAAACTGAACTCCAATTTATTAGTTGCTCAATAGGATACACATGGCTTTAAAGCAACAACTCAAGAGAGTTTCATATTCAACAAGTTGTAACAATTTTAATGCCATGATGTTGAATAAATGAGAGAGTTTTGTATTCTAATCCTTGATCCATAGTGTTGTGTCATAGTTCCACCATTGCACCAATGTCACATATTCTTATATTCATTGAGCATCTTATCAATCTTGTTTCTATTTGTTGGGTTTGTTTTTCTCAATCCTATATCATTCATTTTAAGAAGAATCTCATCAGAATAAAGAAGAGTGAAAATAGATAGATATTTCTCTATGTATTCATATAACGAATGTGATTATATTTGGATGAAAGCATTTTTAGCTTGCTAGGTTCGTATGGTATCTGGTTGGATTTGAGCATTATGGTCGAATACCAATCAAAATCTTAAAAGAATACACTTTGACCATTGAAAATATTTTTTCCTTGACTTTGGCTGTTTTTTTTTTAACTTTTTAATTGTTCTTTTAAAATTTAAAAATTAAAGAAGAATTAAAAAATGAAGAATTACCTTTTTATTGAAAATGTTTTATTGGTTGCTTTTACATTGCCAACAATATTAAAATGAATCTCACCATGGAGTACATGGCATAGAAACTTTAGTTGCAGCATGCTCAGGCCCCAGGGCAAACCCAGATGGCTAGCATAGCCGTGTTAAGGCTTGAAAGGGCAAGAAGTCGATTCCTGGAGGTGACGACTAGGCTACCGATGACTCGACATTTTTGCGCTAGCCACTTGACACCTGATTTACTCCCCTCCACACGTAGGAGCAGCGGTGGGGGGCCGCTAATGTGGCGGTTCCATTTTTTTTTTTTAATTGCAGCATGCTCTGGGTACGGCGCATTTGTAGACTTTTCTCCAAATGGGAGTCGGTCTCTTGGGATGCTCAAGTCTGCTGAGGTAGCCCACGCTCGATTTACCTCCCTTTTCGATTAGAGGTAGCTGAAGGGAGCTGCTAATGTGGCGGTTCCACATTTTTTTTAGTTGTAGCATGACAATTTCTTATATCAATTGGATTAGATTGACACTAAGATTCGACATTTATGTTGTTCAGCATGTAGCATGTACGGAACTAAGGATTTTGTTTAATTTTACTCTTTAGACTTTGGAATTTCTACAGTTAATTATGTTATGATTGTGTTTTTCAGGTCCCTTGCAATCATATTATTTCAAACTCTGGATCACGCTTCTTTGTTCCATTCAGGTCAATGCATTCCATCTTCTCTGAAAATCTTCATTTGGTAAATGCTCTTGAGGTGAAGAGATTTGCATGGTTGTCGTCATGACCTGTTGATGGAGCATTCATATATTCTCACCATGCTCATTCTAGTGAAATTGTTACAAGTAGTAGTTATTATTATGCATGTTGCTACATTTCTACTTCTGTTTATGACATCAAATCTCAACCTTGATTAACTGATAAGTAATATGTTGACCGATTGCACACATGTATTTATACATCATATTACTAATTTGTTGGGATAAGACGGGTTTTTGGGAACACATTTTCTTGCTATCTAATAATTATCTTTTGTTGGATCATATTCTAGGAATGAACATGAGACCAGAGATGGGAGTGTAAGTGCTGTATATTAATAAAGAAAAAAAGGCTAAAATTTAAGATCAAAACTAGTTGTTGAATGGGCTCTTGAATAGAACTTTAATGTGATAGGGATGTTCATTTTTATGCAACATTTTTGTTTGGCTTAGTTTAAAACTTGGTGATTTATGTAGTAGTAAGTGTAAGCTTGCTCTCTTCATAAATTTGCAGATATATCCACTCTAATCATGTTATAATGACTCAAATATATCAACATATCATGATTTACAAATTGCAGGAGGATTTAAGTTTAAGCTTGCTAAATTCCATTTTGAGCTGTCTCCTATACAGGTTGTTAGTATTTGCTAATTCCATTAGTTTGAGGCAACAATTGGATAAACCCAGGTCATTTAAACTGATCCACTTAGCTATGTTCTTGTCTTTCTATGTTCCAGAAATTGATTTCTATGAAATGGTTGTCTAAATGAATCAGGTTGCTGGAGGATTGATTTCAATTTTACGCATAGGCAATCTGCGGAAAAAGGCTGAAGTAGACCAGCAATTTTTTTGTGGGAGCCGTAGAAACGTTGCTGATCGAAGTTGTCAAAATGCAAGTCATGCTTCCATGAGGTAATTGGGAAAGAGATGCAGCAATGTGGATTGTAGTCCATAACTTTTAGGGAGGGCATTTCTTCTTCGAAGAGAATGTAATGCTTCATGTATACTGACATTGGAACAGAGGCGTCCACAATCTGTGCTTGGGCTGGTCCGGATTTGGCTCAGTCGGAACCTGCGCCAGGTACATCATGTGATCGGCCGACATGAAGATTCGATGCTAAATGGGCTACAATACGGCCCATTTTGCGTTCGCTAGGCCCGACAAGACTGGACTCGACATGACAAGTATTATATTGATTGTGCCGATTTGGGCCGTTTAGCAGCTAAATGAACCAATATGCGGCCCATTAAACTATTGATCGGATGGGCCATTGAGGTGCTAGTTGTTAGCTGCATTTGCCCACTTTAATGTGCCAATAACTAGTACCTCAACGTGCCCGAGTGGGCCAATATGTAGTGCATTTTCGCGGTCAAATGACCCTTACTGTGGCCAATTAGATCATTTTCGCCAGACATGTAATTTTCGCTGCTAAATGGGTATCGTTAAGGCTCTTTAATCTATTTATTAGGTTTACTTATCGGCCATACAGGGTGCTAAATTGGCCGCGTATCCGTTTATGAATTCTATCGACTGATTTCTCATCAATAAATGCGCCATTGTGAGGCCTATTAATGTTTGTCGGGCAGAAATGTTGATTTCGTCTCATTCATGGCCTATTAACTAACACATTATGGGACTACTTGTGTCCTATTTCTGCATTATAGCCCATTTCGTCGCTAAAAGAGACACAAATTGGCTATATGACGGCCCATTCCGTCTCAAAACATGCCAGAGTAAAGCCCAATTCGAGGGCAAAAAGGGCCACATTGTTGCCCATTATCTGTCATCGAGATGGGGCAATGGGCCGTGTTCAGCCCATTTTCTAGCAAAGACGGGCCGATGTGAGTCTCATTACTTATTTTTAAATGGGCCGAAATGTAGCCCATTACGCATTTAGTTGGGCCAAAATTTGGCCCACTCAGCCGTAAAAATGGGCTGTTCCTGGCCTGTACACATTTATTAGGCCGACGAGCCGACTCGTTCTCGCCGTAATCGAGCCTCCGCTTTACCGATCCTATTGGGCCTATCGTGATAAGATTGGACCACAACATGGCTCTATTTTATTGGACATCATTTTCGTCGTTGATCACAGCCCATCAGCGAATTTAATGGGACAATTTGTGGCCTGATTTATTGGGCCGATTATTAGCCCATTTTACAGCAAAAAAAAAGGTTTAATTTGTAGCTTAACGGATCAATTTACATAGTACGGACTAAATGGGCCGCAACAAGGTCCCTTGTATCCACGGTTGCTGCTTTGCTAGGTGAGCCGGTACCCGGCCCGTTTTCACCGCATCTAAACAGTCACTCACAACCAATAGAAATCCAACATAATGCTCCCCCGAGGACTTAAAAATTGTTTACAATTTATGCCACACGCATTCCATCGGTCATATCACCACCAACCCGATGCTTCGACCCCAAATCAATCAATCGATTGGGCAAACTGCAAATGTTAAATGCTAACTCGGCCTTGCTGCTTGACAAAACTCGCCTCTGTTGTCGTCTCGTACCCACAGGCATCACGGTCATCCAGAAAATTCCCTTGGGCAATGGACATAAGAAGAGGGAAAAAAAAACAACAAAAAAAAAAACCAAAATTGATCCCAGGAATAAAAAAAAATAGGATGAAATAAGATGCAAAAGTTAGTCACGGATTCAGTTAAAAATATAACATTATTGTACAAGCACTAAACGTTGCTAAAACAGATAGAGGATCAACTGCCACTGTTAGAAAAAAAAAAAGAACTATTATCTTGTGCAAAGTTATACCTCAACACCTCAAATTTATTATTATACATTTGCAGCAGCGATTTCAGTCAGCTACGATAAGCCCAAACAAAAGCCTATTATCTTCATAATGTGTGGCACATCAGGCATTACCTCTTCAGTCACAAGGCTATAATATAATGGTAACACCTGTTCAGTAATATCTAGCCCAAACGATTATCTATTCCCATCACCAATTCTATAATATAATGGTCACAACTGTGCAGCTTGGTAAGAGAATCCCATTATAACACTTTGATCACCATAAATGAAAAAATATTAGCTTTGACTCGATATCTGACACACGAATTGACATGGTGAGCTTACTTCAACTAATTGATCAGTTTGAGATGTATTGTCTTTCCTGGTGGTGGCAGCCCATAGTATTTATTACTAATCAGACCAAATGATATCTTATTACCCTTAATTTGACGTTTGACTTGCCTGGTGCTCTTACCCATATGCAAGGCGTAACCTAATTTTGGCTCAGCCTATTAATAACGCAATATATGACCCAAACTGTGGGTAATTACATTTCAGCGACGCCAGCCACTTAATGGTCAAAAGTTGGCAGCTAGAGTAGAAGACTATTTTTTAGTCAAAGTAGAGAACATTTAACTTCAAACGTGCCACATAATTGTCTTATCTATGTTGTTTGGTGGGCTCGTGCTAGTGGCAGTACAATGCTGAACCAAAATGATGGTTAATTACCTTTACGTGGAGTCTGCCAAATAATAATCACAATTGGATGATCAAATGAGCTATTAGCTTATGCAAAAGCCTTCCACCAATTACTATTAGCAAATGACTCCTTGAGTAGCGAGTTATTATGACATGAAATGGTATTAATTTTCACTATTAGTCATGAGTGGCATTGAGTGGTCAGCCTACGGTAACTTCTTGGCGATCTGCTGGAGTAACTGTCCATCTGTTTGGATTTGGTGACACAAATCCATTCAACCCATTCATTATTATGCACTTTTACGTTAAAAGATAAGCCATTCCTCATATTTTATCATAATTTTCATTATTGGGATGCTTAGTGAACTCATACAATTGGTAATATTATGCTGAGTCAAGTGAAGTGATATTACATTCATATGGGCTTACCATGTAATTGTCACAAGTGGATTTATAAGTTCAGTAATTGTTATGAATTGGTAACCTGATAGACATAGCCGATTAGAAATACAATGTTCAGCTCAAACAATTAGCAACTTTGCCTATTATCTATAGTAGCAAATAGGAAGCCCTTTGGGCTACGATGCAATGGTAGAATATTCAACTCGTTTCTCATATATTTACGGTTTGATTCCCAACTACGACGAATTTATAAGATTTTCCTCTAAATGGGATGACAAATCAAGAAAATTGAGGTTGTCCACACGAATACTTTTCGATTTATCTCTCTTTTTCAAATGTGAGACAATCATAAGGGGGCGCTGATGCGACGGTTTCATTTTTTTTTTTTTTTATAGTAGCTGATATACAGCTCAAATAATGAGCAACTTTGCCTGATATCTATAGCCTATCCTCCTCTCATCCAATCATAGGCAAAAAGGTTCATTTGTCTTCATGTAATTGTTATAATTGGGCAACCTAGTTGACTTAGCGGATAAGACATACTATACTCAGTTCATCCATTTGGGATCTGATAGAGACGGAAATAAAATAGGAAGAAAAAGAGAACTAGTAGGGAGGGAAAATATAAGAAAATGAGACAAAAACAAAATACAAAGAAAAGAAAATTTAAAAAAAATGGAAGGAAAGAAAATTAAAATGAAAAAAGACGAGTAAATAAGAATATAGAAAAATGTATCATACGGAAAGAAATTTTTGACAAAACTGGAAGTAAAATTATCAGAAAAAATATATATAGAAAGAAAACGGGAAGGAAAGAAAATAAATAGAGAAAATACGAAAGGATGGAAGATAGTTAGGCGAAAAAAATGAAAAAAATGAGATGGAACGAAAACCCTAAAGAAAAGAAAATAGAACTGAATGAACAATTACATTTATGCAAAGTATTTGTATAATTGCCATTGATGAATGTATGGCACTAGCTCATTAGCAAAACTATCTAACACATATAGATGAATTCAGACCTTAAACAGAAGACTACAATTTTGATGGCGATGGGAATGAATTTAGTTATTCCAATAATGTTGATTGGTTTATAAGTTGGGAACGGGGGGCTCAGAGTCGGTCATGATTTTCAAATTTAATCCTAGGGCCTTGGGCGAAATTAAAAAATTAGGCCCCATTTTCACTACAAAATTTAAAAAATTGGGCCCCAGAAACCTTAAAAAAATCTTGGGCCCTGGGCAAGGGCCCCAGCAGCCCTCCCCCAGGGCCGGCTCTGATGGGGGCGGAGATGACATGAGTGTCGTCATCGACGAGCGACGCCACCATCTGCCACCGACCGTCGATGGCACCGCCAACGACCGCCACTGACCGGCGACCGTCGATGGCACCGCTAATGGTCGGCGATCGACGACCGTCGACGGCCGACAACCGCCGTTGGCCGGTGACCATTGTCGGTCACCTAGCAGGCGACGTGTGGCAGGCATCGGTCGGCTAGCAACGATCTGCGGGCGGCGGGCGGCGGACGACGGTCGGCTAGCGAGTGGCGGCAAATGGCAACAGCAACAACGGATCGATGGGAATGAAACCCAAACTCACCCTTTGTTGATTCCCAATTAATTAGAAATGATTTCCAAACCTAATTTCTAAACCCATTAACCAAACACACTATATGATTCACATTCTCATTCTCATTCCCTCATTTCAAACTCATCGACCAAACGCCACCATAGTTATTGTAAGTAGGTGACATAGATATCTTTGGCCAAGTTATACTACAATCTGCCAAAATGATGAACTATTGCTTTCCACATAAGCAAAGCAAGCATATCAAGTCATTGGCATTAGATGATGACTTGCTCAGCATAGCATGTTTGTGATACTTTACTCAGTCTAAACAATATGCTACAACTTTCAAATAGTAGTCAGCCCCTTAATTGTTTTTGGTGAATGGAGTAGTTAACTCAACTTACATATAACACTCTGCGTGCCACAAAGATGAGTTATTACTTTTGCGAGTAATATGCAACTAACGTATATTGTGTGTAGCCTATCGACTCATCCTATTAATAATAGTATACTAAGCTCAAGCTAGGAACAATTTGTTACAATTTCTATCAGGTAAGCGTGGTTTAGTGGGCTCAACCAATCACTAACAGTATATTATATCCAAGAGATTAACTATTACCTTCATGCTTGCCCAGTGATTGAGATAAAACGGTCGTCTCATAAATTCAACGGACGAGCAAACCCAACCTAAACAATGTACTAAAACAGGCAGATTAGCAGATCCTAAGAATTTTCATAGATGGTATATTAATCCAGATAGTCTTCTCTCCCATCACCATATGTCAATTTATCAGGCTCGTTATCCCTAATAAAAGTCTTGTTTTCATAATTCACACTGCATAATCTCATCGATACATGATTCAACCAGATGATGCTCAACTTCATATCACGAATATATGTAAAGAAAATATATCATTATGCATATCAAATAAAATGAACAAACTAATATACAAAAAACAATCACTATGCAAAGTACATCAATGTATTAAATATAAGGCCCAATTTCAGAATATCACACATAATTAAACAATGACATTCTAATATCTATCATCTTTATATGATGAATCATTTATGGTCAATGCAGGTTTGAACGTATATCAATAAAATACAATCCATGGTTTTTACAACTTACATCTCATCTTTTATATGACTCATATACGTAACTAACTATTTCACTATTTGCCTTCTCTATTTCTCAAGATCCATGCGTCTAAACCCAAAAAAGTATTCCTCATTAATTGCGCCAAGATTTCATCAAAAAAAAAAAACAGAAAAATCTATATGCACATTTTCGTAGTGCACTAAAACGAAATATCAGCTAATGATGGTTTTCCTCTAAATGATTCGCTTCTCCTAATGATTCTTCAAATAGATATATAAAAAAACTTAAACATTAAGGCATTGATCGAAATGAAAGAACAAGAAAGATGGGGAAAAATCACCTTAAGGGTCGACAAAAAGAAACCCTAACCCATTAAAAGATTGATCGAGATTAAAGAAACAGAAAGACGGGAATACCTTAAGGTGTTGAAAATAAAACGAGAGCTAATCAACAACATTTAGCGGTAGCAGATCGAAATGAAGGGAACTCAAAGATCGAGAATAATCACCTGAAGCGAGTAACCGAGCAATCTAACATCTCCTCCACCAAACAAGTGGAAATAGAAACGAAAACAAGACAATCGAGAGAACCCCTGCAAAGATCGCCTCCGTCTAACTGACTCTTATCTTTCCGCGATACCGAAACGAAGATGAGCATGTGATCGCCCGATTTAGACCCAACATCGAGAGGATCTCTACAAAGATCCCTTCCATCTAGCTCGCTCTCCATATCTGCGATCTTGAGAAGAAAATGTGAGAGGGATCGCCGGAAGTCGACCCAGCATCGAGGTGAAGCCCACAATGCTTCGCACTCTCTCTCTGCGATCAGGAGACTGAAGCAATCGTCCGAGGTCAAGGCGGCCCCCGCATTTATATATACCCGACTTGGAGTAGCCAGTTGAGAAAGCAAATCGGATCCGATTTTCGAGTTCGATCCAGATCCGCTAATCGCCTTTTCAACAACGCAATGTTTCTTAAATTTAAACACGGCATAGGACCGCTACTGAAGAAGATCCATCGATTCTGCCCTCTTTCAATCAATTTTATCGCCATCCTTTTCAGCTTAGTTATGAAAAGGATTGATGGGCAAAGGAAAGGAAGAAATAAAAAGGAAAATATTTTCCTTAGCTCACAAATAAATAAAGACAATTAATTGAAATTTTTAAAAAGTTTTCCTCGAAAATATTTCACATATATAAATTATTTTCCACAGCAAAAAGATTCTATATCGATCAGAAATGCAAGCATCTGGACATTCTTTCTTTCGTTCAAACGCATCAAAGTGTTTTTACAAAGGTTTTTGTCTGTTCCGTTCTACAAACTTACAACATACAATGTATGCCTATGCCTACTATGCTGCTTGCGATGCCCAGGCAAATGATTAGCAAGGGTAATAGATGAAAGTCTGATGAATTAACATCACAAACCTGCTGAAACCAGTCCGTGCAAAGTGACGATACCGATCACGACATTGCCATCGTCGACCACAGGAAGGAATTGCACAGCAGAAGGGGGTGATTCCATCTTCTCCATTGCCTGCACTGCCATAGCATCTGGGCTGATTGTTCTTGGCTTCCTGTTTGACAACAATTTAAATAAGATTAAAAGAAGCTAATTGAGCTTAATTTAACTCGGTGGCAAAATCTACAAACAACAATGGGGAAAAAAAAAGAACTTAGATTGCTTTGAAAAGAACTAACATTACTCGCTCATCCTTCTGATTTTCCTTTTATCTGTTCTTAAAAAGTTAACAAAATTAGGAGACTGCAGACTTGAGGTGTGAAGATAAAGTTATGTTATTTCTGTTGAATCCTAATCTTCTATTACAATATGCACTTATTTCAGTTGAGAATGCTCTTGGTGGATTCAGATCTTACATGCATTTATCTTCCCTAATGAAAAAGATTATCAATTCAAATCCAACAATTTTATCCTAGTTGAAGATTTTCAAGGAAAATAATTTCTTTTCCAATTTCTGTTTTCTCACACCTACCATACAGTTTTCTCCTACCTGAAGGTTTACTAAAACATTCAAAACTTGCACGACACAAAGAAAGTGCTTCATCACAGAAAATATATGCATATAAAATCTTCAAAATATAATGCTCTTCCGAACTAGTGTGCGGAAGGAGGCCTCGAGTTATCTTCATGTCGAAAGGTATGACAAGTTCGCTAAACTAAATAGTTCCACCAGCTTACCATATTTCATCATATGTTTCAATAACTGCTTAAGAGGCATACTAGCTTTGCCACTATAATTTCATCCCAGATCAAGCGGCTAACCAACGATAGAGCAACTTAAGTCGGTATTAGAACTTCTGTTTAGAGTAACTATTCAGGCATTTTGCTGTTTCTGAAAAGCTGCAACTGTCTCAACCGATTAGGATGTTAACAGAAGCATTTTTCAAATGCAAAATTCATGTTCAAACCTAATCTTCATTTCTAAGCTCCTACTTACATTAAGCATATTCTCCTCGTGTGTATCATCATCGTTAATAAATCTAGAGAACTCAAACATCAAAACTTCTACATTCATGCAAATTGCAATAAAGGGTAACATTAACTACCTGTTGCACATCTCACCAACTGTGAGATTGAAAATGGCTGCACCGTATGCCTTGAGGGTGCGCCTCAGATCACCATCAGTAAAGGTACCAATTAGATGAAGCATTTCATCGACAACAAGCAAACAACCGCATCCTTTGCTCGTCAACTCTGTCAATTGGTCCATTATCATGTCTTGTTCCTTGCAAAATGGAAGATCCTCTTTCTTCTTCATAACATCCCTCACCTGCATATGGATGGAAGAAACAAAATGTATTTTTGGTCCATAACCTTCTCGAGATCATAACATTGTCAATGTTTTCCTTACATTATGAAACAAAAAAAGTTTTGATTGGAAGACTATTCCAAACATCTTAGATGTGCAAGTAAGATTCAGAATTGACTTGCATATGATATGATCAACAAAATGCCTAATCAACAACCTACATTATAGCCTAACCAAACAAGATCAAGCGAGAGATAATAATCAGACATGGTTCTTCCAAAATACATGTCTCAGGTCACATTCAAGAGAAAGTTTGGTTTTCTCTTTCCTAAGACGATGAAGAATTTTCAAGAAATCAACCAATTTAGTTGGAGGAACCACACAAACTGGTCTCCAGATCAGAATCTACCTTGAAGATGAGGCTTTTCCCGATCTTCCCGGCGGGGTGGTTCCTAGCGTATTGCTCTTTGGTGAGACGCCTTGCCGCCATTAGGGCAGCGACGATGGTGTCCCCAAATAGCATCTGTATCGATGCCGATGTAACCGGTGCGAGACCGAAGGGGCAGAGCTCGCGCTGGAGGGGTAGGTGGACATTGATGTCGCAGAGGTCGGCGATTGGATTGCCGGAGCCCTCACCGGCGGAGGTTAGGGAGAGGAGGCGCGCTCCCTTGGCGCGGGCACAAGGTGCGAGCGCGAGGAGCTCCTCAGAGGCACCGGATTTAGAAATTAGGACAATGAGATCACCCGGGAATACAGCGCCTAGGTCGCCATGAAGGGCGTCAACGGGGGAGAGGAAGGCGCAGCGGGCGAAGCCGAGGGAGGCGATCGTCTGGGCAAGCTTTTGGGCGACGATGCCGGACTTTCCCACGCCGGAGAAGAAGACGGCACCGGGTGCGTCGAGGAGCGCCTGCGCGAAGTGTGCTGCCTGGGAGAGGTCGAGGAGGTCGAAGAAGTAATCGATGTGGCGGCGTTGTGCCTGGAACATGCGGCCGAGATCGCCAGCGTCGATATTCCCATCGGACCCCGAGGGATCCGGCAGCGGGGCCGGTAAAGATCCCATCATTAGAAGGTCTTTTCTTGGCTCGCCGGCGGGCGGCAAACCCCGTAGCACTATTGCTAAAGCAGAAGTCAAGATCTTGTCAAAATCGAGTGTAAATGGACGCAAATGACGACGCGGATTTTTTTCTTCTTGTAAAATAAATAAATCTGACAAACTAAAAATATAAATAATTTTTAATTTTTAAAATTACTGATGAGTAAAATTTAATTTTTATATAAAAACTGTGAGCCACTCAAACTCCTGTCTATAAACTTGACGATAACAAATAAAATGAATAATAAATGTATTTTTCTGCTCCAACGAATAAAGAAAAGTGGAATGGTAGTTTTCCGAGTCAAACGTCAAAACAACACCCAGAGAGCCGTTGACTCGCTCAACCCCATTCCTTTGCGTTCCTCCTCCTCCAATTCCTCGTCTCCATCTCTCTCTTTTCGTCAAATTCACCGATCATGAAACGCATATTAAACTGGAATTTCAATAACACGTTAATCTCAATTAATCAAAATGGAAGAGCGAGAGATGGAGGACTTGGTATCCAAATTCGCCGGCGGCAACCGTCACCGCTACACCAGTCTCTGCGACGTCCTCCAACGCCACCGTCGCCACCACCCCATCTTCCGCAGCTCCCTTGAACTCGCCCGCTACGCATCCATGTTCACGTCGACAACGTCGACGTCGCGGCACCAGCATTATTCCCGCGGCCGCGGCAGAGGGCCATTGCTCATCGACGCCTCGGCTATCCGCATCAGGGACCAGCTGGTGAAGCGCGCGGCGTCGGCGTACCTGAAGTCGGCGGCGGCTGTGGCAGAAGCCAGCGACCACCGGGACTGCGTGGTGGGAATGTGGCGGCGTTGGCTGAGCTGGCGTGCGTGCCTGTGGGATCCGCTTGAGCGCTGCGTTGGCGTCGCGGCCCGGACGGTGAGCCACTTCCTTGCCGCCGTCGTTGCCCGCCTCGGCCGGCTCTGGGAACGGGGGAGGAGTTTGCTTCAATGAAATCAAGGGGGGAAATACCAATACGCAAAATAGGCCCTTAATTATTCATAACTATCCAAGAATGCCCTGTTTTTTCGAAAGCTCCATAGCAATGTAAAATTTCCTTATATAATCCACTAGCTCGATCAAAGATTCAAATGCCAGAGTTTTTCTTCCCTTCTTTCTCAGTTGTATTGCAGAGGGATGAATAAACATCTTCAACAGTTTCAGAAACCATAGTTTTGATACCACACACCATCTGAAATTGTAGCATTTGTCAATGGAACTGGAGAACAACCACCACCATTTTGTCAATTGATGCAAAAAAAAGCAAATTCAGGCTTCCGAAAACACGATCGAAGCTTCAAACAAATGCTCGAATGCAAAAGTTTTGTTTTCCTTTCTTCCATTCAAGAATGATGAATAAAACCACCATCTGATGATGTATGATCAATCAATTTGTCAATGGAATTGGAAAACAAACCACCATGACTTTGTTGATTTGTCATCGTCAAAAATAATGGAATCCAAGTGGATGAAAACAAGGAAAAGAACATCAGAAACATAAAAAGTATGATCTCTGAGACAGAAGCATAATCACATAGGATGTGATCATGTGAAAGAGATATAACAGGTGGGTATCCACTTGTATTCAAATCTGAACAGATAAAATACAGCATAAGATTTGTTTTGAAAACTTGGTAGAAACTGATGCTTCATCAGTGGTTGTACTAGAACAGAGGAACTGTAAACTTTACCCTGTTGGGACGTCCATTCGCAGAAACCTCGAGTTAAGCACGAACCCGATCCACTCCATCTTCGCCGGAGCGACGGCCTTCCCGACGCCGAGGATCCGGGGAGCTGCTGTAGTAATCCTCTTCAGATGGCGATCGGCCGGCGTGATACTTTTGGAGGTGGTGTCCATTCAATTCATTTTCTTCTCCGCGTCGAGCATCTCCAGTCTGTGCACGTTGCTGCTATCCGGGGAGCTGCTGTAGTAATCCTCTTCAGATGGCGATCGGCCGGTGCGATACCTATGGAGGTGCTGGCGCCCATTCAATTCATTTTCTTCTCCGCGTCGAGCATCTCCAGTCGTGCACGTTGCTGCTGTCGTCGGCGAAGACCGCGATCCCGTCCATTATCCCGTTCCTCACCATTCTGTTCCATGAGAAATCCAACAAAGATCCAATTTTGACATGGAATTACGAGGCAGGATCTGATTTTGCTCGGTCGAAAAAAGGATTCATCGAATCAAGATTCAATTTTAATTTCAATATGAATATAGATAATCGGAGTTCATTACATTTTGTGTTTGAAAGACTAAACAGGACAAACATATCAAATTTTGTACTCTACACACGGCCATTATTCGTAATTTCTCTTAAGTCATATATAAAATTTGCACCACACATGAATATATTATTCGACCTTAATTTTCAGATACATAACAAAATTAAACAATTAAAGCATTATACGAGCACATAAATACATGCGTGCACGTAATCGCGCAAGCGTATATATTAACAAACCCACTAATTGACTGCGCACTCCGGCGGCGGGCCCCTCGCCGTCTGCCGCTTGGGGTCGCGGCAGTAGTCGTAAATCATGTACCTCTGCCGGATCCACTTCACCTTCTGCATTCCGGCGACGTCCAGCACTTGGTTCCACCACCTGCCGCGGTAAGCTCCGGCGGAGCAGGCGGAGTAGCCGAGGGTGCAGGCGTCGGCAGTGAGCCCGCGGTAGGTGGCAACGAAGGGCGCCCTGGACCAGTCGGTCTTCTCGAGGCCACCGCGGGTAGCCCAGTCGTCACCGTCCCAAATGCTGGCGTACAACCGCATGGGCTGACTCTTCGGGTAGGGGACCCCGAGGCGTTCCGTGTTTCGGAACACCCTGATCGGTGTATTGTCCACGTAAATCCTGCAAATTTCCATCAATTATCAGATAATCGATGTTTTTTTCTCCCTAAATCAACAAAATTTTACGCAATCGCTGCAGTTTGAAATTTCATGTAATGTATACACTTACACAATCTCGAGAGGATTCCACAGAACAGAGTAGGTGTGAAAATCCAGCCTGGGATCGAACCAGAGGTAGAACTGCTGTTCCCGGTCGCCCTTCCCCTGTGCGTACACGTTGGTGTGCAGCACCATCGGCTGCCCGGTCAGGTTCCCCAGAAATTCAAGGTCGATCTCGTCGTGCGTGCCCCCCAACGACGATAACTGCGATTTATTTTACATTTAATTTTATATACAAATTAATTAATTAATAATCAGTTAGATATTTAAATGAATTATTACGTAGAAGGTGGTGACGGTGCCGGCGGAGTTGCCGGGGACCAGCTTCATGCGGACGTCGAATCGGCCGAAGAGGTACTCATGCCGGGATCGGAATCCGGAGCCGGAGGTGCGGTCGAGGGAGAGCTGGAGGACTTCGCTGTTGAGGGCTTTGCCGCGGCCGCCGCCCCATGTGATCTCCACGTCGGAGAGGAAGTTGATCGCCGAGACGCTAGCAACGAAGGCGAGAAGGGCGACGAACAGGAACGACGAGTACTGGCCACTCGCCATGGATCGTTTACTTGGAAGGAGAACACGCATCGAAGTGTGTGAAGGAAGGGGATTGGAGGAGGGATATATATAGCTAGCCAGTCCGCGTGTACTGGAAGGGATAAACATGGATGGGCCAAGAGAAACACTATCGACGAGTAACGAGTTACAATTATCATGGACATTTTCACACCATTAAAAACTGAGCAAATAATTCATGATAATAGAAATTTTTAGGCTGGGATCACTTCCTCCTCTAAAATATCCTCAGTCAACTCCTCGTCAAACTGATAGAAGAACGGAACGGAAGGAAGAAGACGAGGAGTTTTTTAATTTTATATATATTCAATATTATATATAATTTAACCGATAAATAAGAATCACAGAAGGAGATTGAAGCCACCGTGAGCCTCATCTTCAATAAACTGTTTTTATTATATTAATTAATTCGTCAATAATCTTTCGTTTTCTGGGTGTGGATCTTTGTTTACTTTGATGGGATGGGAAAGCGGGGCGTATGTGCATGCATGCACGGAGGCGTCCAAGAGGGGTCAAAATGAGCAAATGATTGATTGGCTGCATGAGAAGTTATCCGAGGTGGCAGGTAACACGTCAACGCCGCGAGATTAGACGGTATGTGACGCTGACTTAGGTGGACCGCGCTCGATAATCATGTTGTCGATTGGAGACTGGAGATGGAATTAATGGCGTGCATGAAAAATCTCGAGTATTTAGTTGGCGCACAGCTGCTGCATGGCTGGCTCTCTTGTCTCCTATCTAATGAAATGATAAATCAATTTGATTTTTTTTTTTCCTATCCAAATCTAATAAATAATAATAATAATAATAATAATAATAATCAGCATCATCATCATAAAAAACAAAAAATATATATATTCTAATAATTTAGATATTTGGGGTTCCAAATAAAGTTTTCTCTATTTATATAATTTTTTTTTAATAATTCAGATATTCAAATCTGAATCATTATAATATGCATGGTAACTTTTAATATATAATAAGAGTGTTTTTTATTAGTATAAACTTTAGAGCAGTATCAGTGCTCCAAATTTAAAATAATAAAAATTAAATTCTTTTACATATATTTTTTGAAGATCAAATTTTGAACTTGAGGGTCTATGATTCTCTCCCAAGGCTAATTTATGATCATATGAGTTTTTGATTTTTCTACTTCATCGATAATAACAGTCAAAGAGAACTATTAATGTGAAGTTTTTTTTTTTTTTTAACAGAATTTGTCCTCAAAATTTAGAGATCCGAGTAATAAAAATTGAATTCTTCTGTATATATATTTTTTTTGTTTAAGATCAAATTTTGAACTTTACTATGCTTCAGAGTGTCAAAATCAAACTTCTGAGCTAGTTTATAATTATTTGGAAAAGATAGTTTGATTAGACAGAAAGAAAGTACGTACATGATAAAAGACAATCTATCTATGAAAGCCTCTGTGGATTAATTTTATTATTATTATTCTTTATGCTCCAGTGAGCGAAAATTGGAGAGAGTGTGGATTAAAATAGAAAACTTATTTTGATGAATTATACTGACAATCTTCCCTTAATTTGAGAGGAGCCTTTGTATCCGTAGCGTAGCATCATCATTGAGTCTGCCAAAGTGCCTACTCCAATGTTTATCATGTTACCTTATTACAATCCCCATCATTGACATCGTGATTGTTGTTGTGCCACGTGTCAATTGTTTGACCCTCGTGGGTAGTCTGTTTTGGGATTTTAAGATAAATTAACTAAAGTACTATATATCAACGACGACGTGAAGTGTAAATTTAGTCAAACACTTTTTTTTTTCTACTGTGAATTTTATCTTTATTTGAATGGACTGCCAAATTAATTCATGACATATACATTTGTTATTAAAGAACTCGATTAAAGTGATTTTAATTGAGTGTTTTAATAATGAATTTGTATTATCGAATGTAAATTTTTATGTGTATAATTCATAAATCTATTATCACCATTAGCATTTATAAATTATTAATATATATATATATATATATAAGTGCGATCTTTATAGAAGAGACAATTTGATAATTGTCTTATTTTCTTTATCAGATTAGACTTTTAAAGACGTTTAACCCTTTCGTAAAAAGTTAGAACCATCAACGTCACTTAATAGCTCCTATTGATCTGTCATATAACCATTGTGAAAGAGATAAATTACGGATGATTTTTGTCTTCGACGTGATTGATCAGGGGAGAGAAGAATCATCTGAGTCCAGAAAAAAAATTTAAACCTTCTTCTGGAATCAATCCGTGCTCATTCTATAAGTATCGCTCTGTCACAATGAAAGATTCTCTTGGGACACAGACATCTCACTTTTGCACCTACGAAGATCAAATTTTATAGTTAATTTATTTTAGATATTCAAGTTCTTCCCACGACAATAAAAATAATAATATATCTAAATCCACGTGCAAATTTATAATTATATACTTGTGTTAATTATTTTGATCTAGACTTCTCACATATTTATATAAGATCTTAATTTGACAAGATTTCATATTAAATCATTTGCATTGTTTTCTGCAGTAAGAGATGATTATATTCACTCTCAGTATCTTTCATCGTTAGTCTCTCGATGATGATGAAAAATAAATAAATCATGGAGAAGAGTTATGTCCCTTGATCGATCGTTGGCCAGAACGGTCAAGAATTTATGAGGTCGGATGGAAATTTTATATTCCACGTTAAAAATCGACTCTTGTTCATCTATAACATCAACTACGTTGCTTAGTCAACGGATCGTCTCGAGAGGACTTCATTTGAATTATTATCAATTCATATATTATTGTACCACAATTCGATGGATCGCAATCCGACTATATTTAATTAAATTTGCATGATCTTAGCCACATCCTATTCTAAAGTCATTTACAGTTTGCTCTATAATAGCCTCCAGCGAGTCGGTCCACTTTTTATTTTATTTTATTTATTTTATCGCCTATTTGATAAATCTGATTTCTCAATCTCTTCTTATCCAACCCATAATTTCACATAATCATCCTCTCCAAAAATAATGGATCAATCCTTTAAATACGTAGCCATGCTTATCAAGTATCTATCTACCGTATTCGATCGTACGTATCCATATATCGTTACGTCCCTTAATTAGTCGTCCAAATTTCTCTATTCCAAGCCACCCTTTGGAGCAACTATAATTCAACACCTAGAATGATCACTTCACCACCCTTGTTGATTAGGTTCTTCGGTCGTTGCCCCTCCAATTCAATATCTCTACCATTGCAACGGTGAAGACTTCCAAAGACAAGTGAAAATATTCTTCGTATCAAGTTCTTAATTACTCGTAATATTCTCATTTGCACGTAGTACTCTTAGAGTTATATCCTAATTCTTCAAATGAGCTTTGTGACACTACTATCCCATAGCAAATGTATCGTGTTCAATGTCATACATCTTTTCCCTCTAGCATCGATCATTCGACACGAGACGATCAGTACTTCCATAGCTCGAGAACTATAAACACCCTATTGTCGGTCGCGCATAGCTAGCACTTAGCTAGCACGATTAGAAAGCTATCTTACCTCTATTGTACACTCAACATGGCTCTATCCATATCCCTCTAGCACTGTTAAGTCCTTGTCCTCTTAACTAGCTAGGATTCCTCCTTTGATTATTAATTAATTAATTTTTCTACACATGCCATAATTGTTTCAATAATACAATGAAAAAGATTGAAGGCTCCACTCGACACATTGCCATGCATTGCATTGTGACAACATGCCTCAATGATGTTGACCATCATTTTAATTAACACTGATCAATGTAAAATACTATTAAGAAACAATTAGTTTTATATTGGTTAATAAGAGGGCTAATCACACTAATTAAGCCTACTAACCTATCTCTCTTTAAGTAATAGAGATCATATTAATTGACATAAAGGTCAATTTTAATTGATTTTAATTACATAAGCAAAAAAAAAAAGTCTTAAATTTTCATTATATTTAGTAACTAATTATTGTAAAATAGTAATCAACAATTAATGTGAGCCCCAATATATGAGATCGAATTGGCATATCTATATATCTACGTACATAAATTTGATAGATGGGAAATCTTATCTATAAAGTCGGTTGTTAATTGAAATATATATATATATATATATATAATTAAACATGAAAAATATATTAATTATATAAAAATCAATAATTATCAATTTCGATTTGTCTTGATATGATTGAATTAATTTGGAGGTGAATGTGTGGCGATCCCGTTAAGTTCCAAGTTCAATAATGAATATATATACATTGATATTTTGTTAAATAATAATGCCAAACAAACCAAAATATGATGACAAGGCTCGACCACCCACCAATTTTTTTTTTTTGAAACATTGAATCAAAATAATAATAATAATAATAATAATAGTAACTATCAATTATATGTTTTATAATTAATTGAGTTTTAATTGCTATAAATTAATTTTGAGCCTATATACAGTCGGCCAAGAGTTGGGCTATTGTATTGTCGGCTCAATTATGTTTAGTACAGGTCCATATTCTTTTTACCATTTTTTAATTAATTCCTTTTGTTATGTAAAGGGCAAAATGGGCATAAAAATTGAGTTCTTAATAAATAAATTATTGCAATTTGCACACAGTCAATTTGGTCAAAAGATTGCCTTCTTTCAAAACAATTCCTTTCCTTTTCTCCGACACATTCCATTCTTTTCCGTTCCGTTCCGTTTCACTTTCACTCTCCTTCAAAGGCGACTCCTTTCCTTGTCCAAGCCACTTGGCATCGCCGTCGCCCATCAATTGCCCTCCGCCGCACGTTAACTTTGTCTAATTGTCTCGACGCCGACACCGCCGGCGAGTCGGTGCCGGCAGAAGCTAGACACAGGAACAGTCAATTAGCTAGATTGCACCATGTGCCACGCTCTGGTTCCATGTAGCAGTGGTACCGCCGTTGATCGAGGGCGGAGACGGCATGATCAGGACAGTGTTCTGCAGCCGCTGGGGCACGAGGCCAACACGCTGCCGCCTCCGGCGACGACGACGACAGCGAGGCACAGGTGCATCTGCTCTCCGACAGAACATCCCCGGTCCTTCCGGTGCAGGCGCCACCACCATGGAAAGTACAACTGGGGCGGAGCCAGCGGCGGTGGCGGAGCTACAGGCTGATTAATGACCAGTTAATTCCGATTATTTCCGTATATAAATATACAAATTATGCCGTGTTTACTTGGGGGAAAATGCGAGAAAATGGAAAATAGATTTATTATCAATAAGATTATTATTTATTTCTACTTTTTTTTAAAAAAATATATATTTAATTTTCTGTTTAATATTAGATAAATAAAGATGTAATTCTATAATTAAAATTAAAAATATTCGATCCCTGGGTCGTTTCTCGAACAACCCAGAGCGCCGGCGATCTCTGCCTCCGTCGCCTCATCTTCCTCTCCGATCTCACGGTGGTCGTCTCCATCTCTTTTCCACGCCTTGTATCTTTTGCAAAGACTCTTACCTTTCGCTGCTCCGCGCTGATGAAGTAAAGCCCTTACTTTTTATGCATTTGGCCGTATTTGGCGTCACGGAGCTCCTCGGGCTCCTTTCTCCACGGATACAGAGGTCATCAGCCGACATCGCCCCGCTCCTTTCCTGGCACCCCCCTCCGTTGTTTCTATCTCTCTAATGATCGATGTGTTGTCGCAGAGACGAGGAGAGAAATGCAGCAAATGCGCCTCCTTGGACTCATAGCGTGGATGATGTAGTTCGGAATCATCGAGAGGACTATGACAGTGCTTATTTACTCACAGGCAGTAGGGTTAGGTAATCCTATTTGTTCGCCTTATTTGGTGCACTACTACTTCCTCCATTGCTTCTATCGCTGGTGAACGACGTGTCGTTGCAGAAATGATGAGAGAATTGCAGAAATTGCGCCTTCTTTGACTCATAGCGTGAGCGATGCAGTTCAAATTCATCGAGAGGACTATGATCATGCTTATTTCCTCACAGGCAGTAGGGTTAGTATAAGTAATCCTATTTCTTGAACTCGATTGGTTCACTACTACTCCCTCCATTGCTTCTATCGTTGATGATCGATGTGTCGCAGCAGAGATGAGGAAAGAAATGCAGAAAATGCGCCTTATTTTATTCATAGCGTGGATGATGTTATTCAGATTCATCCAGAGGACAATGATCATGCTTGCATCCTCACAGGTAGTAGTGTTAGATAATCCTATTTGTCGGACTAGGTTCACTGCTACTTCCACACAATTTAGTCAAATTAAGCTTCAGCCTGACTTGAATAAGAGCCGAAAAAGAATTATCGCCGAGTTTGGAGTTGGCAAATTCTCATATGGATGGGTTAGGGATGCACCATTAGACACCATATGACAAACTGAAATTAATGTAATGATGGCACGCACAAGGATCACAAACTACACGAGCATGATGAAATGTACAAATTGATGGGTGATATTAAGATATTCATCTTTGAAAAGTTTACTTTTCTTATGGCTTTTAGTTCCCCCGTTGAATGCTACAAGCTGATCGAGCTGGTTTACATCAGAATGCCTAGAAATATTGGCAAAATGCCTTTTGTTTTTGTTCTAGTTTGGCAATAAAGTGGAGGATACTTGGGTTTATGATGTGGAGTGATTTCGCCTCGCCTAACCGTCTAGTCATTTTGGATCTAGTAGGCTCATGCTCATCCTACAATGAGCTGAATTCTTAGTAACAGGATGTGGTTTAGTTGGCAAACAAAGGGTTTCAATGAAGGCAGCATATCAATCTGATCTCTTATGAGTAAAGAATGTCTGGGCAATAATAGGTTGATTATTTCGCTTTCCAAACTAGTGAAAACCCTTTTCGCCATCGATGCGGGGGTTTTTCATATTTAACATGTTAAATACTTGCTGCAAAAAGAAAACAAACCTTGATCTTCTTAGTTTACTTGTCTGTTTTTTGAGCTTTTTGTGTACAATACATAGAACTTTTCCAATGATTGCTCAAGGAAAACATGTTTTATTTGTTGACTAGTTCCCTTATGAAATCTTTCAAACTTACCTTCTTCATGTATGCTTCAAATGTAACTGAAAAAAATATATAGAAGATATAACTCTAGTGTTTCAACTCAGCCATATATGCCTGATGATTGCTTGTCCGAAGATCCTACAATCAGCTTTGGTGGTATGAAATTTTCTCACCATATATTTTTCTTATCTGTATATCCTTTTGTTCTCCAATTTTCAGAAAGAGTAGTTATCATCATATCTCATGAAATCAGTGAAAGCTAGTAACCATATATAGTTTGGATGGTAATTGTAATCTAAAAACTTACAATCTTCATCAACATGATTCCTATGTTAATAATGGCACTAATACAAGCCAAGAGCCACCAAGTTGACTTACAATTTGATTAGTTACATGGCCAAATATTGGAATCCTAGTGAATTGACAACAAATTAAATCTTCATATTTAATTATGCTTCGTAAGTATATAGTTGATGGATCATTTATTTTATTCTCCTGCTAATTGGTTCAAGATATACAATTTATTATATTTATTTGAAGAAGACTACCTACTGTTCTTAACTAAACTTGATTGCTAACTCATGAACCAGTGAAAGAAACCTAATATCTCATTCTCTTCTTTTTAGGTAGAGTTTAGTATTCTCAGAATCTGGAATTGCTTGTTCCCTTTTTTTTAATCATCCAGCTCACAAAACTGAGAAGATTGAGAAGCTATTTATATTTCAGAAGTTATAGCTAGACAATTGGCCCAACATCCTTCAATATGAAGATATCCTTCACTAGTTTTATTGTGCTCGTGGACCACATATCGTATAAAGGGAATTGCAACACGTACCTTGAGTGATTTATATATTAATTATGCAGTATTCCTCTGATCCTCTCTCTTCAGCCCAAGTAAACAAGATTTTAGTTCTACAGCATAGTCTGCATTATTATTTTTTTCCATATATCTTTTTACTAAAGAGATTAAACTGATCTTTTATTTGATTCTCCATTATAACCAGGAACGCATAATTTTTGCATATATAATTTTTAATAAAATTATCTAAAATTTTCTCTCTTTGATACTATTATAACAACAAGTCTTATCCCACTAGACTATATAGATTCTTTTAGGACTCTATTCCCTACTATATTATCATCTATATTTAAATAAATTTTATCTTATTTTATTGCTGCTAACCAAGTTTTTTTTTATCTTCCTCGTTTGATGTGCATATTTGTCATCGTTTTACATCGTCTAACTGAAGTATTTATTGACCATCTAAGTACATGTCTATATCACTTTAAACGTATCTCTCGGAGCTTTCTTTTAATAGATGTAATATCAACTTTTTCTCTAATGCTCTCATTTCTTATTCTGTTCATCCTCGTATGTCCGCACATCTACCTTAACATCCTCATCTCTATAACTCTCATCTTTTGCTCATGTGTTTGCTGGGGTCGTAGTCCAACATTCAGTGTCATATAACATAGTAGGTTTAATCGTTGTTTTGTAGAACTCTCCTTTAAATTTTAGAGACACTTTATGTTCACGTAAAACACTCGACGTTTTTCTTCATTTCAACTATCTTATTTGTATTTTATGTAAAACATCTCTCTAAATTCCTTCATCATCTTACAAAAATGATTCTAAATATTTAAAGCTCTTAGTTCCAGACAATTCGTCATCTCCTATCGTAATCCTTTGATATTTTTAAAAATTTTATAATAATTTTATTTTGTCTTCTCAATATCTAAAAGGTCGTAACACTGTTTTGGTGGTCGTAGTACAAGCCAGTGGTCCTTTGGTCCCGAACATGACATGTCACCTACCCGAATCCGAAACCCGAACCCGGATCTAAAGATATTGTCGGTGACGTATGGCATGGCGTGATCGGACCCATTCCCCTTCTGCGTCCCTAGTCCAAATTTGCATTTGACAATTCTAAATATTTTTCTCCACTGATTTATTAATTAATCTTTTGTACAATTATATAATATGTAATTGGAATTTCGAATATTTTATATTAATTAAATATTAAGATATCTGTGTTAGTCAATAAATGATCAGATTTCTGTCACAATCAAACAGGGCTTATATATGATCTGAATTAATTGACCAAATTTATTTTCGACCTTACATGAGTTAGAGAAATTTGTCCCTAAAAATCCACGTGGGCCATACTTGTTGAAATGGATAAAAAAAAAAATGTATCAAATATTTTACCGAAATTCAAAACTTGTGTGCTGTATCATATTTTTCGTACATCTCAAAGTCAACGCGGACTATGAATGTTTGACTTTGGCATGTCACTTAATTTCTACCGTGGAAAATCCGCCATGCGCTCCGCCAAGTATTATACAACTTTAAATATTCAGTGATAACAAAAATTTATTAATTTGGAATTTAGTGCATTGTTGATTGTTGGCGTTTATCTTTGCATGTGGAATAGCAAATGGTGTTGAAGGGCATCATGTGTTGTGTTCCGCTAGCCGTAACATACATCGATATACATCAAGAATTATTAGCAAGTTGTCCCGTACAAAGGGCCTAATAGTTAGCGTATATAAATATTGTATCATAAGACAACGGATCAAATCCCTCATAAATACGAGGTTGTCGTCTCTCTATATACTAATTATTACCCCACGATCGAGGATCGCCTAATGCAATGATTTACTTTCTCATGATGATTCAAAACTGATCGAGCGACTGCTTAGATTGATTTAATTTTAACATTTTTATTATAAGAATTATTAGCAAGTTATTTTTTTTTAAAATCTTTTTGTTATCTTTAGTTTATCATTTTTGAAAAAAAAAAGGAATTTAAAATGATTTTTATCCCAAATTTTTAGTTTCAGAAAAAAATAATTTTACCATTTTAAAATAAAAATGCATCCGATCAGATTTGGCCAAAATTTAATTTTGCAAGGTATTTAAAATAGAACTTCCCATTTTGTTTTATTTTAATAAAATTGAATTTTTAATTTTCTCAAAATAGATTTTCCTCTTTTATTATCTTAGTTCTTTAGAAGGAAAATAGGAATATTTCCCATGCAAATTTAAACAATTGTCTTGCCTGTTTGACAGAGTGAATAAGACACGAGAGCATTTATTTTTTTGGATGTCCTGAATAAGATCAATTTTTCGAACTCCCAAGAATTATGAAAGTAAATTTGGAGATGATTATATATACATCAAAAGATACTTAGGATCTTCAAATAACACATTGGGATGTCAAAATATTAGGAGTGATGATTATACAAGATTGATATACTGCGTGCTTTGTGCATCTACATGCTCTATGTCCTCATAGGGATGACGGGTTAATTAAGGCAGAGGATGCTTGTCGATGAAAGCGAGGTTCGATCCCTGGGGTGGTGAGATTAATTCTCTCCCCAGTCGTAGCTGGCCCCCCCCTCTGTTGGTATCAGCTTGCCAAAGGTCATAGGCTCGGTCCATGGAGGTATCGTCCCCCGTGGGCCTGCCTCGTGATTTATCCCTTCGCGAATTCCTCTTGGGACGGGGTCGGAGACTGCTAGATTGACAGTTCCAATTTTTTTATCGAAGGAGTGCACTCCATGTGACATAATTGATCGTTGGCTACCACATGATTGTTGTTTTTCAATAGTACAAGATAACACACACACAGATGCACATGCATATCAATATTGTACATTTTGATCATATTTTACTTGTAAAAAAAATGTTTAATTATCTCATTATTTTGGTTTAAGTAACCATTCCATGTTAATTATCTTCGGTAATTTATCAAACAGTATATGTGAAATTTAGAATTGTTCAAATAACGTTCTATACTTTCATATTTATCAAATATCATACTTAATTCTCTTTTTATCCCTCCCACCAAACAGACCTGTAACACAGTGAAATTTTCGAACGTGGTGTTGAGAATTTAAATTCCAACACCACAGTTACATTGCAATCCCAACACCACGTGCTGGAATTGTACAATCACTGTGATGTTGGAAGTTCAAATCCCAGCACTACAGTGGTGGTGCTGAAAATTCAAATCACAACACCACAATAGTACTGAGATTTATAATTTCAGCACCACAATAGTGTAAATTTTTTTGGCGGGAGAGATAAAAAGGGAATTAAGTGTACTATTTGATAAATATGAAAGTATATGATGCTGTTTGAATATTTCTAAACTTCACGTGCGCTGTTTGATAAATGATCGAATTATCTTATTATCACAAACGGTTTTAATATTATTAAGTGGCTAATTAAACATTAAACATATTTATAATTTAAAATAATTTCCCTAAAATTAATTAGAAATATGAGTTCTAACATTCATAAAATAATTTATTAGATTTTCAAATGTAATCCGTTTCAACCTTTTCTAGATTTAGGAAACTTCATAGGGCAAGTAGAAAATTGTCAAACGTAAGGAAGTGGGGAAGTGAGAATTCTCCTACACTGTTCAAGGTAGATAAAAATTATAATAAAAAAATAAAACAAAAATTTATTATCAAAAGAAAATAAATAAAAAATTAGAAATACATTCTTTATTTTTTATTATGGCATTCCATTTCTAAAAAAATATCAAACATTCCATCATATTTTTATTATAAAATAATTTTATTTATTATTAAAATAAAGATATTCCGGATGAAAAATATGATACTCTTTTATTTTTTTAAAAAAAATAAGATTTCCTTTGCCATGATAAAAACAATGGGTGTCATTTTAACGTTTGCCCAAATAAAATCTCCTTAGTTTCTATTTTTCTTTTTAAATAATTGTTTTGTGGATAGAGAAAGAAGAAGGTGCCAATATAAAAATCAAATATGAAACAAAATAAATAATATATATAGAGAGAGTTTTGATAGCGTCCCGTTTGTACACAACGAAGAGAAATGCATAATAATCACGTCTGATGCTCGCTCGAACTCGTCGATGAGAGATCGATTCCGATCACGATTTGATCGGAATCCAACAATGGTCCGATCAAAATTCGATCGGCATCAGACTCCGATCGAACTACGATCAGATTCCGATCGAATCGCGATCGAAAATGACCACGATTATGATTGTCAGTGTCATGTGTGAAGTAAATACTATATATTTTTTTATTATTGTGTAATCGTGATTGATATGAAAAACCATCGTCCATGAATTGTACAAACGAAGAAGATATTAAACTATATATATATATTTATATCTATAAAAGAAAATGAAAGGGACCTCCTTCATCTGTCCTTTCTTGTCCTTGTGATGCCATCTCTCTCTCTCTCCAAGGCTTAGCCTTGTGGTTTGATTTACTGCAAAATCTTGTTCTTGTTTGGTGAAGCTCCCTATGCGCATTCCACTCCTTTATCTTCCAACTTGATTTCTAGGTTCCATCTCCCCACCTAATCCAATCCCTCCTCCTCCCCGTCAGTGATCAGGATTCCGCACCCACAGCTGCTTGTTCATGTTCGTGTTCTTCCGTAGCCCGTAGAACAAGCATGGGCAGGGGAGCTCAAGACCCAACTCATCTTGAGTTCGTTGAGGTTGATCCCACAGGCAGATATGGCAGGGTAATACTAGTTGCTTTCTCAAATCCTGCACTTTTCGTTCATCATTTTTGGTTATTTCTCCCAAAGTTTCAGTTTTGGGGGCTAAAGTTGTCTTCTTTTTGCTTGTTTTTATGCAGTACAATGAGATCCTCGGCAAGGGCGCTTCCAAGACAGTGTATGAGCATTCCTTAACCTAAATCAGGCTTTCTTCTGTCTTGATGTATGGGCTTCTACTTTTGCTGACGTTTTGCCCTCTTTTTGGGGGCTTTATTGTTACTAGTTATAGGGCTTTTGATGAGTATGAAGGGATTGAGGTTGCTTGGAACCAAGCGAAGCTGTATGATTTCCTGCAGAACCCTCAGAACCTGGAGAGGCTCTACTGTGAGATCCACCTCCTCAAGACCTTGAAGCACAAGAACATTATGAAGTTCTACACCTCTTGGGTTGACACCACTGAGAGGAACATCAATTTTGTCACTGAGTTGTTCACCTCAGGCACTCTAAGGCAGTAAGTGGATTTTGATGCTAGTTTTTTTCTCTGTTTAGTAAGTTGTTAGATCTGAAAATTCTTGTTTTTTTTTTCTAAATTATTCTTGTATCGTGATCGGTCTTCGATATGTGGATAGGTATAGGCAAAAGCATAGAAGGGTTCACATCAAGGCAGTAAAGCATTGGTGTAGGCAGATTCTTAGTGGTCTTCTCTATCTCCACAGCCATGACCCCCCAATCATCCATAGGGACCTCAAGTGTGACAATATCTTCATTAATGGCAATCAAGGTGAGGTCAAAATTGGTGATCTCGGCCTCGCTGCCATTCTCCGGAAATCACATGCTATCCACTGCGTCGGTACGATCGTTGTAGACGATCCAGTTCCTAGGCTTTTGATAACTTGTGTGGTAATATGTAATCAGTTTGGAATGGTTTTTGAAATCATCCATAGGCACACCAGAGTTCATGGCGCCGGAGGTGTATGAGGAGGAATACAACGAACTAGTGGACATCTACTCGTTCGGGATGTGCGTGTTGGAAATGGTCACCTTTGAGTACCCTTACAGTGAATGCACCCACCCTGTTCAGATATACAAGAAAGTTATCTCCGTAAGAAACAACTACCTTTAAAGTGCTGATAGTTACCTTTAGAAAATTGTTGTGGCAAGTAAGTTGTTAAGGTGATCTTTGTTTTACTGTCAGGGAACGAAGCCGGAATCATTGTACCGAGTTAAAGATCCTGAGATCAGGGCATTTGTTGAAAAATGCCTTGCAACCGCATCTGAGAGGCTTTCTGCTAGGGAACTTCTCGATGATCCCTTTTTACAAATTGATCTTGGTTCCAATTATGAGGAAAGAGACATTGGCCTTGTTGATCAAACATTTAGGGAACCTTATCTCGAGCTTAGCCAAAGTAATGGGTCTTTGAATTCTAATTATTTGTCGAACAATGTCCAGCACCAAATAGAATTGGAGAATCATTGGGATTACGATGTTGCCGATATGGTAGAGCGTGGCATGAGCCTCTTCGATTGCCACAAAGATGATCAATATTCAAATGCGGATATTACTATCAAGGGAAAGAGAAAAGAAGATGGAAACATCTCTTTGAGACTAAGGATTTCAGATAAAGATGGTAACAACAATTTACATCTCAGAATTTCGTTGCCTCGTTTCATTGTTACCCAAGAAATGTTAGCTAAATTTCGAACTTTATGCAGGTTGTGTACGAAACATATACTTTCTCTTTGATATCGAGACTGATACTGCACTGAGTGTTGCCACGGAGATGGTAGCGGAGTTAGATATACTAGACTATGAAGTAACTAGGATAGCTGACATGATTGATGGAGAGGTAGCTTCTCTGGTGCCAGAATGGAAGCCAGGCCCTGGCATAGAAGAAAATCCAAGATTTTGTCTCAATTGTGCTTCCAATGTTTCTTCGTGCGGTTCGATGGTTGAGTATGCCTTGGTGAAAAATCCTTGCAACAGCAGCATGAAATCTCTCAACTGTTGCCATTTTGAATGCGCTGAAATGCATGGCCGGTTCGAGGAAATAACATACCAAGTCGAGGAAACTGAGCTTTGTGTCACTGAGGAAGCACCTATGCTATCCACAAGCCAATCTGATGGACTGGAGGATTGCTCTCTTTCGTCAAGGTTCAATCACTCTGATGAAGAATCTGACCAATTAGACTTGTCAGGGAAGGATGAAAAGGTCATACACATGGATGATTGTTCAAGAAGCAAATCCAAAAAATCTTTGCAACAGTATCTTGATTTGCCAGAGTTTGGTTACCAGTCTATGGCACCCAGTGAACTTGATGCTTCTGTAAATGACATCAGTCAAGATCTGAAATGGCTCGAGGCGAATTACTGGATCGAATCGCAGAGAGCATCCGAAAGAGGACCGCGACCACCCCCTGACTCCCCTAACAAGGATAGAAGCAAACAAAATGGCTTTGTAGTTTCTTCAGAAGAAAGAAAGCTGCTGAAATCTTTTCATTTGGGGAAGCGAAACTCGTTCCACATACCTTATAGCGATACAAACGAACCCTGCGACCTTAAGACGACGACTCCTGCCCAATCAAGAAATTGCAGTTTGCAATCCCTCAGCCACCAAAATTGTGTGGTGAACTCTCCAGGCAGCCCTGATCAGATGTTCACTGCCAAGAACTTCTATACGGAAACCACAAGTGCTCACGCTAGAACAAAGTCTCTCCCGATCGATGCTTAACATCTGCAACGGCACATCGCCTCGTCTCGCATCAAAATTTTCAGCCGTTCACCTGCCTTCTTGTACAGAGACCATGAGACGAATCGGAACACATTGCTGTATGTGTATTCTTTAATGGTTCTTCAGTAACCTGATTTGGTTATCCCATTAGGATACTGGCAAAGATTGTAATCTTTAGTCAAGTATAGTACAGAAGCTACTTACGAGAAGCATTCGACATCAATCTTCATGTCCATTTCCATTCCAAGTTGAGGGTGAATTCACTATGTTTCTAGCGAGGTCTCTACATCTACACTCGATATGTTTTATGCATTACACTTGATGCATCATCACATGCAGTAATGAACAAAGTGATGCATGGTGAATAAAGAGAGATTGACAACAACTTATAAGTAATGTTTATGGATAAGAAGCATTAGATTGAGACCTTGTGAGTAATGCCAACTATGTTATGTTGTTTAGTTAAAGTGTAAGCAAGATAAATAATGAGCTACTAGATATTATGTGGCATGCTCTTGTCTTATTTTGAGTTTAAGGAAGTGGCCAAGAATTTAGTAAAATGTATGGACAAAAATGACCAAAATAATGAAACTATTTGTGTGAGTTTTAAGTGGAGAAGGGTCAAATTTGATAGTGAGTTTCCTTCTAAGCCAATTATAAGAGTAATCTATTAATCACTCTTCATAGCAAAAGACGAGTGTCCTCCATCGTCGATCTTTCGATGATGATGAAAAAAAATAAATTATGGAGATATGCTTCTTGACCCCTGGGCTGAACTACCTCTCTTTCTCTTCTCAATTTACACACCTGACAATTCTAAAATTATCCAAAGATAGATTCCTCATCATTTAAACAAATCTACTATTGAGAATTCCTCAACTTAAATTTAAACTATTCTTTTTTATTTACCCATCTCTTTGTCTAAAATTAAGATATTCAAGTTTAAGTAAGAAATAAAAAATGATGGTGGCATGGATTAGTCCATCTCGATCCTTATCTAATCATTATCACATCAAACATAAAGTGCTACTAATTATAAATTGGAGCATTAATTTAATCATTATCATCATCAACCAGTGAAATGGCCAATAAGTTATTCAAAGATAAATATTAGAATTTTCCAATAATTGGAGGAGGTCACATCACAATCACCTTTTTCATTCCTACTTTTTTTTTCTCCTTTTAAATAATTTATAAAAGTTTCACTAGACTTTTTTTCTCTCTAAAATAACTATGATTAAATGGGTCATGAAGCAATTAAAAAACACACACGTGCTGTGGAGATAAGGATGGTAAAAGATACATGTGATTTTTAATTTTATTATTTTAAAATTCAGTGAAAATGTTCGAGTCTTAAAAGGCGTGATTAATTCACTTTGGATGACATGTAAATAACATGGATCGTATATATATACATTATATGGCATTTGTCTATTATCTCTAACTAATTTTTGAAATGCTTATTTTGACCTCCACGCGCACACAATGTGTAAAAAAGTGTTTCTTTTTATATGACGGAAGTGTATTTCTTTATTTGAGGAGGTTGTCTGAATTTGAAATTCTTAATGTGAGGGTCTGATCTGAATATTAACTGTAAACCGTAAAATGCCGATGAGCGCAGCACATTGCCTCAAAATTCGTGCGCAGCCATGCAGAATCCGACGTCCCCATGCATCCCCTTCCTCCTCCGTCTCAATTCCTAGTCGCTGCTTCACAAACTCTCCTTCTGTCGATTCATCAATCAAAGATCGCCTCGAAGTTGCTGCACTCGAATTCCTTATCCCTCAGATTCCACGCTCCACCACCATCAAGCTAAGTGTCAATCCACCATGACCAAGGATCATGCTCGGAGAACTGGCGGCCAGCAGCCTCTGCTCGCTCTGCAGATCGTAAACAACACCAGCGCCCATCCCTCTCTGGTATGCGTCAGAAAACAACGCCCCACCTATAAAGCTGTCGATCTGTGCGTTGCACGTGCTAGGGTGTCGCCTCGATCGTAAATCGACAGACGGATCAGCGTCCTGCAGCAGCATGCACTCGTATGTATACAGAAAGGAGCTTTTAGTAACGCTGCGCCAAAAGCTTGGGGGGAGGGGAGGGTGGTTGGCGCGGTGGGGAGGGGGATGGTGTGGGGGAGGAAACAGAGAGAGGTCTGCATTTAAAATTGATTAGGGATTAAGAAGAAACGATCAGGCATGAGTGTGCTCTGATTTTATTTACTTTCCATTTGAAGCGTTGGGAGAGTTAGGGCCTTAGGGGAGCTTCAGTTTGGACACAAATGGCGTAGACGACGGCAGTTGAAGACTTGCTTCGAGGAAGGAAACGGCTAAAAGGAGTTAATTTTAAGGAAGCAAAGGTACTTTTTTGCGATTGAGAGCAGAGGGGAAGCCGGAGGCGGAGCGATGCCGTCTGACGATTGGGCGAGGCTCGGGGTGGCGTGGCTACTGGTAGCGGTGGCGTGCTGCTTATCGTGCGCCGCCGAGGCGGCGGGGGCGGCGACACGGAGGGTGGAGGTGCAGCGGCACCTAAAGAGGCTCAACAAGCAAGCTGTCGAGAGCATCAAGGTCGCTCCTCTGACCTTGTCTTCTACCAGAGCATAAATGCTATCGCTCCTTTGACCTGCTCTTCTTTCAGAGCCCTAATGATCACATTCTGATGCGATTTAAACTGCAATTTCGTTGAAAAATTCTGAATGCTTCGCCTAATTTTGTTCTCTTTATTTTTTTTCCCTCTTCTTTCAACGATTTCATCTCCATCTCTTCAAGAACATCAAAGTTGCAGAACACAAATGGTGACATAATTTAATCAGCAATTTCGTCTAAAAAATTTGAATTCAAGTTTCGTTTTCACCTAATTTTGTATCTTTTCTCTTCTTTTAACGATTCTATCTCCATTTCTTGTTTCTGCAGAGCCCTGATGGAGACATTATCGACTGCGTACACATATCTCATCAGCCAGCCTTCGACCACCCTTTCCTCAAGAACCACACAATCCAGGTTCATTAATTCTTCCCCTTCTTCTTCTTCTTCATTTCATTTCTACTCTACCTGAAACTTTTGCCAACGCACCAGTTGAGACCATCACATCACCCAGAAGGACAAGTGCTCCTTGAAAAGAGCGAACTGATCGCTTCAAAGCAGAAACCCCCTCCCCAATCCCAGCTCTGGCACAACAATGGCAGGTGCCCCCAAAACACCATCCCTATTCGCAGAACAAAGAAGGAAGACCTGCTCAGAGCAAGCTCCATGAAGAAATATGGCAGAAAGCTGCAAAGGACCACCCCTAATCCACTCTCCCTTCAACCTGACCTCCTCGATGAGAGTGGTCACCAGGTACACACACATATATTCACATAAACACCTTTAAATAAGTAGTATTGAAGCCATTTGCTGTGAAGTGTCAAGTGAGAATTTTGTGTCTCGTCGTTAGCATGCAATAGCTTATGTGGTGGGGGATTCATATTATGGAGCGAAGGCCACCATTAATGTTTGGGAGCCAAGAATTGAGCAGGGGAATGAGTTCAGTCTGTCTCAGGTTTGGGTTATTGGGGGCTTCTTTGAGGAGGATCTCAACAGCATTGAAGCTGGCTGGCAGGTGATTAATTATCCTTCATCAAGAACTTTGATCAAACATTTCAGTCTTGATGTGTTGTGTTGATGTAATTCTTCTGGTGTCGATCAAAATTCATCAGGTGAGTCCAGATCTTTATGGTGATAACAACACAAGACTCTTCACTTACTGGACTGTAAGTGATCACTCATAATGCAGAAGCCTGCCACTGTTTGAGCTTCTTCATCCGCCGCAATTTTCTCTGTGGTTTCATTGTTTTGTTCTATGTATAACAGTTTGTGTTTGAAATTTACAGACTGATTCTTACCAAGCCACAGGTTGCTACAACTTGTTGTGTTCTGGATTCATTCAAGTAAACAGTGAGATTGCAATGGGTGCAACAATCTACCCTGTTTCCAAATATGAAGGTTTCCAATATGATATCAGTATCCTTGTTTGGAAGGTATTAGTAGTTATATACTGTCATTTTCAAACAATTATATTTGTAATCCAACTGGTTAGGTTAATTCGGGTTGGTTCAACAAGAAAGCTAGCTTGTCCCGATTCGATATGCAATTCGACTAAACTAGTTTGAGTTTTGAATTCTGATGGCATTGAGACCCTGAGCAAACACCTGATCATATTTGTAAACATGGTGATTGTTTGAGCAGGATCCAAAGGAAGGCCACTGGTGGCTACAATTCGGGAACCACTATGTGCTTGGCTACTGGCCTTCCTTCCTCTTCTCCTACCTCTCGGAGAGTGCCTCCATGATTGAGTGGGGAGGGGAGGTTGTGAACTCAGAGCCAGGGGGTGAGCACACTTCCACGGCCATGGGCAGTGGCCGCTTTGCCGGAGAAGGCTTCGGCAAATCGAGTTACTTCAGGAACATCCAAGTAGTTGATGGATCAAACAACTTGAGAGATCCAACAGATATTGCTGCCTTCACTGAGCAAGCCAACTGCTACAATGTGCAGATTGACCATGGTGGTGGCCAATGGGGGAGCTACTTTTACTTTGGAGGTCCTGGAAGAAACTCCAATTGTCCATAAATATTTCAATTTGATCTGTGATTTTGATGCTGTCCTCTTCATGGAAGTGTTTGGAGAGATGTTTTTGTTTCTTTATTTCTTTGTTGTGGCTTGGAATTTTGTCCTCGGAGTTCTTTGTTCAGTAATGTGATGGAAGCTGAATGAGATTGTGTATGTTTTATTGCTTTCAAGAAGTTCTTTTTTCCCCCCCCTAAATTGAATAGTTTTGTAAAGTAGAACTCTGACTCGAAATTCTTCATTAATAGGTTGATGTGAAAGTGGCTGACAACTTTAAGTTGTATAGCAACTTTTTCTCATGTGATAGCTAAGCACAACAATTATTTCTCCCATTATTATTCTGGGGCCTTCACCTTCACCTCACTTTATATCTCCTTTTCATGTTCATGTTATAGATTTCTGAACATGTTGCAGAGCAGCCATATGGGAGATGATGTCTAAGAAGTGACCACTTTTCTCCTCTCTTTTGTTGCCATGGACAACTGATTGAAATGAAGAAGGCTGATTATTCTGTCTTTTTAAAAAAAGACTTGGAGACGATCAACATGTATATGATGTCAATTTAGCACAGAGCCTAAATATATCTTCAGTACATGTTCTTGCATAGGATTGTACTGCAGTGTGCCTTTTAAAGGAAGCTTCAAATTTAGATAGATATTCAAACACAAAGATAAAATTGAGAGGAAATAAATAATCTAGAGACACAGAGATACAGTTGAGAGGGAATTACAGTGCATTTTGTTTTAAAAGAAAATGCAACGGCAGTAAATAATATACAAAAAGATTTCATATCCAAAAATTTACATGAGATTTTGCTTCTCATATGCCTAAAGCCTAGCATTGCTCTATGAAAGTGAACACGCATTCCACCAAACACAACTCATCTCAATCACGAATACCGGAAAGATTCATTGTGTGTTGGCAAGAGAGAGTTTTGACGAAGAGGATGACTCACCAAGTGAGACAGAGGCAAGAGAAGACGCCCAAACCCGTGCGTTATTCGCTCCTTTCTGAAGGTTCCTTGTACGGTTCCAAAGCTTAAGATTGCTCCACAGCCTTTTGATGTCGACTAAGTGCAACACCTGCTCCAGCAGCTGGCTTGATTCGCGAAGGAATCTCAAGTTCAGGTGCCAGGCATGCGAGGCCCAAAAAGCTTTAACGCGAGAGTATACCGAAGGGACGAAGCATATGATCATTCTCAGGAAGATGAAAAGAAGGGAAAATGCCAAATACGGTTCCTTGGTTATCAACTCGCTTGCAGATTGAAAATGGAGTACAGGGGTCCTGATCTTTGCTGAACTGACCTGATCTATTTCTAGAAGTATGATTGGATCCAAACCTGTATAAAAAAAGGGTAAAAAAAACAAGTACGGTAGAAAATTGGATAACAAAAGAGAGAGTTTAGTTAAGAGAAGGAAAGCAGTTAGAACAGTGTACCAATGCTTTTCTTGTAGAAGTGCACCAGTGAGTTCAGACTCTTTGACCCATGATACCGAATCCTTGTTGTTCCATTGATCAGCAATAGAGCGGGAAAGCTGTGAATACCATTTCTTGAGAGGACACTGAATAGATAGCACAGAAGTTATCATCCAAAAGGTAGTTGCAAAAACTGCGTGCTGGCAACTTATCAGGATTTGGAGCAGAGCAACTGAAATGATTTGCTTCAACATACCTTGGCATGATGGATGATTCTTCAACTACCAAGTGCTTTATTTGAGGGAACATTGAGTTAAGGGCATCAAAAGCAGGTCGAATGCTGTGTGAGAATGGACACCATGATGCATAGAAGAGAACAGAATAATAAGCACTGTTCTCAACAGAACCCAGCTCTTTCTCAAGCATCTCTCCGCTCACCTTCAAAAAGATTTGAGATAAATCATTCTCTGTTGCTCCCACAAATAAAAAGGAAAATAAAAATCCAAAGAGGTTTTGAATCACAAGCATAAATATCAGACAAAACTCAATTTGTGATGAACCTGAAAGCTGCAGGCAAGGAGGAATCACAATCATAATTCATAAACAACTACTCATATTGATTAGAGAATCACTAGTTCTATTAATCCTCAAACTCCCATCTTCCTGTACAAGTATCATAAATTAAATTTCCAGCTCTAGGTGCTGAGACTAAAAGGTTGTTTTGAATTACTATGTAAATTTTTCTTTCCACCAGTTTCCATCAGCTTATTTTATATCATAAACAATAATCAATCACCCTTAGTCTAACTGCCTGTATCATTTGATAGATGCCAATGAGGATTTCAGTCATTGTTCCTGGAGTGGACGTACTTTTGTCATTTTAACTTTTCTCTTAGATCTGCATGCGTAATATATTTGAAAATTAAAGGTGAATAGAAGATGCCAAAATCTTCCCTCAGTTCAGCATACATATATACTGCAAAAAAGGAAATTAGTTTTTAAAATTTCTAAGTAATTTTGGTAGGCTCTCCTCTCAAAGAGATTAAATCCTTAAAGAAGTTTCAAAGTTGGTAATATCTATCTAGAATTGAAGGAAAACTTTGATAAGAGTTTAAATTAACTCAATTCTTTCCCAATTTACAACTGAGTTTATTTCCAAGTTGTTTGCATATTTTAAGAAATAAAGCTATTTCTTTCCCTAATTATTTCTAATTTTTCAATTCAGTTTGGATTGTAATCTTTAAAAGGACCCTAAATTCCATCATGTACTTCAGTTTTGCATAATAATATTCTTCTGTGAGTTTTCATTATGCGAAAGTTAGTCAATTTGAGATAGTTATCCCTCATGACACAATAATTCGCCTCAATTTTGTGTTAGTTTGAGTCCACATTCTATGATGCGTTGAATTGGCATCAGTGTTCCCGTGCACATCAATATTTCTTATTCACTGCCATTGAGCATTGAGGAGAAAATCACTAGCCAAACTACCAATAAATATCTTTTCAAAGGCAAATATCTTTTGTAGGACCTAAATCAGTTATCCCATTACTGATCTATCTAAGTATATATCATCTCAACTCTGATGACACCTTTTGCATGCATATTTAATGATGACCAAAACACAACAAATATGAATCTTACAAATATACAATTATCACTTACGTTCCCTTTAACCTGAATTAAAAAGGCACATAGCCAGCACGATCAAATAAAGCTAGTGACCCATTATCAACTTATTACCCACTTCAAGTCTATTAAAAAAACCTCTCCAATCTATGAGAAGAACACAATATTATCTATCAAATGGGAACACAGAGAAAATTCGATAAATGTTCTAGATGCTTCTCAATTCCAAAAAGGTAAAAAACAATAGATTAAGACAAAAAAAAAGCAGTCAACTATGTTCTCTTTTTTTTTTCTTTTTTTTTTTTTTTTGGTGAAAACCACAGAACCTTCTTATCTTCAGCCAGTATTGTGGGTTTTTTTAGTTCTAAAGGAGAATGTTAAATGAACAATAAGAGAGAATGTTAATAAAAAGAATAAACCAGAACAACTAGACAACATCTTAAATTAGTAGCCAATTGTCTAGCACTAGAAAATGGACACTGAAAGTTGGCCCTACATAGAACCTAGGTTAGGTTCATAGTGCGTGGCAGCATAGTCCCAAGGGCTCCAAAAAATGTTCGCTTCATCCTAAAGGAATCAAATGATTTAAATAAAGATGGAAAAAAATCATGGTGCACACGACAAAGGCAATACGGTTAGATTATTTATGAGTTCATAATTAAGTTAGAATTTTGGCAGGCTTATTCCATCTTAGCATCGATCTACCTCAACGTTTATACAAAGCATTATGTAATCAAAGCATAATGGAAATATCTGTCGTTTGTTCAATCAAAGCAAAAATAATGAGTACCAATTAGCCTATTCAAATAGCCAAACACGGACACCAAAAATATCAATTTTAATAATTGCAATAGGGATTCTTCTGAAGACCTAGGGATAGAAGAAAAATCAAACCCTAAATAATCTCGTCAACAAAAAACGACATCAAAGCCCCCGTCTTTGTGAAATAATACTCAAGAGGGATACAAGGAGTGTACCTCGACGGGCGGAGACAGATCGATTCGAGAAGGGCATTGAGATCCAAGGTGGTCGAGGAAGGAGAGGTCCGAGTCCGAGCGAGGACACAGAGGCTGCGATCGTTGGCCAGCGAAGGAGGCGACCGGGGAGAGGAGGAGGAGGAAGGCGAGGAGGTGATGGCGAGAAGATCTGGCCATGGGGAAAGGGAGGGAGAGCGCAATCGGGAAGCGCGAGGTGGTTGGGAGAAAGGAAAAAGGGGAAATCTTCCGACCCTCCATCTATCAAATCTCGCTTCTTCCCGTTTGCACGCGGATTGGGTTGCTCTCCAGAAGAGGCTGCCCGGTTGATTTCATATCGGATCCGAATAGAATCCGAAACCAAATCCTAAAACATCTGATCCGACAAGCACATTCAGGCTTGCATTGCTTTACGGTTGGAAGTTTCATCTCCCGTGTCCGTGATTTTGAATCATCTCCGTTTAAAAACAGTACAGTGAATTTTGATTCAAATTATGTAATTATATAATTAAAATTATAAAAAATAAAAATATAATTTATATTATTTAGTTCAATTCTAAATAATTTAATAAAAAATTATTTGTTTGAAAAATTTAAAGTATAATTTAATTTATCATTTTATTATATTATCTCTAATTCAATTATAAAGCACAATTTACTCTAAAATATATTTATATATGATCGTCCTGATCGAGACGGTCATCATCGTCGTCGCTCGGTGAGATGATGGGCTACCATCAATAACTATGATAGCTGCGCCAGTAATTAATGACGATGATGGTGACCCACAATTGACGACGACAGTTGACAATCGATGATGTTGATAGTTGGCGACGAGGGTGGCAAACGATCGATGATGATCAACAATCGACGATCGGTGATCGATAGCGACGGGCGACTCGATGATCGACAATGGCGCCCGACAACGATTAGTGACGATTAACAACGGGCAATATTTGATGGGCGACGATTGATAATTAGCAGTAATCATGAGCGATTGATTAAGATTTTAATTATATTAATAATTTATGTACGGTAAACGGTAAACGTCATTTGATAAATTCATAAAGATATTTTTTTTCTAAAAGATAAAACTCAAAGAATAATTTTAGGAAATAAGCATTAACTTCGGAAAAAGATTGTGATACAAAAAATTATGACTACCCGCATTAACTTCTATGATGATCAACAATCGACGATCGATGATCGGTAGCGACGGGCGACTTGATGATCGACGATGGCGTCCAACAACGATCAATGATGATCAACGAGCAATATCCGATGGACAACGATTGATAATTAACAATAATCATGAGCGATTGATTAAAAATTTAATTATATTAATAATTTATGTACGGTAAATGGTAAACGTTATTTGATAAATTCATAAAGATATTTTTTTTTTCTGAAAAATAAAACTCAGGATAATTTTAAGAAATAAGCATTAACTTTGGAAAAAGATTGTGATACAAAAACTTGTGGCTGCTGGTATTCGAGCCCAGGTCTCCACGGCCACAACGTGGAATTCTAACCACTAAACTACAGCCACATTTGCCATTTGATGAAATTATTTAAACATTAACAGTATTATAATTAAAATTTTACAATATTTTCAGAAGTATGTATATATTTAAAATGACACCTGTTTTATTTTTTAATTGCTACAAGTTATTTTTAATCACTCTAATAGCTAATACAGAATAAACTTATTTTAAATAAAATAAAATATTATTATATTAAAATATTTTTTTTTATAAATTTTTCATTCCAACTGAGTCAAAATCTTTTTCATAGTATTGCAAAAATTATAATTACTATAATATATAAAAATTTGATCAAAGTTGACTATTTATAATATGATCACTAACGTGATCATACAAAAGACGTAGTTAAAATCACTTGAGTATTTCTGATTAAATTAATAGATAATATTTTAATATAGTGTAATAATTTTAACTAAATTGAATTAATAGTTCCTTTAAATTTTTACCGATAATTTTTATTTTTATAGTTATACGTTAGATTTTTACCTTTATAATTTCAAATTTTATACTCTAATTTATTATTTAATTAAATATATAACAAGATAACGACGTTGCCACCTTTATCACTTCTCTCGTCGACACGTGTTTCATTATTCTTATTGCTTCTCAACTCGATACCCTTTCCAAACTTCGTTGACCCGACGCAAACCCTAGAAACCTCCCCGTCGCTCACTCGTGCGTTTCCTTTTCCAGCCCTCGATTTCGGGCTCCGACGTCTTTCCGTGATCGAGATGGGCAGCATAGGAGAAGAGGGATCGCCTGCGCTGGCCAGTCATTCCGGTTCCGACGCCAACTCCCGCCGCGGCGTCCACTACCTCGCCAAGTGTGTCTTACGCGGAAGTGCTGTTCTACACGCTGTGCAGGGCTACTTCCGCTCACCTTACTCCAAGGACATCGTATTTGGCAAGGTGCTCGTCTCGGTGTCGCTGGCCGTGATAAAAAATGAGCTTCTTTCGACCCTAGTGTCCTTTTTTAGCCTTTACTCTTATTATTTTGTGCGAGTATTGGAAAAGGTCACTGCTTGCGTGACAAAAATTAACAGAACTGTTGGTTTGGCCGGCTGTTTGCCTCTTGCCTAGCTGCTGGCTTAATATGACCTCGACAGTACCTTGTTTGATCAACATATAGCAAGATTGATTCCTCTTCTACACCTTTTCAACCCAATTTTGACCTACTTTTATTCAATAAGTAGAAGTGATATAATTTCTATCGATGCTTCACTAGATGAAGTTTTTTCCTCCATTGAACTCCATTTAATATTTTATCATCGATAATATTTATATCTATCAAGTTGCTTTTTTTAATTATTAACTATCTTTGATCTCTCTATCGCTTACTCCATCAACTAACTCAAATCTGTTGAATTCGTTAAGTATAAAGTTTATTAGTTGCATTCGATGTTTTTGCTCTTACTTTATCAAAAACATACCTAATTGCCCTCTTGTAGCCGTATCAACGAAAGTTTGACCAGAACTTGTGCAAAGGAAAACAGTTTCAACTTCTAAAACTTTTGAATTTTAATAATTTCGTGTTGTTGCATATACAAAATAACACACAAATTTCAACATATTCATATGAATGTATTATCATTAATAATTGTTTTATTGGTGAACCTACATAAAGTTAATACAAAGTGGTTAATTTAAGGGCCAAGAGCTGCTCATTGACATGAATCATAATTGATAATATAGGCCATTTGCATGTTCTCATGTAGTCAACAATTATAGTCTCACGATCCTATTGCAAACATCGAGAGTTACAACTTGTTTTCCAATGTCTGTTTGGTTCTCTGTGTATGTCTTAAATTTGATTAAGCTTGAACAACGTTGGTTCCTGAAGGACTATGTCCCACGTGTATTAACTAGCAAAAATTTGTTTAGCTTAATAGTCTGCAATGGTTGACTTTATGTTTCTTAATTTTCTTAATTTATATCAGATATAGAAATATCATGTAATAGTCCTTCTTAGCTTCTGGTTTCTTATGTGGCCATTTAATAAACATTACGGGTAAGTTCAATTGTTAATTTTGGAGCAGAGGTAGCTTCTAGGTGCAACATGGCAGATAAATTTAGAAGTCCTAGATGTGGAAGATGGGCAAATTGATCTGTCCAGGAATGAGCTATATTTGGAGCCACCGCACTGAACTTGACAATTAATAATATCACATATATATTTTTTGTATATATTTAGGAATTAGGAGTGCTTAAAGCTTCTGATTGGGACAATTGACTGGGAAGGGGTATGCAGTAATACGCCCATTAAATTTAAGAAGTCATCTTTAGTTAGCTTGCCTAACTATGTTTTTGAGGAATTTCCAAATAAGCGACAGTTTCTATAAGGCTTTAATCTTCTGTCTTGAAATGGATTCATTTGCTGTTGATCTTTGGTTTTAACTTATGATGCATGAAATAAATGCCAATTCATCACTTCCTCTACATTTTTTTTTTGATTTTTTTTTATCAACTGAATTACCTAAATGGATTTTTTTGTTAACATTAAAATATCACACTTAATAGAAAATAGTCCTTTTAGGCTTTGGAACTCACAATTATCCTACTGTTTTCATCAGTTTCTACATCAATTAATATGAAATTTTTCTATGTATCTCTTAAATGTATTGATCTCTCTCAGGAAACATCACTAGAATTGGCATCAATTAATGAAGATGGCATCATACAATCAATATTTGAACAAAGTGTTTTTGGTACAATAAAAGACATTGCAGTGCTACCCTGGAAGGACAGATACAGAGTGTCTCTATGTCAAGTACACTGTTTTTTCCTTAAATTTTATTTTCTTGTTATTTGTTTTATTTAATTATTATCTGGACTAATGTTTTATATCATATTCATTATTCTTAATGACCTTTCCAATCTCATGTAAGTAGGTTCTCTTACGCTTGATGATGTTCCTTTCCTTTGCAGGGACATGGAAAAGACATCTTGCTTGCTCTCTCTGATTCTGGAAAACTTTCATTACTTACCTTCTGCTCAGAGATGCATAGGTTGGTATAGAGATATGGTCTTTTGATTAATGGACAGTACTTTACTTTTAGATACAGCTTTGTATCAAGATTTTGTTAATAGACATGATTTTTTTGTAGCTCTCTTTGATTTTGGTAGGTTCTTTGCAATGACGCATATTGAATTATCCAAACCTGGAAATACAAGGCATCAACTAGGTAGAATGTTAGCTGTCGATCCTGGGTTAGTACTGGCCATATCTTCATTTTTCAGTCGATTATTTCTTGGTATGGATGATCTCAAGTTCTTGGTATTTTGTAATTAAGTTAACTTGATTATTATTAGTTTTACATTTAGTTTACATTGCAGTAATTAAACTTAGTGGGATTGGTTTGTTGATCTGTTGGATGTCCTGCATAATTTAGCAGATTCAACTTAAGTTGAATGCCTGATTCTACTTGGTTAAAGATTTTAGTTCAGTTCTATTTTTTTGGGGTTTCATGCATTAGGATGTGATATTGCAAGAACAAGTCTACTCTTAGGCTCTATCCTTCAAAAGAAGTAAGCAACTAGGGAAAGAAAGAAAAAATAAATTAAAAATAGGAAGAAAAGGTGAGGGGGTTTCAAAACCTTATTCATCAAAAATAAAGAAAGAAAACATAAACAAAAAATATATTTGATAAAAAAGAATTCTTTTAATTATTTTAAACTTGAATTTGACTCCACCCATGCAAAAGTGAGTTTTTGGGCCAAGTTGGATGAAAGCAATATAGAGAAAACCAGGGAAGGATTTTTCTAGTCTTTTCCTTCCATCCAACTTTTCCGCTGAAGAGAACTTATTTCTTTATGATTTACTCCCCTCATAGGAGACCTACAGTTAATGGATTAAAATATCAAGGTTTTGGATACATAAATGTGTTCATCTATAAAAAAAACTATTATTAGGTCAGATTTCACGTTTGATGAGCTGACACTGTTTCCAAAATTTTCGAATGATCAAGCATGTGATTACTGAAAAAATATTGTATTCTTGAATCTAATTATTTCAGTTTTTATTTGTTTGAAGATACGAGAGATTACTACCTAAAATTGAACTCTAGTTTTATGCTATTTTATGGTTCTATCATAGAAGAGATAGAGAAAGTGTTACAGCATTGAGTATGAGTATTCCATATCTCATTGGTGGAAATAATAAGTTTTACCAATTTAAACTTGTTCTTGGAGAGCACTCTTGAAAACATTTTTCATTCCCCTGTCCTTGTTGGCTTAGAGGGTTGTAAGCAGAATGTTGATAGATAATCATTAATCAAGGTTTCTTCTCCATTGGGATTCATTTCATGTGAGGAGCAGGGATGGCGACGACAAAAGGCTAGATCTTGCAGGAATAGGTAAGGTTGACACACTTCATGATCCATGAGGACTTGAATCTAACTGAATTTCTAATTCTTCATTTTAGACTGTCACATCGATCCTTTTTCACCATTGTAAATTTGGATCTTCAACTTCCAACTTTAACTGACATTCTATTTTTGTCAGGATATATGTATATGTACAATACTATAATTTAATTCAGCGGAAAATACTATATCTATTCCAAAACATCTGACTCTTGGTTTTTTGTCATTTTTGAGCTTTACGGGTAATTTTAGAACTAATGACTTTGATTATATAACAAGAAGCCATGTCAGTCCTGGATCTTTGGTTGGTAACTTGGATCCTATCCCTCCATTCAACTCTTGACTGAAATACAGATGCAGTGATTTATCTTCTTTCTTTAACCAGACTGCAAAATGTCATGCATCTATACATTGACTTAAAGCTTTCCTGAACCATCTTTCTTGTCTGGTCCTACCAGTTACTGTTCTAATCATTAAGCAATAAGCAAATAACATGCTATTTCTGGAAGTTTTTGTAGTTTGTACAGCACCTGTACATAAGTTCATGCCAGTTTTTATTCATAATTATGAGAATAAATTTTGAGTCTCATATCACATGGTTTCCTATATAGTCTTATGCTTTGGCTTTATATATACTCTGTAGTAAACTTAATTGTCATTTTCAGCTAGCTTTCCTTCTTTTTTATACGTTTTGCAGAGGATGTTTCGTTGCCGTTAGTGCGTATGAAGATCAATTTGCACTAATATCTCTAGCTATATCTTCTGAAAGGAATGTTGTTTATGAGGTGAGTCTCTACAGATGATTAAAAGATGTTGCTTGTGATCTAGACTGCAAACCAGGTTCTGTCTTCTTGCTTGTCTAATATGGCATATACTTATTTCAGATTTTGAAGATCTTCCATGTCATAATTTCAGAAAATTTATTATCCTCCGGAAAGCAAAATTGATGCAAGCAATGGACGGGACACTTTGGGCACCATTGTCCGGGGTACAATATGGAGTATGTGCTTCATTTCACATGGTACTTATCAGACAAAAGGATATAATCCCCTTATGGCGATTATTATGAACAGGTGTGTTTCAGTTCTGGCTTGGATTTTATTGTGAACCTTTAGAAGCTGTAAATGTATCTCAAACAAATTTATTATTTCTCCATTCTTAAGATGATGCTTTTGCCTTCCTCTGATCGCGGTTCTAATTAATGTAATGCAGGAAAGGTTCATTAATGAATGACTTGCTATTGTTTGGATGTAATCCGTATTCACGGATTATTCAAATCATTTCTCGGTATTTTGAAAGTGGCCCTTTAGCACTTGATATATCTGCGATCCCTCATCTCCCTGGCTTTGCTATTCTTTTCAGAATAGGAGAAATGCTTTTGATGGATCTAACAGACCCACAAAATATCTGTTGCTATCACAAGCTAAGTTTTGATGTTCCTCTTTTGGTTGAAGATCAAGGTTATTTTGATGAGTCCTGTAAGGTATTAGATGTTGATGATGAAGGTATGTTTAATGTTGCTGCTTGTGCTTTGCTGGAGTTAAAAGATTCAGCAGCTGATTTGTACAAAGACGATGATCCTATGAGCATTGATAGCAACAATGGAAAATTTTCTTCAACTACTAAGCTTGTATGCTCATGGACTTGGGAACCTGCTACCTCCTTGGATTCTAAGTTGCTACTGTGTTTAGACACCGGGGAACTATTTAAGGTTGAAATTTCTTCTGGTGCTGGTGGAGTTCAAATTAATTTGTCAGATTGCCTCTACAAGGGCATGGCTTGTAAAGCACTCCTATGGATAAGTTGTGGATTAATTGCAGGTCTAGTGGAGATGGGAGATGGGTTTGTTCTTAAGCTGGAACATGATAGACTATCCTACAAAAGTCCTATCCAAAATATTGCTCCAATTTTGGATATATCACTCGCTAATTTTTATGATGAGAACCAAGATCAAATGTTTGCTTGTTGTGGAATGAATCCTGGAGGTTCATTAAGAACTGTTCGAAGTGGTATATGTGTAGAAAAGCTTTTGAGGACTGCACCTATTTATCCAGGAGTAACTGGTATGTGGACCTTGAGGATGAAACAAAGTGACTCTTATCACTCTTTCCTTGTCTTGTCTTTTGTTGAAGAAACTAGAATATTATCAGTTGGTTTAAGCTTTAGTGATGTAAGTGAAGCAGTTGGCTTTCAGCCTGATGTATGTACTTTGGCCTGTGGTTTGTTTGCTGATAGAATGCTTGTACAAATTCATAGGAGTGGTGTAAAATTCTGTTTACCTTCTTCATCTGCTCATCCTGAGGGCATTCCTCTTTCTCAACCATTTTTCTCTTGTTGGTCTCCCAATAATATGACAATTAGTGTTGGTGCTGTGGGTCAAAATTTGGTAATCGTAGCTACCTCTAATCCTTGCTTTCTTTACATTCTTGGTGTCCGATCTATATCAGCATTTAATTTTGAAGTATATGAGATTCAGCATGTCAAACTGCAGTATGAAGTTTCTTGCATTTCTATTCCATTGAGAAATGCTAATTCTAAACATTTGGCTTCAGAAGTTACACCAAATGTCAAGGATCATGAAGCTAATCACTTTGATAAATGTGATATTAATACTGCTTTTGTCATTGGTACACATAAGCCATCAGTTGAACTTCTATCATATGCCCATCAAGATGTGTTCAGAGTGATTGCTGTAGGAGCTATAGAAGTGAGCAATGCACTTGGCAGTCCTATTAGTGGATGTATTCCCGAAGATGTTAGGCTCGTATCAGTGGATCATCCTTATGTTCTCGCTGGGCTGAGAAATGGGATGCTTCTTCGTTTTGAGTGGCCTGCTCAGACAGATCCAAGGAGGCATAGTAGTTTTACTAGGTCTTGTTTTAATGACTTTGGAAGTCTTTCATCAAATGTGGATACTTTAAATTCTTATTATAGTGCAATGGAACAAACTAAACCTCCTGCCCCTATTTTTCTGCAATTGATTGCTATTCGACGCATAGGGATTACTCCTGCAGTTTTGGTACCAATGAAAGAATCACTTGATGCAGACATAATTGTACTCAGTGATAGGCCTTGGTTGCTAAATACAGCAAGGCACAGCCTCGCATATACATCTATCTCGTTTCAGCCTGCTACTCATGTGACTCCTGTCAGTTCTGTTGACTGTCCTAAGGGAGTTCTGTTTGTTGCAGAAAACAGCTTGCATCTGGTAGATGCCCTATACTTAATTTTTTCATCGTCAACTTTTAATTTTTCATCTTAATCAATGAACGCTGCTGCTTTAATATACCTGTTCAGTGATGTGTATATGGTAACATAATTTCTGATAATTGATAGAAATAATAAGACTGTTGCAGAACTGTGAACTCTTGGTTTTGAGTTTGAAATCTAGTTTTAGATTTGATTTGATAATTGATGACTGGCCATTATCTTCTTTCTGGTAGTGTAATTGGTGATTGCTGTTAAAACTAAGTATATGCACTTATCCATATATATTGGTTTGTTATGGTGATACCTTAACCGGTTTTTTAGCTGCTGATATTCTGAGAGGGATTCTTTAAAGTGCATTTTATATTTGGGAGGGGCTCGGGGGTATGCCAGTTTTCTGAGGTGCTGACAAGTCTAGTTGTTTGGTTATATTTTGTTGTTGTGAGGTTGATACTGTTAGTAATAGATTTGCAAATAATGATATTTTTGTAAGTTGGTCATTGCCTTTCCTTTGCTGTAGATTTTATTATTTTTTTTCAGCATTTATTTTCTTTAATAGTAAATGAATACTTTTGTTTGTTGAAAAATACAAGGGGTTCCGATGTAGTTTACTTCACTTAGGCTTACTGTCCTGATAATTTCTTTTATGTGATTTTGAAGTTTTGTAGGATATATGTTTTTTTTTCCCTCAAGAACTATCATTATGCTCCTGTACTTGGTCTTTGTCATGCAGGTTGAAATGATACATTGCAAGAGACTTAATGTGCAAAAATTTTCCATTCATGGCACTCCAAGGAAACTTTTATATCATAATGAAAGTAAGACTTTACTGGTGCTGAGAACTGGACTAAAGGGTGGGTCATGCTCATCAGACATATGTCGTGTAGATCCCCTTAGTGGAACATTACTTTCAAAATTTCAGTGTGAACCTGGGGAAACAGCAAAATGCATGCAAATAGTGAAGGTAGGAAATGAGCAAGTCTTGGCTGTTGGGACCAGTCAATCTTCTGGCAGGATTATTATGCCTAGTGGTGAAGCTGAAAGGTTCGCAGTTGAATTTCTTGTGTTATCTTTCCTTGCAAGAAGACAATGCCCGATTGTTTTCAGATGTCCAATGGGCTCTTGTAATCTAGAATTCTTTTGTTGGACTTTCCATGCTTGCATGTGCTATGCTTCTTGCTTTTTTCACAGAAATGACTGGTTTGGTTGAAAAATTAAATAAATTAATGGTGGTTATCTTAATGGCTGTTCTGCCTAAGCTACGTTTGCAAGTCCTCAACTTTCCTTGTCACATATTTCCTTGCGCATCTGTAGTATTTGTCATTTCACTCCTGGCTTTTAAGATAACATAGTGAATGGTTGTCATTTATGATGTTCCGGAGGGGTTGGTGTAGTAATGTTTAGGTGTAAGGGTATCTAAATATCTACTATTGTTGTGCTTGGTATTAGCATTGGGTTCATAGAAAGTCAACGGTGAGAAAATGTAGTCTTGACATTGGGATTAGCTTGCTTTGGAAAACATGTGATAGCATAATATCTTGGCATTTGGTGCATGCAAATGATACCTTGTCGCTGGAATGCTAATTGATCTGTTATATGACATTGACCTTTTCGGGGAAAGTTGGAGAGGTTGATGAATGCTGTTTGTTTGGTTCGGGAACAAAATTCAGTGGTATATGAGTTAATGAAAAGGGCTTATAAGTTAGACATAATACAACCTCTAAGCGGGTTTTGCTGGCAATCCATTTCAGCTAGAGTTCTGATTTCAGATTACAGGTTAGAACTGAGAAGGAATTCTTTATTAGTTGCCATCATATACAGATTCAGAAAGTACTCCAGTAGATTTCCTTTGCGTGGTGAAAGTTTCATAGCACCCTAATTTTATGAATTATGAGTTGTGGGTATAGGTTAAACACTCTAAAATCTCCATTAACAAAGGCATTCAAGAGTACTTTCCAGTTAGGAATTAACAGTGTTTGTTCTAACTATTCGGGGTTGCTACATGAGTCTTATCCCTCTGTCATCACCAAGAGTTGTTTTCCAATTAGGAATCACGATTAAAGTTGAATCTACAACAATGATCCATAAACTGTAACGGGACACTTCAATTCTGAAATTGCATTACATTTTTTTTAAATAAACTTTATATTACATTCGACCATATATTAAAGTGTATGACTATATGCTTAATTTGTCTGTGGATCAGTGTTTTGTTCTTCTTGAAGAACTGAATAATTTATCTACAAAATACTTTTTAGATATAATGATCATGTACACTTAAACTTTTACATTGTTTTCTTTATGCTGAAAGGGACTACACTTTTTCATCATATATAATGTTTATACTTATATGACGTGTTCTATTGGGAATAAACAGTACAAAGGGCCGCCTGATTGTGTTGAGCTTGGATTTCACATATAGTACTGAAGGGAGCCCAAACTACTCTAATTTGAATCTATCATCCCAAAGTGGCTCTACATTTGGAGAGATCATTGGCCATGCTGGTGAACAATTGTCACTTAATAGTCAGTGCAGCAGCCAAGGTGATACTTGTTGTGATGGTATTCATCTTGATGAAACTGGGGCAGGGCAATTGCGATTAGTTTCCCAGGCCTTGGCATCTGGTGCTGTACTGTCAGTCTGCTCTTACCTAGACCAGTTTATCTTGGCTTCTGCTGGTAATACTGTGAGTTATCATTCTAGAAACTCTTTTTATTGAGGATAGCTGTGTATTCTCTGATCTCTTATGTTGACTAATGCCTTCAGTTGACTCTAGAATTCATTTTTTTCCCCTTCAAATATCTAAGAAAGCTCATTATCACTTATTTGTTTTAACAGCTTAATGTTTTTGGCTTTGCAAATGAGAACCCTCAGCGGCTGAGAAAGTTTGCGACGGGCAGGACACGTTTTGCCATTACTTGTTTGAAGACATATTATAATACAATAGCAGTTGGTGATTGTCGTGATGGTATCCTTTTTTATTGTTATCATGCGGTATGGTTTTTCTTCTAAGCTATTGATGTTTATGTAAGCCTCTGAAGGCATATTATATACGGTGCTGTTATCTCTTGATTTTTTTCACTTTGAACTAATTCTTCTTATGTATTTTATGCTTAGGATGTTAAAAAATTAGAACTCTTGTATTCTGATCCTGCTCAGAGATTGGTTGCTGATTGTGCTCTGATGAATTGCGATACTGCCATCGTATCAGATCGTAAAGGGAACATTTCTGTTTTGTCATGCCCCAATACTTTAGAAGGTATGCTTTGGCTTTTCTAATGACATTTCTAGCTTGTGGAATGGATAATAATTTCTCATTCAAGATGAAAAGTTTTTATAAGTTAAACTTCAATTTGCCCATCTTTCTAAAAAGTGTGTTTTTTCATTCCCATTAAGAATGACTATGATTTGCATATTTGCATTTCAGAGACATACAAAATTTATAAGATAACTTCCATCTTAATGGATATGAATATTGAAATACATGCACACAAATGTCGATATTCAAATTGATTAAATTATTTTATATTACATTGATCAATGTATTATGAGTCTCACAATACATTGATGATTGATGATCTTTAAGTATGCCAATGACTATGAAGATTAACTCAATGTATTCCAATAGATTCAACTCTTTTGACTATAGATATGATCGATCGCCTTTAGGCATGCCCATGCCATCTCAATGTCATTTCTTACATTTAGCATATATTGGAATTACACCTAATTTCTATTATCATAATATTTTGCCACTCACGATGATGATGTGTGAGTTTGGTAACTCAAGTTGTTTTTTTTTGTATTTCCATGTTTTTTTTACTAATTTTAGCCTAAGGTAGTCATTTTGCTGTATTAAATTTGTGACTCACGTGACCATGTTAAATTTGTGTTTGTATCTTGCAGCCAATGGATACCCTGAGAAGAACCTAGTGCTGAATTGTTCATTTTATATGGGTGAAACTGTTATGAGCATTGTAAAGGTAATTTCTAGGATGTTATCTTCTTGGGGATATTGTGCGACCATTTACAAAGAGAATTTGCTTTTAAACCCATAGTCAATAACTTATAGTATGCCTCAATGACTTTGTAGTTGGGTTACCTTTGAAAGGAAAACTAAACCTTCAGGTGTACTGTAGATAAACAATTGTTTAGTTAGTTACTTGGATCAAATTTTGAACTCTTCGAATGCTGTGCTTTCCACCCAAGTTTGGGTGAAATTAGACGCCCTTCTTGGTTTCTGTATTAAATTAACATCTTAGTTATTCCATACCAGTGGTTCCAAAAGCTTAATTATTTTAGTTAATAGTTAATAATGATGTGAAAAACTGAAGGTAACTGGAAGTGCAATTTAGTTTGCCGTCCTCTACTCTGCCAATGGTGGTGGTTGTGGGGGCTGAGGCACATGATGTCACTATTATTGCTCGTATTTTAATTGCTGGGCATATTTTATGACTCGCAATCGGAGAACTTCCTTACTTCCAAAATCTTTTGGTGCAGATTTGTCATCCTTTTTTTTCTGTGTGTTTTCTGTTACTAGTTGAGACTTACCAGTTCTATTTTTCTTCAATTTTTTTTTTCATGTTGGGTTGTTTTTGTCAATTAAGTTCTCTTTCTCTTTCATTTAGAATGACTTGTTCTAATCCATTAGTGTTCTCTGTAGGCTCCAGTTCCATGTAAACTTCCAGTAGATAACATTCCCAATAATTCTACTGGTGCGGAGATAGTTCAGAAATCTTCCTATGATAGTATTGTTGCAAGCACATTGCTAGGAAGTGTCTATATCCTCATTCCTATTACAAGGTCAGATGAACTTTCCGCTCTCAGATCCCTTAGTAATTCATCAGTCGTGCTTCTTTTATGTGTGTATTTTTTTCCTCTCCCAGCTAAAGCCTCTTCGTTAAATATCTTTCTGTTGGCTACTGCTTCTAGTGTTTAAGTCATCGTTAGTGATACCGTTGTTACCTCTTTTCTATGAATAAGGTAAGAATACTCGCATGTGGGATGCTATCTGAACCAAGTAGCCGGTTCGGCAGGGGAATCGGGGAAGAATGGTTTGGGCGCGTTAGTCTGGGGCAATTGGAACAGGAGAATAGTTTAAGGTAGTTGGCACGACGGGGCTATCGTGAAGATCATTTCGGTGCGGGGCGGACAAGAATCGGCTCGGTCCAGCAGGCCCAGAAACGGTTCGGTGCGGGGCGGACAAGAATCGACTCAGTCTAGCAGGCCCAGAAATGGTTCGATACGGGAAAAAGAGGAGTTGGTTCGAGCTGCTGGGAAGAGCCTAAGGGCTACGTTGCACGTAAGCGGTAGGTTTAGGGTAGTTTCGTTGAAGGCAAGTGGCTGAAAGGGATGAGCTAGCATATTTCCCGAAATGTAGATAAGAGGTTGTTACACAATAGAGGAGGACCCCCACATAATATTCCGAGGAGTCTTCGCCCCTCGTGTCTGTAACAGAATGATTCTCCAGATGGGCAAGGTGGCCACGTGTACGATGAAGGAGGTTGGCGATGCAACAGCTGGCCAGAGGAAGAGGATAAAAGAGAGGAGCAGGGTAAGAGAAAGGGGATCCGTATTATTCCAACCTGCAAGAGACGAAGGCATATTCTGAAGGGGAGAGCAACCACATCGCCAGAGAAGGAGCTAAGGAGAGTAGTGAGCTCCATCTTACTGATATTGTTTCCTGTGTATTAACCTAATTATAAGAGGTTTTCTCCTCCACCTCCGGAAGTTCTTTCCGTAAAGGGGGGAGTTCATAGTGAAAGTGCTTTGACACTGTAGCCGGTGGGAGAGTTCACCTCCGTGGAGTAGGAATCCTTATTCCGAACCACGTTACATTCTGTGTCTTTGTTCGTTGTTTGTGTTGGCGTATGTTTCACTTCTTCACATTTCATTTTACTGTTGCGGCCGGAGAGAATCCCCCAAGCTTCCTTCGCGTCCTACTGCGTTGAAAGGAAGTCAGTCAATCTTCTTCCCCGTAACCGCATCAGTTAGCTTGTTTACTTAGTATCTTGATGGACGGCTTTCGTTTGCATGCATGAACAGCCTGCCGTGCTGCTTTTTTGGACAATACAACATATGATATTGTGGTTTTGAACATCTTAAATTGCAGTAGGATCATTTGTTGTCTGCTAATAGTATTTTACTTTGCAGTGAAGAATATGCATTGTTAGATGCTGTCCAAGATCGACTTGCTGTTCATTCTCTGACTTCTCCTGTTCTAGGAAACAACCATAGGGAATATCGTGGGCGTGGATTTCCGGTATGCGCGATTATTGTTTTATGCTCATATGAAGCCGTCTTTATGAATCTTTTTATTGTAATTTAAATTGCTGAATCCTAATCTTGTCTAAGGTTGCCTTTATTTATGCTCTGATATTAAATATTATTTCTTATAGCATTTTATGAATCAAAACTAAGAATAACTATTCTGTATCTATTCTATTGCATGAACCAAAATAGTTATTTTCTTCTATTTCTTATCTTTTCCATTCCTTATGAAATCTATTTCATTCCCTGTCGATTCTATTATTGAACTAAACTCACCGTAGGTAGGAGTGAACAAAAATTCGATTAAACTGAACAAACCGACCAAACCGAAAAGTTCGGTTCGTTTTATTCGGAAATTCATTTTTTTTTAAAATATCAGTTTATTCGGTTCAGTTTTGATTTCGAAATGAAAATAATCGTTTAAACTGATTAAATCGAATTGGAGTCCATCAGTCGATTGATTAATATAAATCAGTTGATTGATATATCTATTGATACCTCCTCCATCATTATCAGTTGACTGATGATAAAAAGTTTGGTTGGTTCGATTATCAACCTAATTAACTAATATTGTTTCGGTTCGGTTTGTTCGATTTTCGTCGAAAAGTTCGGTCGGTTCAGTTTGTTCAAAAAAGAGTTTGATTTATTCGATTTTGATTTAATTGGCTCGGCTATTAACCGATTGCTCACCTCTAACCATAAGAATGCGTTGCTTGGAGGAATGCAAAAAGCGATGGAGAAGGAAGGGACTGGAAGAGGGAAATTAAAGTGAAGGGGAGGAGAGAACACAAAGATAGTGCCCTTGTTCTTTTACAGTTTGACTTTGGAAGGATAAGTCGAATAGATTAAAGAAAAAAGGTGGGAAAATTTATTACTCCCCCTATTTCATCTCACTTTATCTCTCCCTTTTCCTGCTAACTCAAACTGTAAACAGTTCATCCAACCGGCCAGTTTCGAGACTTGCTCGGCCATACCGATACCGTCATATAAATCCCCCTTCTAAACTAGGACTCGATATCGCCAAACATGTATGAACTAAGCAATATTTTCATGACTAATGATGCTTTGTGCAGAATCTTTGTGCTTGTTCTTCATGACCACCTTTTCTAATTGTTATATCATCTGTGGCCTGAGTTACTCGTGATCTCTGAGATTCATAAGTTCTGTGTCGCAGGCGGGAGTACCGAGCATACTCGACGGAGACATGCTCATGCAGTTCTTGGAGCTGACGAGCATTCAGCAAGAATCTGTGCTCGCTTCATCAGGAGGTGGATCAATCTCCCATGCATCGGCTTCAGAGTCACATCGCCATCCTCTTCACTCCCACCAGGTCGTTCACCTACTCGAGCGGATTCATTACACACTCAACTGAGCTCCCTCTGCTGCCTTTTTCTTCTTCTGCTCCTGCATCGCGATGTTTACTATTACAACTCAAGTAAGGACTTGCAACGCCGCTGCTAGTGATCGACGACACCAGTGATCGCCTTTTGTCGCGCGCCGGGATGCATCCAGAATCGCCAAATAAGTAAACGAATCTCACTGTGACTTTCATTTGGAGATTTCGACTCTGCGTAGCGTTTGTTTCCAGGGCCCTCATTGGTTCATTCTTCCCATACGAAAATGTACCAAGCTTGTTAGATAGAGGTGGTTTATAGTTGATGCAGAGTAGTCGAGGAATAATTTGTGCAATAGTCACGATAAAACAAAAAACAAAACGATACGATTCTCCCACAGAATTATACTTCATTGTGTGAATAATGTTTCTTGGCTATTCCCATGGAAGCTTTGATTTTCTTCGTTATTTATGACGTCATTAAATAGATTGTAGAATGTGTAGTACTTTACTTATGTTGCCTACTCGTGCTTTTTATAGCTGATTTTTTTGTTAAATTCAGATTCGACATTTTTTTCCCCATCTAAATCGGATAAAAATGAAGGCTAGCTTTGAAAATGAAAGCCTGGGAAAACATTGCATTGTATTCGGATTTTAAGGGAAATTATTTTATTTATTCATTTATTTATATAAAATTATAGATGAATATTTATAATTTGAATCACGTATTTAGGATGGTAAACGAAGCTGTACAATGTTCAAATTTAGTTGATATGATGATCAAGTCGAGGCAAATATAAATTTAATTAAGTTATTGAAAAATTTGCTCTAAGTTTGATTTGATTTTTTTTTTTGAGATTAAATTCGTGAACTTGGTTTTTTTTTTAATGAATATCAAATTTCTAATCAAGTTCGATTTAAATTTGGATTAAAGTTTGTTTAAGTTTAATTTATTTAAATATTATTAAGCGCTTCAATCAAGTTTATTTATTTATTTAAATTTTTAATATTTTAATTTTATAAATAATTTTTAAATGAATTTATTGATAAATATGATTCATGAATATTAACAAATCGAATATATATATATATATATATATTAAATTTTTTTATTTAATTTATTAACCGGTTCAAATTTAATTATTAATTGATTTAATATATATTAAATAAATATAAATAAATTTTCATCCAACACTAAATTTATTTATAAATGCTTGAGATGATGCATACCTGGAGTTGTAAATGAATCAATGTTCATGAACGAGCTTGGTGTTCAACTCGATAAGAGCTCGTTTACGTTCATTCAATATGCATCAAAGTAAATTAATAAATAAGCTTGATAAACGTGAATACGTATGTGTTCAACTTGTCAATGTTCGTGAATAATATTCGTGAACGGTGTTCGTGAATAATATTTGTGAACATTAACAAGTCGATTTATGATTATACTTTTTTAAAAATTATTTTTGAAATTATTTATACTCATTTTTAAATAGGATTAAATTAGTAAAATTTTAAATAAACAAATAAGTTTGACTTAAAAGCTTGATAACGTTTAAATAAATCAAATTTAAATAAGCTTGATTAGAAACTTGATACTCATTAAACAAGCCAAGCTCAAGCTCAAAAAAAAATATCAAGTCAAGCTTAATAGGTTTTTCAGTAGCTTGATTAATTTTAGGCTCAGTTCGACTCGACTTAATTATCTAATCAAATAAGTCTGAACACTGTAAAATTTAGTTTAGCTTAATTTGTTTATCGCCCTACGCATACCATTAGATTTTCAGTTATTTATATTTAAATCGAAAACGAATCGTATTATTTCTACCGCATTGTCGGATCTTGTCCGGTACGAGTACGACGAGCCTGAAATCCCACCAGATCGCGAACCCAAAAGCCATAGGGCACGCCCCAGGCTACACCATCAGCGAGGGTTCCTACTTCTCCCGTTCCTCGTCATAGTTCGAAGCTACGGCTCGTCGTTCTCCAGGGAGAAGAGCGAGGAGGGAGGAGCAGGGCGGCTGTCCTCGCTTGGTCGTTGGAATCGAGAGCAGCGATAACCTGCCAATTCCGGGTTGTGCAACCGTCTCGCGAGCGAGAGAAGCGGTGACTGGTATAAAGACAAGATGAGCGTGAGTCCGGTGCCGGCCTCGGACACCCATGGCAACCTGGACGAGCAGATCGCGCAGCTCAGTGCAAGCCGCTCTCCGAACAGGAGGTTACTTCTCGCCCTTTCCCTCTCTTATTTTCGCCCGATCGCTCCTTCGATTCATTCTTTCTCTGGTCGGGATGTTTGTTTTTTAGGGGTTTCTGCTCGATTCATGCGTATTCTTTGCAGATCTGAGGTTGAGTGAGTGTTTAGAAATTCACCGATCTGCGTGCTGTTATGGCTTGTGGTTTGACTGAGATGTATCTTTTTTTTTTAGTGATTACTAGGATCTGTATATGTAAAATGGTAGATCTTTGCGTTAGATCTATTTTAATCTTTCTTGGCAAGGAATTGTTTGGGTTGTAGGTGTTTGATCTGGTTCCCTGGATTGTTCCTCGCATCCTTTGACGCAAGCTATAAATGATAAGAGTTTGTAGAAAATTTGAGCTCTTTCAAACCATGAAAATGTTAACGTAGAACTCATTTGGTATATTTTTCTTTTATGGATTGTAATGATTTTCTTTGATGGACTTCCATTTGTTAGAGACGATGGGAAATAGTTTATCTGATTGAGCTGATTTTCCTTGAAAGTTCTATAGAAAAAATATACGCAGAGGTCTCTATTGTATCTTTTTGTAAGCCTCTGGAAATTATAAAATATTATTCAAATAATAGGACTCTTCTCGTTACATGCATTGCCTGTTTGTTCTATCAACAAGGAGTAGTGGTAAATGCTTCCATTCCCTTCTTTTATCATGCTAATTGCTAAAAGTTCACGATGAGTTATTCATCGTTAAAACATTAACTTTGCAGTTCAGTGTTTGTTCAGTGTTCTTTTGTTCCCTATCGAAATACTATTTCGAATTTCTTGCACTTTATGATTGTGAGTGAATAACTAAATTTATAACCCTTTCCCTTGTTTTTTAATAAAATTTCAGGTTAGGGTGCTTTGTGAGAAGGCTAAGGAGGTTTTAATGGAAGAAAGCAATGTTCAGGTAGCCATTACATCTATTAAGTAAGCTATTCGATCAAATTAAGGCCCATGCTAAAGTATAAAGCTGTTTTATTTCAGCTTGATAATGAGATCAACTTGTTGAAATTCGAATTTCCCTGAAGTTGTTCAATAGCATGTTGTCCGTTATCATTCTTCATTATAGGTGATTTATGTGGTTTACATTTTATAAATTGGACTTTGAAAATTTTAATTCAGTGAGTTTTAATTTTTATTGGTCGTAAAATTTATTTTTATCAAGTCATTGCAAATTAATAATTCTAAATACTATTTCAAAAATGTTATTTAGAGAATATGTCCAAGTTTGATTAAGTATTTTAGGACTAGGTTATTTTTTACTTATTTTAAGGATGATCGGCCATGATTGAGGTTTTTTAAGGAAACCTCTTTTGGTATTAGAATCTTCCAATTAATGAATATTTGATTTTCTACAATGATTTCTCACTGGGAAATGCTGACTGAAGCACACAACTCGGTTGAGGCACACATTTATCATATTTCTGCTGGTGTTACATCAATGATGCTTCATACTTCACTGTTTCTGTATTTTATTTTTAAATTTTCTTCTAGTTTTTTTGTTTTGCCCTGTGGTTCCACATGAAATCTGTTCATCTGGGACTGCCCAATCAATTTTAGATAAACTGGATCTGATCTACATAGTAAAACCAAAAAGTTTTTTGATATACCATATAGAAACCAAAGTTCTAGTGAAGCCACCTAACCAAACTTAAATGACTCATTTTTGTTTGGGTTGAATTGTTTAGCAATTTTTAGTTCGATTAGTTAAATATATAAATGTAGAAAGATAAATATTAATGATTTATTAATTTTATTTTAAATAACGGAAATTTTGTTTTTTGATTGGTGGAATCTAACCATTGTAATTTAACTTGAGCTTTTCTAAAATGAATGAAAAGCTTTTTCCTTATTCAATAAGATTTAATACAGTTTTCTGTTTGAACCAAATATTGGACAAGCCTTACTTTTCACATGGTTACATTTTCTTATTTAAATGCTCTGGCCAGCAACTTTGTCATATTTGTGATAATTTCGGATGTGTTGCAGTCAGTGAAAAGCCCTGTGACAATCTGTGGTGATATTCATGGACAGTTTCATGATCTTGCAGAGCTATTTCGAATTGGTGGAAAGGTACTTGTTCGAGTTAGAAAACTAAGAACCAACTAAATGAAGTTATCATGACCATTGAATCATCCCAATGAGTTCATGGATTTAATCACATCTTATCCTTTTTCAGTGTCCAGATACCAATTACTTATTTATGGGTGATTATGTGGATCGTGGGTACTATTCTGTTGAGACAGTTACGGTAAGAAAAGTATCTTGTTCTCGTTCCTATGGATTTTCTTGCTATGTTGTATTAAGATCGTGGGTACATCTTGATATATACCTTTTTTCAAGTTACAAATTGCACAATCTTGTTGGTAGTTCATCAGATTCTACACACAACAGAATTAATACTTTTTTGGTCTTCCAGCCCTAGTTTTTGCTCAAAGTGACACAAACAGAATCAAACTTTATCTTAGAACAGCACTATTGCTTGATTGTTCTATGTCAGTTTCTAGATGTTTTTCCTTTCATTTATTGATCTTGTATTCTATGTTCTTTATAAATTGGCTATCATTAAAAAATTACTTTTCTATTATTGTTTATTTAACATTTGTCAGTATTTATTTTCTAAAAACAGCAAAGTCTTGATGACGTATTGATGTATCAACTGGTTTTGTATGTACAGCTTTTGGTGGCTCTCAAGGTGCGTTATCCTCAGCGAATTACCATTCTCAGAGGAAACCATGAGAGTCGTCAGGTATATAGCATAATTTTTGGTTGTTCTTTCCTATGTTAAATTTTTTTCTAACCTATTAGTGTTTGCATAATAAGACATCATTGTTCCCAAAACTTTCAATTTGACATATTGAAATCCTATTTTATGGTAGGGAGTATTTATGAAAATATTAATTTCTTCCTGTTGTACTTCCTGTCTTGCTGACGAACTATAGGGCTCAGGTTCATCTCATTTATTTTTTGAGAATATAACTTTGTATCCTGTTATTGCAGATTACCCAGGTTTATGGATTTTACGATGAATGCCTGAGAAAGTAAGCCCTACTTTGTGTGTTTCTTGGATCTGTGTAACTGTCTTTTCTATAGCTTAATATATGCCCCCACAGAAACTTTATTCATTCGTATTTATTTATTCTCCTTTACTTTTGTATCTGTTGTTGCATACGTATTCCTGACATTAGAGAATAATGTATGAAGAGAAGATTTAGTTGATAGTATTTCATATGCAATACATTTGCTTTTTATGCTTGAGTTTACCTTGTATTTCTGTGGTAACATCAATATGAAGGTGAGTTACTTTCTCCTCCTCATACTCTTTGTTCACATGAGATTTTGTAAAACTGCTTTGCGGATTGATGCTTGAAGTTTTAATCAAGAGTAACTATACTGGTCGACTATTTTTTATCTGTCATATGGATCCATTTTCCTTCTATTTCACGGAGAAACTTAATGTGCAAGTCATGTGTATTGAGCCCATTGATCATGATCCAATTTAGATTTTTAAAAACATTTTAAAATCATTTTGAAAAATCTTGGTGAAGCCTATCTTTTAATAGCAATCAACTCATCTTATACCACGGGTGGATCATGGGGAAAACTAATGTGCAAGTCATGTGCATTGAGCCCATTGATCATGATCCAATATAGGATTTTAAAAATATTTTAAAATCATTTTGAAAAATCTTAGTGAAGCCTATCTTTTGATAGCAATCACCATTGATAGAGTTGATACAAAGTAGGGTCAAAACTTTGAACTCTTCAATAGTTTTGAACTTTGTGTCAATCTCATTATTTTATGGATATTTTATTTTTCAAATATTTTTCATCCATAATATTTGACATAAGTATTATACATATGAATTTTCGTGATTTTTCGATTTATGTATAATTACTTATGATTTTTGAATTTTTTTATTTTCTGAAACTGAATTTCTGTATTTGCATCAAGGGCAGTCGACTGCTGACTGACAGAGTCGACTGCCAACGCTGATTTTGAGTAAACAAGGATGTTTAGTCCATGTTCCAGCTATGTTAGGCTACCCTAACTGCTCCTAACCCTAGGATATGCTTTGGAAAACATTGGAAAGGGAGAAAATCCATTAGATATGGATTAAGAGAGTTGTTTAGGGTGATGTAAAACTGCTGCGGATTGATGCTTGAAGTTTTAATCAAGAGTAACTATACTGGTCGACTATTTTTTATCTTTCATATGGATCCATTTTCCTTCTATTTCAGTTTTGGTGCTGCAATTGAGATTTTGAGCAAATAAAGTTAGACACTTGAATTTGATATTGGTGTACACTACCTTGGCATATAAGATTTTCTCAAACATAGAAATATGCTATTAAGTATTTGTTTTCTATTTGCTACCTGAAAAACTTTCATTTTTCCTTTTTCCCTTCACCTTTCCAACATATGATGAAAAGAGTGAAAAAGGACAGATTTCTTGAAAAGGGAAACTTATGCCTATGTTTGAACTAATTTGTAATTCATGTTTCGCCACAGTCTTTTATGTTTTATATTTTCTTGGTGATGTGATATCATATCATGTATGAACACAATAGTTTTAACATTGATTTGTTTGCATATTTTTACACATTTGGCATGCAAAGATGTTTAAGTTGCATGTAAAATAAATAGTTATTGCCACCAAAGATCCAATTTCTTTGACCTTTAATGTTGTGAAAATTTTCAGGGTCGCAGTCAGAATATTGATAATAATTGGATTTCATTTTCTGTTGCAGATATGGCAATGCAAATGTCTGGAAGATCTTCACTGATCTTTTTGATTATTTCCCATTAACAGCATTGGTTCGTACTCTTCAACATATCTTGAAGAAGCTTACTCAATATTCTAATATTCTTTATTAATGAGTATACAGTGCTAGTTATGAATGTTTCATATTAATTATAACTGTGATAATATCACCTTTTTTTTTCATTGGATACTTCTTGGCTTTTGAGGATCTTAATGAACTCAAGATAAATATGAGATTCTCTCTCAGCTATATATGCACCTATGAGTATTCTTATTGTAGGATCGTTTATTTTATTCTGCCAGAAGTTTTGGTAGATTTTCCTTTTTTATCATCCTCTTTTGGTGTTAGATCCTCTTTAGGAATCACTAAGTTGGTTAGATCTTTACCCAATTGAAGATTCAAAATGGCCGGAATGGTTAGGTTTATTTTGAATCCCATTTTGCCTATGTTCTTGCCTCTTCTTGTGGTGTTCTTGTGGTTTCATGAGAGCTTGATTAGATATTGCAACAGGAACTGTTGATGTATTTTTTTCTTAAGATATGAGGAAAAATTTTCAAACCGAAACCAAACTATATATACTTCAACTGATTGATTCAAATGAAAAATCACACACATACTAATTTGATTTTGTTCAGTTTAAACCAAAAACCACACATTTCAATTCCCACACACACATCATCAATAATGTTTACTTTTACTGATTTACCACGGTCCCAAATGCTAAACCAATAAACTACGATGGTGTTTGTTAGTATCCGAGTTACTGATTGGCCGATAGAGTTGGGAGAATAATGCACAACTAGAAAGAAAAAGATCAAAATGCATTGAATTTTCAAGAAAAACTCAAATGGATGACTTCACTATCAATTTGGATTCATCTTATAGTATGAGATTACTGTTTGATTTAAAGTTGGTAAAAAACATGACCTTTTGTTATTGATTTCCTTCATAAATATATTTATTTTTTTCTTTGAAAATTCTGCACACAGAGACTATTAGAGGTTAAATATATCAATCATCTCATCTTTATTTTTTATATTCAATTATTTCTAAACATCCGCCGGGCACACTAGCAATTAGGTGGATAGACGTTTACGTTTTTCATTTCTTTGAGAGCTACTCTGGATGTTATGTCAAAGAACATCTGCTTTTCTTTGTCTGCCTCTATTAACAACTGATTCATGGTAAATTACTTGATTTCCATTTAAATACACACCTTATATTTAGCTGTTTGTAGGGCATCTCGATCAATTATTAGATGATTTGTGTTCTTCTTCCATTGATTCCTTTTGCAGTAGTGAGTTGAATTACATAAGATTGTTTTTCCAGGTTGAATCTGAAATTTTTTGTCTGCACGGTGGATTATCTCCTAATGTTGAAACCCTTGATAGCATTCGGAGCTTTGATCGTGTTCAAGAAGTTCCTCATGAGGGGCCCATGTGTGATCTTTTGTGGTCTGACCCTGACGATAGATGTGGTTGGGGTATTTCTCCACGTGGCGCTGGCTACACTTTTGGCCAAGTAGGTTCTCCTTGCTTGTTTAATTCTCTCTGTTTTGTTGTGCGAACCGAATTCTCTTTGACGTTCGCGTTGAATCTTCCAGGATATATCTGAGCAATTCAACCATACCAACAATCTCAAGTTAATAGCCAGAGCTCATCAATTGGTTATGGAGGGATATAACTGGGGCCACGTAAGTTTCTGCACTGATGAACTTGTTTTTCATTTCATTCCCTTGTATGAAGGTTCGAGTGTCAATTTTATGGCTGCATAACAGGAACAAAAGGTGGTTACCATATTTAGCGCACCGAATTATTGTTACCGGTGTGGGAACATGGCATCAATAATGGAATTTGATGAATGCAAAGGGCAAACTTTTATCCAGGTCAGTTACCAGAATTCTCTCTCCAAATGAACAGTGTCATGAATTTAACGTTATTGCCTATTCACTGTATTTTTTTTACATAATTTATTGAATCTTTAGCTCAGTATACTTTGGTGTCGTCACCCTAGCATACAATACCTCATCTGCTTATATATATTAAAAAAAATAGAATGCTTATTTACATTTTACAAGGTTCTATATCGACCAACTACTTGTATAATCATTAATTGCTTTTGCCATTGCCCCGATCGGCAAAGCCGGATGGCTAGCACAGTGAGGATGTGCACAATAGAGCACGGGTCAATCTCCGTCTCGGGCAGAGTTCCAGCTCTTCACTGCATCAGACGCCGATAAGGCCAGAGACTTACTGTGATTTACTTGCTCTCTTCGCGATGGGCTCCTGGGGAGGGTTTCCCCTTTTGTTGCACAATTAATTGCTTTTGCCTGAAACTTAAATGTATCGAATTTCTCGTAACTTTCTTGCAGTTTGACCCAGCACCTAGAAGAGGAGAGCCCGATGTTACACGTAGGACGCCCGACTACTTTCTCTAAGCGAGATGGCCCAAGAGCCTACTGCTGGATTCCACAGACGGTGTGTACTGCTTGCTAGACAAGATTGTGATTCAGAATCTTCAAGATTATAATATTATTTTTTTTTTTTTAATTTGTAAGTTTCGACCCACGTTGACGTTTACTATGATCCGTTTCGCATTGAAAGTAATGAGGTCTAAGTGTGGTAGAGTAGAAGCATCACGCATATTTTTGAGGGTTCTTCTCCCTTCATTCTCTTCTGCTGCTCTTTGATATTGTAGAGGGACCTGAGTTAGCTCTATTAACAATTTGATTTTGTGTAGCTCTGTCTGATATCGTAATTGGCAACTATACTTTGCCGATCATGTCGGACTCAAATATTTACCATGTATAGATCAGGCATTCTTGAAGCTGCAAATGAGGCAATCAATTTCTGAGAATTGAGCGAATTTGTTTTTATCAAATTTAGAAGGGAAAAAAATGAATATATAATGTAATAGATGCTTATGCATGAAAGGCACAAATTTTGTTTTCAGATTAATTGAAATTAAACAAATGAAATACATTGCTCCTGCAAATTCCATCCAGGCGGCACCGGATTTTTCCTTTCTAAATCGTGTCCATGCATAGATCAGGCATTCTTCACTACTGTCGTTCGGCCGGATACATAGCCTTTCATCTCGGCCGTTGGGCCGCCAGGCGACGGACAGGCATTTCAACGCCCGGGCGGAGGATCTTCGGAGTGCGGGAGGCAGCATGGCGAGGAGGAAGAGGAGGGTTCGACCGCATCATAGCACGATTCGTCTATGCTCGTCACGAACGATGAACATCCAGTTTTGTATTTCGGCGCAGTGAACTATTGTTTGATCTTTGCATTGTGGTAGGGTTTCTGCCATCTTCTATGTTGTTCTACGTAGCTCTATCAAGAGCAAAATGCAAAATATACATATTACCAGAGATCGATGACCTGAGGGAACAAGAAATGTTGGCACGGGCAAAGCAAATGCCCAATCCATTCAATTATTAATTATTATTATTATTTATTTTTGGGGGGCGGGGGGGGAGGAAAAATTTGGTTCAATGCTGCCTCTTTCTCATGGAAGATTGAATCGTTGGATTGTAGGGAAACTTGGAAGTCGATAGCTCATATTTCAAGTGTTAAAAGTTTCCAGAATTGGGCCGAGTTAAGCTCGAGTCAACTCAGACCGCTCACTAATTGGGAGCTCGTTCGAACCGGGTCGGCATCTCGACCAACCCTTCTTTCTCTGGGCGGAGCGGGTCGAAATTTCGAAATATTATCTCAATCATCGGACTGGTCGCCCACTTCTGCCACCTACCTCTCTCTAGTTTCCTCTCTATCCCCAATTATTTAGGCAACCTCTCACTTCCAGTTCCCCCTGCCCACATCCTCCCATCGACCGATCTCCCCCCCCCACGACGATTCGTTCGACCGACGACGAGATGGCCTGCAACCCTTCGCCGCCGACCAAGTCGAAGACCGGACAACTCGACGCCGTCCTCTACAACATCGGCTTCGAGCTCGACCTCATCTCCCCTGCCAAGGTCAACGGCCGACTCTCCGTCACCGATTCCTGCTGCCAGGTACTGATTCCTATCCTCTCCTCTCCTCTCTTCCCGGCCCCTTCGCCCTCCCTCTGATGGATGGTTGGAATCGATGGCAGCCGTTCAAGGTGCTCCACGGCGGGGTGTCGGCCATGATGGCGGAGGCGCTGGCCAGCATCGGGGCGCACGTCGCCTCCGGGTTCCGCCGGGTGGCCGGGATTCAACTCAGCATCAACCACCACCGCAGCGCCCGCTCCGGCGACCGCGTCTTCGCCGAAGCCACACCGCTCCAGCGCGGCAAGACCATCCAGGTACGCTGCCCCAATCCGCCCTACTTTTCCGGCGACTCCCTACTACCAAACGCCAATCGACGCGCGGGTATTTTCTGTGGGTGAGAATGCTCCCGTCTATCCGCCAAGAATAATCGGTCTTATCGTTCACTATCACCGGAGACCGTGGGACCCATCGTCTTTCACTCTTCCCCTTTCTACTACACATTCGCCAACCACCAATCTCCTCGCGGGTACCCAATCGGGCGAGAAAGTCCCGCCGATTACCGTAAGAATAGTACAGGCATAGGTGGTCACCCTTCTTTTCCACCAGCACCGATTCCGTGGGACAATTCGTAGTTCATTCCCTCTACAAAACACTAATTTCCGGTGGTGACAGAGACCTATGGTCCCTTTGAGAGTCACATGCCGGCGGTCAGTCCGCAAGCTCGCGAGCTCAGCGGACCATTGGTTACTGGCCAACTGGAGCTTGCTGAAGTTTGTGGAGGATTTGAGTTAGGAAGGAAAATTATTATTATTTAATTTCGTCTTTCCTCACGTGCAATTCATCTATTCTTGGATGCATCTTTCCGAGTAAAAAGGTTGGGCTATCCAACTGTATATTGATCTTTAGGGTCTATATCTTAAGGGGAAATGGAATGTGAATTCCCTTTTTATTACAATATTTAATGCACAATTTACACTGATTGATACTGGATTCGTCGATATTGGAACCGATCCGAATCGATTTCGATTTCAAAGTTTTGACTTTGGAACCAATTCAATCTGAACCGGTTCCGAATCGATTCCGAACTGATTCCGAAACGGTTCTGGACTGATTCCGAACTGATTCTGGATCATTTTCCTCAAACTTGAGCTTCCAAATTCATCTAATATGCTGACGATTCTATTCTTTTTTTTTTTATCACAAAATAATCTTATAGACATGTTAATATGTTAAGAATTTTCACCTTTAAATTAGTAACGAAAATCAAATTCAAATCGGAATCAGAATCGGTTTCGAAATCGATTGAAACCAAATCAAAATCAGAACGGTTCCGGTTCGATTCCAGAATCAGTTCATTTGAATCGGTTCCAGTTCTGAATTTAACGGATTGTTTCCGACTCAATTTCGGATCGAATCAATTTGTTAAACATGCTTAGGAATGATGCATTTTAAAGATTAACATGTAAGCCCAATCGATATGGCAGATTAAGGCAAGTGCGCCAATTGAGAGAATTAAAACTTGGTGGGTTGATGAGGTCACTAGAGGTTGGAGTAGGTGGTTCAATTACTCAACAGTTCGGGTTGGTTGAGTTAATGAACCAATGGAAGTAGTTAAGAAGCAATTATAGGTTGGGCAGGGTGGGCAGACTAGTGGGACAAGAACATCAATAATTATAAATTAGAGTAAATTGAGATCATACCAGCATAAATTAATTAATCTTCCACTTTTCTATATTACAACTCTTTGACATGGACAGCTTCATTCTTTATGGCCACAATTATAGGGTCCATTTTGTGATTCGACAACCTTTTAATGTAAAGAGGTTCATTCTTTATGGTTGACAAATATAGTCTCTCTAAAATTGTTCATTCTTTGTGATTTATTGTCTCGATCCACTTGACTATATCCACCCCTTTTTGAATCAAACGATTTTTCTTTTTCTCTCAGATACCGAGTAAAATTAAACTATGATCAAGAAAATAAATCGGACCTACCACGTCATCCAGCGCATGACAAGTGGCAACCCAAACTTCTATCCTCATGCCGGATGTCCCGCATCCCGACCCAAAATTCTATCATCATGTCGGACACCTCGCGTTCCGGTCCGGATTCCTATCATCAGGCCGGATGCCTCGCATCCCGGGCCGAGCCTCTATCAGGTCGGTCGTATTGCGAATCGGCTCAAACTTTCTCTTATGTTGAAGATTTATTTTACCTCTCGGCGAAGATACGTCTTCTTTGGTGCATTGCCTCTTTGTATGATCCATTTTATTATAAGCTGGTTCATTTAAAGGAGGAGACAGTTATTCCCTATCGTTAAGCTGATTTGACAATCCTCATCATCATCTCTCTTCGACAAAAAGCAAGATCCTCTGACAAGACTCAAATAAATATCGACGGCATTAATTGAGATTTGTCTCCTATTAACCGTGCGACATGTATTAATTGTCGCCCACACGCAAAAGCAGATTTCCCTGATGGAGTTTCAGAAGATTGGCTGTCACATTAAATAAGATTTGCCTCTTATCAACCGCGCAATTTGTATTAATGGCGACCCGCGCACTGGAGGCAGATCAGATAACAATGATCATGATATATGACCCCCTGAGGTTATATCACCTCCGCTGGCAGAATCTATCAGCAAGGGAGCTTCCCCTCTATATATATATGACCCTCCTTAAGAGGGAGAGGTAAGCCCACGCTTGTAATTTTGTTCTTTTCAGTTTATCCTCACCTATTCAATCTAATTTCCTGCCTTTAGTGTCGGAGGGGCATTGCCGAGATCCCTCTCGACCCCCTTTAACCGTTTGCTGCTGTGCAAGATCGCCATTCGGCTCGGCCTTAGCCAATTCGGTTCGGTCATTCAGCAACACTACGTTCTAATTGTGTGGGACCGTTCTTCCGTATCACCTCTCCATACTTTAGTTGTCGGCCCTTGCCGTCTTCGTCACTTGGACGTCTCACCATCATCGTCTCGACGGGCAACACTCTCTTTATTATTATTATTATAGTTATGATAAAAATAAAAATAAAAATAAAAACACTAACATAGCATATTCATTAAACAATGTCTTTGTTTGCCCAATCATTTAAGAAGAAGAAAAAAATCAAGAAAATATACAAACAGTTAGCAAAAGTATCTATGCTTAATGAAATTGTTTGATGTTATTAATTGGATAAGGTGTGGGAGGTGCAGCTGTGGAAGATGGACGTGGAGTCTGGCTCAGAAAAGGGGGTCTTGATATCCTCAGCGAGGGTCACCCTCTTAGTAAACTTGCCCGTACCCGACCATGCAAAAGAAGCTTCAGAAACTTTGAAAAAATATGCAAGGTTGTAGTCAGTCACAGAAACTAAACCATTTCATATACAAGTTGAATAAATTTGCAATTGTTGGATTTTATTAGGCATTCTCTACCAAATGGAAGTTCAATGATCATATTTCATGTTCGTTATTATGGTGTGCATATTTTCTTTGCCAACGGTTTGTTTATTTCACTGAAAATATTTGTCGAATTTTTTTTATTAGGGGCTTGATTTTATGGTACAATGGTAGAGATTAGCAAACAAAGGCAGATAGATTTTAGTTTATAAAAGTAAAAAAAAAGAAGAGTTTTTTAAATTTTATTTAAGAGTTTATCTGTAGATCCACAATTTCGTATAAGGATTCCATCCATTTGACCAAGTAAATTGCGCAAAAAGAAAAAAATTCTGTGATTTGGAATTGGAAAAGTTTTTTTTCATTGCTCGTCAAAAAAAAAACAGAAAAAGAAAGAGAAAAAAATTTAAATGTTCTGAATTAGTTGTTTATAAACCTTAGACAATTAGGAACAATCAAGTCTTTTTAAGTGGGATCGACTATATAATTTTTTTTTTATCATTGGATTCTATTTTTTATTATATTATCAACTAAAATAAATTTTATTTTATTTTTTTATTACTAATCAATTTTTTTATATGTATATATTTATCATTATTTCATATCGTCGAATTAGAATATTTATTGATCGTTTAAGTACATATCTATATCATTTTAAACATGTTTTAAAATTTTCCTTCAATATATATAATTTTGACTCTCTATTACTTTGATTTTTTATTCTGTTATATATCTATATATTCATTTTAACATTCTTATCTTTACAACTTTCATCTTTTATTTATATGTTCAAATTGTAATCCAACATAGTACATACCAAATTTAACTGATATTTTATAAAATTTCTCTTTAAATATTAGAAATACTTTACGATCACTGAAAACACTCTAGACATTAATTTATTTATAACATTCTTATCTTTTATTCATATGTTCAAATTGTAATCCAACATAGTACATACCAAATTTAACTGATATTTTATAAAATTTCTCTTTAAATATTAGAAATATTTTACGATCACCGAAAACACTCTAGACATTAATTTATTTATAACATTCTTATCTTTACAACTTTCATCTTTTATTCATATGTTCATATTGTAATCCAACATAGTACATACCAAATCTAACTGACATTTTATAAAATTTCTTTTTAAATATTAAAAATACTTTTTACGATCACCGAAAACACTCTAGACATTAATTTATTTATAACATTCTTATCTTTACCACTTTAAATTGTAATCCAACATAGTACGTACTAAATCTCTTTGATATGATTTTTTTTTTTATCATTAGATTCTATCTCTTATTATATTATCAATTATATTTAAATAAATTTTATCTTATTTTTTATGCTAATCATTTTTTTTCATCATTTAATATGTATATTTATCATCGTTTTACATCGCCAAATTAAAATATTTATTGATTATTTAAGTACATATCTATACCACTTTAAACATGTCTCTTAAAATTTTTATTTTTTTTATTTCTTATTATGTAAATCCTCATATATCTATATATTCATTTGTAACTCTCGTCTTTTATTCATATGTTTAAATTATAATTCAACGTTCAATACCATATTATTTGATATTTTATAAAACTTCTCTTTAAATTTTAAAAATATTTTACGATCACATAAAACAACATCGTAAATATTAATTTATTTTTTAGATTTCAGAACAAGATGTTAGATGCCAATTTAAATGTTCTAAAACAAGTTGTTTGAAAGCACATTTATTAAAGGTCATAAATAGTTGATCTTCACATTCCTGACATCAAATTCATACACAAAATGAAAAAAAAAACAACATTTAATTCGATTTTTTAAGATTTTCTAAATTTATAACTCCATAATGTCCTTGACGACATTGACCTTCAAATGTAGTGATATCATTGACCATAATAAGTCAAGTGACGATCAAATCCTTCAAGACTGAATGCTGATATCATTGACCATAATAAGTCAAGTGACGATCAAATCCTTCAAGACTGAATGCTTTCTCAAACATTACAAAGAAGAATACATAAACTTCCTAGAAAAATTTCAAAAAACTTGCATAGTTCAACGAATAGCTAGCCCTTGCACTCCTTGCACTCCTTCAGATATCTTGTTTGCTTGAAGTGTGCTGATCACATTTGCAATGTTGCGCTGAAAAAGAAAATTTACGAAAATTAATAATGATTCAGTATTTTGAATTTAACAGAAATCCTCAATCACTTCCTTTTAAAGAATCAATCACAAAGATGTTGTAACTTGCAATACATCTGAAACCACTGACTCAAGATCACAGAGAAAAATGACGACTTTTACCTTCCAAACACCAAGCTTCGAATGAATATTTTGCCACTCTGATTGACCAAATACCCGTTCCATGTGTCGGCTGCATATCATGAAAAAGGATGTGTCAGGTTTACGTGTAGATACATTAAACAACCATAAGGGTTTCATCCGACGAGTTCGAGCAAGATCAATCAAACTTGGAGAGGAAGTGGGTTTCACATGCCTGACGATCACAACTTGATTCATCTGATCCATCTTACAGCTTAGATGCTTGGAGGTGATTGCTTTAACAACCCAGTACTCTACTTCATCGTCCGTGATCTGTAGCAAAACACAATAATTAAGAATAGTAATCGACATGCAAAATGTGCAAACCTTGCTTGTCAGATGAGGCGTTTTATTACCTGTAGAGTGTCTCTAATAAGAGAGTAAGGAATCTCTCCAGACTCATTGGAACTGAGATCTAGCAGCGACATTAACCTCATTTTTGCAATGCAATCTTCATGAACTAGACCTGCAAGAACCACAGCTGTCATACGAGGAATTGTCGAAAGAATAGGACAGGTAGAAAATACGTGCAGCATACCGTAGTTTTTCAACAACGTTGCATTTGTAGCATGGAAATCTAGGTATGCGTCCAGCCTTTGGGTGACAAATATATTCAGAAGTTGGTAAACCGATGAGTATTTTGCATCCTTTTCCAGTTGGGCGACGGCCGGCAAATCAAGCAAATCACACTGCCAGAATATCATAACATGGAATATATGCTCACACATAAGTTAAACAATACGGCTATGATAAACGCCACAGATACAATTCCAAGACCAGCATTGCAAAATTTTGAACTCTAAGTAGCAAGACCTAGGAAACAAACAATTCTATTGTGCCAAAACCTTAGATTAGTGTCTTTCACAAAAAAAAGGACATCATGAGAGATCCACTGGAAAGAAATTCAGTCTAAGTCCCAAAAGCTAAAGCCAATGCCTACCAACAAAAATATTGTGTTCCAAACTCTAAAAGTTAAGTTTTAGGCTGAGCAATTTCTAATGTGCACTGGCTACTTTATTTATTTTGGGCAGATATCAAATTAAGATATGAAGAAGATAGGAAACCATTACAACATGGTTAAAATAAATATGGTTATAAACAGATTATAATAGATAATGATGTCATCAACTGGTAAAATAGTGACAAGGACCATCATAATGTCTTCCTAAAACACTTTTAAAATGTCTCCTGTATGATGCAAAGGGTTTTCATTATGTTGAATGCATTTATTACTTGCTAATTAACCGTCTCTACTCCTGTCTTTACCATAAGTAGCTATTAAATTGAGTACTCAAACTCCAATGGATGCACAAAATTGCTCAAATGAGGTACCTGCACTATATCTGGCGATCTAACAAAATCAATGATAGCTTGGACAGCTTCTTCTTTAGCTTCGCTCATAGAAGAGGCATCCTCACCAGAACCAGAAAAAGTGGCTAAATACCTTGTCAGGAAGGCAAAAGAATCTTTTGCCAAACTGCAAGCGATTAACAAGAACATTAAGAAATAGGGATGAGAGACAAGTATAACAAAAACAATAGGTTTTTTCTCTGCACCTTTTGTTATCCTTCAAAATATTAGAAATAGACCGAAAAAGCTGCCTCGTGTCCAACCTTCCAATGTTCCATTCTTGCAGAAAACTATCTATCTTTTTAAATGAAGGAATGATGTTTTCGGTGACTTTCCCACTGGCTGCCAAATCAAGTGACTTTGTGTAAACAAAGAACTTGCTGTATGGGTTTTCTAGCAAATTGTAGAGATTGAACAAACTGGTTCAACCAAGTGCAGTTGTTAGTAACAGAGAATAATAAAACCCAAGGAGAAAAAAATAAAATGAAAACCTCACATCTTTAATCTCAAAGCTGGTCTATCAGTTGGTCGTTGGACAACTTTTGCAGATATCAACTTTGCCATCTCCAATGCTTCATCAGGAGTATTGGCTCTTGTCACCAGATTGCAAATAACAGTGAAGATACACTCAAGATCTGCAAGATACAAAACAAGTAGGAATTTGTGTTTTAAGTAAAAACAACAGTAAATATTTCTCAATCTACCATGACAAATATCCACAATCTTTATGTGCTCAAGCATCAATGTACTAAATTGTCTTTTTAAGGTAAATAGTAAGATGTACTGATAAGGTTAATTATTCTATCTTGCAAGGAGAAGGAAACTAGAAGACATCTCTAAGGTTATTCATTGGCAAGGATGGTAGATCATTCTGCCACTCATTTTTCCCCCTTGCAGAAGATACAAGATTAAGGTGACAAAAATAAAAAAGTCCTTAAAACAAGACTAGTGGAGGATCTTGGCATTGGGAAAAAAAAGTCAAGACATTTAATCGCATTGGAGTGCTTAAAGTCCAGTTCAAATTGTAAGTAGTACCTTTCTCAGATGCACGAGATGTTATCAAGTCAACAGTCGTTAGGATGAGAGAAGCCAAGTCCAGCCATCTGCCTCTAAGCATGAACTCTTCCGCTTCCATGCATAACCGACTCACCTGTGTGTCGGCAACCTGGGAAGGAACCCATGAAACAAGTTTCAGACCAAAATTCCCCAAGTAATCGACTTGTCACTTTGTCTCTAAACAGCTCAAACAAGATAGCTGAAACTAATCGAAACGAAATAAAAACTCAACGCCGAGGAACTGAACACGCATTACTTCCACGTACACAGACTATATATGCGAACAAAATAACCTTCCTTAAGGGTTCATAAGTGCAAAATCATCAACAATCACAAACAAAAACAATTCTTTTACAAATTCGATTCTTCTCTTTAACGGAAAAACGCTAATCAGTAATAGAATCAAGTAGGCTATGTGGAAAAGTACCAAAAACCTTATATACTACCTCAAACATAGACAGGAACCAAATCAGATCAGAAGAACACATAATCAAAAAGGAAGCAAGTAAACACCGAAGGGTCAATTTCATTTCATACCTCAGGCCCTGCGTCAGCCCAGGAAAGCTCGGAAGTGAATCGAACCACCGCGAGCACCGGATCCTCCTCTGACGTAGGGACGAAAGTCGACATTTCGGCGAGTGGAGGTTGAGAAGAGGCGAGAGAGTTAGGGTTTGTTCGTAGAGACGACGGCGAAAACTGCACCTCCGAAAACAGACGAATGAGCCAATGAAGTGAACCATTAAAATGGCCAGGTTAACCGGTCCGGGGCTAGATCCGGTTTGGTGAACCAGTCTTTTGGACCGGGCATTTAAACATGGCCCATGAGCTCTGAAGCCCATAATTAAGAAGGAAGCCCGGCCCATCAAATTACCACCCTGCAGAGATACGGAGTGTTCGATGCATGTTTGAAGAAATGCCGCACCTTGTAGCTCTCCATTGCGGAATTGGTGCAAGCTCGGAAACTGTACGAGGAAATGCCACAAAGATAATCTTGGGTCTGGGGAGCCTCCTTCACTTCAAGATTTCCAGTTCAGTCGCGTCTTTTGGTAGGAAAAGTCACTGTTGCTCCACCGTCAAAGGAGATGTTGATGTCCTTCGCCACTCATAGCTTTCACCCAAGTAGTTAAACCCTACACCTCTTTGTCGAAGAAATCTAGGGGCTTTGTTCACCTCTTTGTTGTTCTGCTGATCGCACTCGTTCTAATTATCCGTATCTTCGTTTTTTTTTTCTTTTTTAAATCATATGGCAGAAGAACAATATCGTTGGTTGTGGTGGGTGGTGGTGCTGCTGGAGTCTATGCTTCAATTAGATCAAAAACTTCATCTCTTTGTCTAAATGTGCTGCTTATTGAGGAAAGGAAACCACTAGCAGTGGTTAAAATTTCTAGGTGAGATCGATGCAACGTGACAAATGGGCATCTCTTTGATGCAGCGGTGAGAGACAAGCTTTATAAGATTCCATGTTTTCTAAAAAACAAATTTTGGAACAATAAAATAATAAGACTTATTATTACTTTCCGTCCTGATTACCACTTCAAGTTCATGAAACATTGCATTCATGCCTTGTGTATTTGATTGAAAATTTGTAGGGATGTCCAAATAAGTCATGGTAGAACAAGTTTCTCAATGTTGTTAATCCATCAGCATTATCTTATCTTATGTTACTCTAACTCTATAAGTTATGGCATAATTTAGTACCAAATCTGCCTAGCTTTTGGTGCCGGTTAAGTTGGCAAAAGGAAGCATTTTGCCTTATCCCTTTGGTGGTACGTTATGCACAGTATTATGATTATATTATTTTTTAAAATTATTTCTATATTCCCTGTAGCAAGCTTTGTATCACTCTTATCAAGTTTTGTATCACTGATCGAGCTTTATATTGCTCCTATTGAGCTCTTTATCACCCTATATCAGTGGCAGAGGCAAAATGCCGCACCAGTATAACATATTGTCAGAAGGTTCATTGACATCGTTCCATATGACTTTATTTAAATCTATGATTTTGAAGTATTTAAGTTGAGATAAGATTTGAAGTATATATTCTGGTTTTAAATTCCTTTGTTTAGTAATGTAACTTGTGTATACATTAGTTTATTATTGTGTTTCTGTTTCCCTTTATGTCAATACATCTTAGTAAAATTTTGTCTGCATTATTCGAGATAGAAATTTCTTTCTGAAATTGTACTGCAAATCGGAAAACAGTTTCAGAACAACGGATCTAGCCGAACACTTTAAGGCTAATTATGGGTTAATGGCCACTGGGAGCAGCTGACAAGTTTGTAATATGTAATTCTCTACACACTCTTTATCCCTTGAGTATAAAAACTGTACTAATGTGATACGTGTCTGAAGTAGCACTTTAACAGGTCTTCAAAATCGATGTCCAGCTTGATCATTGTATAATTTATGCAGTTCCCAGCCTATTCACATTTAAAGTTGAGGATACAGAACCCTTCACTAAATATATATGACTGAAGTAGTACATGTCGATATCATTATGCATTCTTCAAAATTGTGCAAATATTCTCCACTAGAGATGCATTTATTATGCAAAACTGATGTTCAATTTTACAAAATTATGCATTGTGAAGCATGATGGCTGTTATAATTGCCAGTAGTTTGTCCCTCTCAATTATGAAGAAAATGTCTGAGGAATTAAAAGTGTAGATGATTTCTAAAGATCGATGACCATTTTATCCAGCAGTTTTCCAAGATTTTTCTGAGGTGTTATCTCTTCTATTTTGGAAAAACCATCTATTCTTTCTACCACAGCACGATTACAATGTGATTATGGTAAAGAAATTGGCCTGTTTGAAAAATTCAAGTTTGCCAATTATTCTTCTTGTGTATCTTCCTTCTGACAGTCGATAAACACTCTTTTTGGCTATTAAGTCCTCTGTGTGATGATCATGTTGCAGTTTACTATGCAAGAACTCTAGTGTGTGATAAGAGTGCTTTTTTTTTCTTGTAGCTGTCCAAGGATTTGACCTTTCATCCATAATCTGTTAATAGGTACCATTTCCTTAAGTTAAAGCAAAGTTGAAACTGAATAATATGCAGAAGAATTTGCTGCAATATTCACAGGTATGCATTTTGGTTAGTTCACATATCAAATTTTTTAGTTATTTTCCAGAGTAACATAGGCTTCTCGAGGTTGGTTCTCTGCTAGTGACCCATTGAGGCCTTAACGAGCCTGTGCTCGTGAACTCTTTCTTTTTTTTTCTGATTATTCAGGTAGTAATCATCTTAAATCTCGTAATGACTAGTCTTATTCTTAATTTATTTTGGGGCAAGGATTTTGGGAATACACGATGGATGCCTTCTTTGTATATAGTTGACTGTTTCAAGGGGAATCTTTTTCCATTTCATGCTTTTAAAATGACTTAATTATCAGTAATAAGCTGTTGCAGAATGAATGAGAGTAACTACAGAAAGATACTAAGACAAAGGATATACTAAATATTTTCTAACACACTTGCTAATTAATCCGTATATGTTATACATAGTTTTCAAAGAAGCACTGACTAACTGCTGTATACATTAGCTCAGAGATTTCTGAACTTGTCTTCTTGTTTGCCAATTAAACAAGTTCATTTCATTTCTGTTGATTCTGCACAGGAATGCTTAAGGTAGACTTTATTGCTGACGTTCATTTGCAAGATATGAAGCACAACCTTTTCCGGCATATAAACCAGTTTTCTTTCCTCTTACATTTCAGTTTGAAATATGTTATTCTTCAGCTAGAAGTCGTCTTCATCATGTTTACCAATTTGCAGACTTGAGGCGTTTTCGGCGAACCTTGCCTGTTGCATACTAGAGAAGTTGTGAACGTCGGCGCATTATTAATGTTTTCCTTGTCGAGCTGATGGCCATGCTTGTTTATCACTGGAAACAAGGGCACCCGATTCGTTTCCTTCACAATTCATCTCTTCTTCAGGGTCTGGATCAAATAACCAGGCTACTAAAGCAATGCCCTTTAAAATAGAAGGCAAAAGGATGGGGCTTTAACTTTCATTATCCAAAATTTCAACTAGATTACTTTGCTAATCCTCTTCTCTTTCTTTTTAGGGTCAATTTGTTGGAAAATGTGAATGAAAAAATGGTGGAATGGACTAAGGAGACTTCATTAATTGTGTATGAGATTTTAGTCCCACGTTGAAAGTTTCAAGGTATCATTATTGATTTATATTGTTTCACAAGCATGTATATCATGAACAAATGCATGGGGAGAGACTCTCTCTTGCACGTGTGCCTGCATAGGTGGTGCAAATCTAGGGCCCAGATTGCACTCAACTCAAATAACTCGTGTGTGAGTGTGACTGCATGCATCGAATGTTAGATCGGTCAAGGTTAAATTTGCCCAGGCAAGTGGATCAATATTTTTCTATCCAAATTATTTTTGTTCAATGATAACGGATACATTAATGTGATTAATGAAAATTCTTATTCAGGTGAAACGGTTGGCGGCGTCTTAATCGTCGAAACAATTGACATTTCACTACAGCGAATAAAAGTGATTTAATGGGTTTTATCCAATCAATCATGGAGACATTCGTCTAAGTTTTGAACAGGAGTGATGAGTATTTCTTTCAATCAGTATAATTCTTGTTATAACACTCAAGTGCATTTCAGTTTGTCGCGACCACTAGTGCTTGATAGAGACTGCGATTTTGCCATTGTATCCTGTTAGACAGACGATCCACTACAACCTCGAAGTGTTCGGAGGTGGGATGAATTTATTTTAAGGAATCTGTATTGAATACATATCACGACTCCTTCGTTTTTGAGTAATCAATTCGTACTCGGTTTTCATGCGACGCAGTAGTCAACCACTCATCACTCGGCCTCAATTGACTCGGCGGTCAGCCATTCAGCGACTCAATGACTCGGTCATTCGACACTCGGACTCGGTGATTCGACCACTTGACACTCAACGATTTGATCACTCATCACTCAATTCAATCTTTCGAGATAGTTTGAGATAATCAGCTCAAACTATTCAATAGATAAATCTAAATTGATATATAATTTCAAATTTAGATTATTATCCTTCAATCTCCGGAAACAATAATTGTATTACACAATTCGAAGAGGAATTTGTCACGGGCAAAGGCATTCGAGGTTTGTCTTCTCCTCGTGGGAAAACGAAGAATAGAAGTAAAATCTCGTTATCTTCGACCCGTCAATTTCTTCGTGTTGAGGGTATCACTAAACACCATGCAAAAGCAAGATCACACAATCTATTTTTTCACAGACGAGGTAAACTTTTGTAGATCCGTTACTTTGTAGTTTAATTATTTGTTGAATAACATCACCAGAATTTAGTTTAGATACTAAATATGGAGGAGATTACTTTGTAGTTTATTTGTCGCATAACATCGCTAGAATTCAGTTTAGATACTGAATGCGGATGGGATTAGCAGTAGCTTCAAATTTTCTGTTAATATTCATGTGTTGCTTTACTAAATGTTAATGTTTCAAGTAGGTAGCAAAAAGATTGATTACATTTGCTCTTAGACTATGTTTGATAAGACGTTATATAATCACGCTTATAATATAATCTTATTATATTATTATATTTGGATAAAAATTTTATGTAATCTTGTATTATAAAGATAATTATATTTTTTTCTTTGATATGCATTATAAGGATGATAGAAATCGGTCGACGGCGATAGCGACGACAAGCGATCGGTCAACCGATTGCGATGGAGCAGCCGATCGACGATAGTAGTGGTGGGTGGTAGGCGACGGTGGCGACCGACCCAACGGCCACGACCGACGGTGGGTGACGATCGACGATTGACGAGCAGTCGACGACGACGGGCGACGATCGACGGCGATCAACGATCGACGATCGACAATCGACGATCGACGATCGACGATCAATCGACAATCGATCAACAGGTGACGGCAACGGACGATGACGATCAACTTCGATTGTTGAGCATTTGATACTTTTCATATTACGATTTAGAATGTAATCGAATTACATATATTTTACTTCGTAATTCAGATTACAAAACTTTAATATCTTTTATAATCTAGAGTACATTATATTACAAATTTAAAATAATTAATTTTATAATATAATCTGAATTATATTACAAGATAAATTATAACGTACCAAATACGGACTCAGTGTTTTTTATCGTCGAGGCAACGTTAATATTTAAATGAACTAGGCTAATGCTGTTGATTTATAAATAAGCTTGACACAAGTTTAAGTTCATGAATATTTTTTTTTTTATTTTTTTATAAATTTACCGTTTAGTATGATCAATTATCAATTTTTTTATTTAAATATATAAAAGAATTAGAATTATTTAGATATTTTATAATGTTAAAAAAGTAAAATAAAACTCCTGCCTTTTAAATAGCTCCATTCGTTCTGATCATTTTCTTCGTCTTATCCTGTTCATGTTATGGCCACTCGCCCAGTCCACTCTTCTTCGAAGAGCTCCGTGGACAGCAAGAGCTCCGGCGTCCACCTCGCCCGCCGAGGCTCCTTCTCGCTCCCTGACGAGCGAGTTCGAACCCTGCGTACGTCCTCCTGGGTCTCCCGCCTCAATCTCAAGCTTCTCCCTCTTCCCCCCGCCTCACAGCCCCCGATTCCCGATGGAAGGAAGCCCCCGAAACCCTTCGATCGCCCCGATGGTACCTTCGACGTCGTCGCCATCGCCACCGACGTGGCGATCCGCAATCTCGATTCGCCCTTCGTCGCCCGCGGCTGCTTAGATCTGTTACAGCGGAGGTTTGCTCTCGGCCCCCAGTCTCGGTCTCCTCCGCCGCTTCCTCTGCGTCGAATTATGGTGGATTGCGGAGGAATCGATTCGATCAATGGGTTCGGACCCTTTCAATTTAGGTCAAGCTCAGCCCTTGTTCGAGGGGGACCTGGACGCCTTGCAGGTGGCTACAATGGCGGTGGAAGAATTCTTGTTAAGGACGATTATGGTGAGGTTAGTGGATGTTTTCCTCTATTTCGCAAGATGGCTCGACTCGGGGGGGAATTTGATAGGGAAAGAGAAGTTTTTGTATCTGGTAGCGGAAGGCAACTGGAATCTGTTCCCCCCGTCAAGAAATCTGATAACTGGAATTTGTTCTTCCCCTCAAGAAGGAAACTTGATGTGCGCGATCAGGTTACGGTATCTCCATTCTTTAACTCTGCTCACTTGATAGATAGGAGTAGAGGAGTAAGAATTGGAAACACAGGAATTTTGGAGAATCGAGGTCGAATGAGACCTCCAAGTAATTGGGATTCACCAGTGCCTATTTCCTACTTACCACCAAGTGAGGTTGAACATTTACGATCTTGTAGAGGATTTGAACATCAATTCCCAAGTGATCCATGGCGAGCAAGCACTTCTGGTCAGTGAGGATAAAACTTCCCTGAGACATTTGCTTTAATTTGAGTAGTTTAGGTAAATACTGAAAGTATCATCGTCTGTTTTCCTCCTCAGGCACTGGACCTTGTGATGCTGTCGGTGACGACATGGCTTCTTCATTTAGAACATCTTGTGTAAGATCATGTTGTCTTTACCTTGCTGCCTTAAATTTAATTGGTGACAATAACTATATAACTTAATAGTGAATAGAATTTCTGTATTTAGTTCATGGTTTATTCCATTTTTGCGTATGTCAACTCTCCATCTTTGATTAGAACCCACCATCACATGCTCTTAGGGCTAATTAGTAGGTAAGGGGGGAATAAACTTCTGCATCTCTTTGATATAGAATAAAAGGAAGCTTTGGTGCAATGGTAAAATTGTTGACATGTGATCCATAAGTCACGGATTCGAATCTCGAAAATAGTCTCTTGCAATGTAGGATAAGACTATGTACAATAGGTCTTTTTTCGAGACCCGCATTGGTGGATGCTTCGTGCATCGGGCTGCTCTTTATCTCTTTGATATAGAATCAAAGGAAGGAAATTGGAAAATAGTGGAGGAAGGTAGGAACATTAGGTTTTGGTGTGAAGGAGAATGATAATCATGAACCCCTAACCTAGATGATGGACTACAGCTCTTTCTTGCCTCAAATAAGTTAAGAAAACCAATGGTACAAAAAGCCCAAACCAGCTCTGTATATACAATAGTGACACTGGAAATCTGACAGCTTGAAAGAGTTTCGACTTTGATATATAAATATAAAATAGCAATATTCATTATCTGAAAAAGTAAAAGAACAATCCAAATATCTGTCTCAAATTCACTCAGTTTAAACAGAGTGTGGTTTCACTTGATTCAGCCAGTCTCTAGACTAAATTGCTGCTCCCTCTTAATTTGGGCAATGATGAATTTCTTCTTTTCTACTTATTTTTACAGATTTAGATAGGATCATGGTTGAAATAAAGACCAAACATTGCTTCCTGTGCTATATAGGATATGGATATTTAGGGGACAAGATATCTACACACTGATATGCCACTTTGCAAGACAGTAACAATTCGATAAACATTGACATAAGATGTGGTAATTAGCAATTTTATCATATAATGCTCCAAGTGAAAAATGTCAGAAAATCAGCATTTTGTTCTCTGTAGTTTTATGCTCACAAAGGTTGTCATCGACAAGAAAATTTCAGTCCTCTCGAGAAGCATATGAGAATATTCTCAGCATGTCATCACTTCGCAATGTTTTTACATAAACGAGGTTAGATCGAGCATACATGCCCAGGGCAGGTGAGAGATAAAATAGGTCTCTTAGTGCATTTATTGAGTTCATATTGTTCTTCTCTTAAGATTGGATCGATCGACCAATGCATTGAAACCATAACTGAAAGCTATAGTCCACCTCATTGACATAATTATGTATCTTATATCCTCCCCTTTTTTGGCAAATAAGAAATCAAGGAACACTCCACAATTTTTGATGGGTATGAAGATCATTTTAGATTTTCCATGTGTTAATCTACAAGATTGATCTGCCAATCACCTAGTGATATTCTGGTATACTGAACCTATTCTGATTGATTTCCAGTTGCAATATTTATCGTCTACTTCCGACTAGAATGCATATTGATTCCTTTAATTATCTTCCATTTCTCCTTTTTTGTATGAAATTCCAAAAAAAAAAAAAAATGGCATGAAACCTACTGTTTCTCTCCCACTGGCAGGATTATCATGTCTTGCATCAGAAAACTGCAGCAAACCATCTTGACACTGCTGTCTGCGCCAATGATCCAGAAAAACCTGCTTCACTGTGGAACATGAGGAGATTTAAGAGAACTGCAAATTTTGATGATTCTCTTCCTCTAAAGTTTAGGAAGTTGGGTGGTGAAGATTAAGATCCAAATTTCTAAACTCACTGATTGGGACCAATTAATCTACTGAGGTAAATTGCCTGGAAGTCAACCTTCAAGCATGGTCAGGATTCTGAGCTACCAAAAGAATTCAAGACTTGGCCTTCATAAGCTGATCTTCCATACATTGGAAGGTCCGTGTATCTATGAATCTTCCCATGTTTATTCAACATCGATATTCGTATGCATTAATAGTACAGCTATAAGTGTGGGCTTGAGCTACAAATGAGTTCAATAAAGCTATAAGGTCTTTCTATCTACAAAACTTCCCGTGTTTGATTGATGTGCATGAACAGTAAAACTATAAATGAACAAAATCGAAGTGAGATGGACTGTGTTTGTATTTGTTTCAGTAAAGGAACTGGAGTCAAGCTCAATATTAACTGCTCTCCAAATTTTATGTTCAAATCCATTTGACAAAACCGTAAAAGCGGTTTATAAACAATTTTTCTAGCTCACCTAGAGACCTGTTAATTTGCTCATTCTTTATACCTCAAATAAAACTTGATACAATCAATGAAGTTCATTTTATTTATTTATTTATTTATTTATTTTGTGCCATAGTTTTGGTATTGCTTTACCATCTCATTTGTGTGAAGAAAAGCTTATTCAAAAAACCATATTTTATTGATGCTTACACAGGAATTTCTTTAGATTATTGAGAATATCCTGAAGATCATTACTTTGCCTCTCACATTAGATTATACACGCTACAAGGAAATAGAGCTTCAAAGATGGAAAATTTTGTCTCTGAAAATTATTTTTCCATTTTTAAATATAAATTGAGACGGAATATTCTATCTCAAAAATCCGTAACTAATTTTAAAATGAAAATAGCCAGCAGCAAAGTTGGTGAGAATAAACTAACAATTTATCACAAAAACCCAGTTTGCAAGATCGATTCTACCAAAATTCACACCAAACAACTCAATGTTAAAATCATCTTGTGTTGCATCAGTGTGAATAATTTAAGCATCAGATTAAAATATGTAAGCCGACATATTTATCATACGACACTAGTCTCTCATATATTCTTCAAAATATGATGCAATTAATTTGAATTCTCAGATCTACGCGTCGGCCTCGGATCTTTTTCGTAAATGATGATGGGGTATATTTTTTCGATCACTCCGATAAGAAGATAGAATATTTCACCTTGACGTGGATTACTTTCACTGGAACTAAGATCCACTTCAGAGTTTTGTATTTCACTTAAGCATGTTTAATGGGTTGGTTTAATCCGGAATCGAGTCATAATTAATCCATTAAATTCGAAATCGGAATCAATTCGGATAAAACGGTTCCGAAATCGAACCGGAACCGTTCCTATTCCGATTTGGTTTGGTTCCAATCAATTTGAAACCGGTTCGGAGTCATTTTGGAATCGATTCAGAATCGATTTTGATGGAAGCTCAAGTTCGAAGAAGATGGTCCGGAACCAATCCGGAATCGGTTCGAAACCGGAACCGATTCGGAATTGGTTTTGAACCAGTTTGGATCGGTTCTAACATCGACGGATTCGAAACCGATTAGAACCGAATCGAAACCGGAACTGCGACACCGAAAGCATGTCTAATTTCATCATTGGGATCAATTGAATTGTTGGACGCATTCATCTTATAAAAAGTAAAGTCTCGATCGATTTCTCCTTTCTTAAAAAAAATCATTCTCAAAAAATTTATCACCACGGGATTCAATTTCAGTTATACGGACGGTTTAATATTCATGTCAAATTATATCTTTCACCGTATTTATGATCGTATTAAGATAAATAACCATTCGTAATTTATCTTTTCGTATATTTATGAGATCGAGACTCTTGCCGAGCGAGGAGGCTTTCAAAAGTCTCATCCAACGCTACTCTTTCACATATTTTTTTTTTTAGGCACCAAACGTTTCTATCAAGAAAACATACATTAATATAAACACGTAACTTTCTGACAAGAAATTCAAAATTAATTAATGACATGATAGTGTTGTACAAACCGTGTATTTTATATTTTATATGATCTTCCCGGATCAACTAGTCAGGTAGATTAGATATGCATCAGTTAGTCAAAAATAACCTTTATTTATTGCTCCACCAACCAAAAACCAGAGTAAACAAAAATAATTCATGAAATATATTTAGAGTTTCACGTTAAATTTATAATATCCATGCAAGCATGCATACATACACGATTACGTCAAAATCTCCATTGCTCTTCGGCTTATTTAAGCTCCTCCACTCCAACCACAATTAGTCACTGCATCTCACCAAATTAATTAAACCATAATTAAGGTATTTAATTGGGTAGTCTATTAAAATCCACGAAATGCCGGTGCCGGAGGAAACTTCCCCGGCGTCCACTCCGTTGAGGGTTCGAGTGCTGAGCTCCAGCATCGTGAAGCCCCTCTACGATGCAGCTGGCGCAGGCGATCCACCGCCCGCCACTGACCTCCGCGTCCGCCTCAGTCATTTCGACAAGATCACCTACGACACCCACATCGCCGTCATCTACGCCTTCTCCCCTCCGGCGGCAGTCTCCGCTGCCGACATCGCCGTCGGCCTCGCCCGCGCCCTCGCCCACTACCGCGACTGGGCCGGCCGCCTCGCCTTCGACGTTGTTGAGGACGAGCCGTTCGTCCTCCTCAACGACGGTGGCGCTCGATTCGTGGAGGCATCTTCGGACGCCGCCTTCGACCGGGTGGCGCTGACGAAGCCTTCGCCGGCGCAGCTGACCCTGCACCCACCGATCCACCCGGTGGGCCCCGAGCTGGTGCAGGTCCAACTCACGAAGTTCGCTTGCGGGACCCTCACGGTGGGGTTCACGGCTCACCACCTAATCGCCGACGGCCACGCGGCGAGCAACTTCCTCGTCGCGTGGGGACGCGCCACGCGCGGGCTCCGGCCGATCGGTCACCCTGAAGTTATTTACAACCGGGCAGCGCTCTTCCCGCCCCGGCGGCCACCGCGCGTCGAGTTCGAGCACCGCGGCGCGGAGTTCGCGGCGAGGAAGATGTTCGGCGCCGCCAAGGACGACCCCCGCAAGGATTACGTGGTGGTGCACCGCACCCATTTCGGGAAGCAATTCCTCGCCGGGCTCAAGGCCAAGGCGTCCGCCACCGCCACCGCCACCGGCGACGATCCGATGCGGCCGTTCACCACGTTCGAGTGCCTTGTGGCTCACCTGTGGCGCGTCACTACCCGAGCACGCGGCCTCGACCCGCTCACCACCACTGAGGTAATTAATTAATCTTAAAATGATTAACAATGTACTAAATAATATTTATCAAAAATATCTCTCATTTACTTTCTTTTATTTATTTATTTTTAACTATGAATCAATCCCTCGCTCAGCTACTTTTCAATATTTTAAATTTATCTAACAAATAATTGATTAATTTAGAAGATGGATACGTTAGAAACTTTAGATGGTATTTTAAAAATAAGGAAAATTAGAAGGGGCGAAATGCAAATTTCTGATATAACAAACGTGTCGCTGCGTCCAGGTGCGGATCTCCGTGGACGGCCGCGCCCGCCTCTGTCCTCCCGTCCCCGACGACTACTTCGGCAACCTCGTCCTGTGGGCCCTCCCCCGCTCGCCGGCCGGTGACTTATCCCATCGCCCCCTGGGCCACTCCGCCGCCATCGTGCGCGACGGCATCGCCCGCGTTGCCGACGACCGCTACTTCCGCTCCTTCATCGACTTCGCCAGCTCGCCGGCGGTGCGAGCGGAGGGCCTGGAGACGACCGCAGACGCCGTAGAGTGTGTCATGAGCCCCAACCTCGAGGTCCACAGCTGGCTCCGCTTCCCCTTCCACGACGTCGACTTCGGCGCCGGCCACCCTTTCTGCTTCATGCCGACCTACTCGCCGGCGGAGGGGCTGATAGTGCTCCTTCCGTCTGTCGCCGGAGACTCCGCCGCTGGCATCGAAGTCTACGTGGCGCTCTTCGATTACAACTTGCCCGCCTTCAACCAACTCTGTTATCAACTCGACTAATTAATTAATACAAGTAATTAATTAATTCATATTTCTATCGCTCTTAACTCTTTTAATTTCCATTAACTAAAATTAATTGATAAATTATTTTTTGTTTTCATGATGCAGGAGTTGACAGACACGTGGAGAAACCATGAAAGCTACATATTTTCATATTTATGAAGCTAAAGAAATTAAATATTTATATTTTTGCATGGAGAAAAAAATCACCAGGATAATTAATGTTTAATTTCTCTGATATTGTAAACATTAATTCATACTTAATTAATGTATTATATAAAGAATGTTCAATATAATAAAGTCCATGCATGGGAATGCATGGATGGAGTAGCTACGTACTTATCTTTGAGCCAATGTTATATATATACATATATATATATATATATATATATTGTTTTTATTTTATAAAAAAAATGAATGATCATGGGTCTTTTAATTTTTTTAAATTTAATTTGCTGATTTAAATTAAAGTGATAGGTAATTATAGTTAAACAAGATATCTCATGATATAATTAACATATATTAGATAATTAAATGTCGGTCAGTGTGTGTATATGGATCAATACCAACTCTTAATTATCATAATCCATAAGATGGATTAATTAACTTATCGATTAAACCAAATCTTTGCCGGCCAGTCATCAGAACAGGCCACCAATAAAATTAAACTTGTTCGTGTTAATTTCCTACCTTCTTCTATGGATTATCTAAATATATTTTCACCAATAAAAATTCTAAATATATGAATTTATCATTAAATTGTGTATCGCATAGTGATGATATATGTTGTGGCCATTTATGTTAATTAGTATGGTAGATGTCGGCCAGTGAATATAATTATATATTAAAGATGAATAAGTCAGGCTTTTAATTAAATAATTAAGTTTATGAAGGCTTACTATTAGCTAGGGCATAAATAATGAGTTTAAGTTGAATTAAGGCTTACTATTGTCCAAGTTTCATGTGGTTAATTTCTTTTTGTAAGCTTGAATTTGGTTCGCGAGGTTGGTTTGAATTGATTCGTTTAATTAGATGTCATCGAACAAATATTTTGTTTTCAGTAAAAAATTAGAGAGGAAGATGAGAATAATATACATAATTAATACCCTTAGGGTGTTGCATTTACTAGTGGTGTGCTTCTACAAGTTCAGTGCTTACTAGGGATGAAAATTGTGTGAGCGAGGAATAATTAAATAAGCATATTTATCGGTTCCTCGATTCTGTTCCGATTTGATTCTAATCAGTTTTGGATTTGTCGATGTTGGAATCAGTCCGAACCAATTCAAAATCGATTTCGGATCAAAAGCTTTAACTTTAAAACCAATTGCAATTCAATTTGGGTCGGTTCCAAAATGCTTCGAGACCGATTCCAAAATAGTTCCGAACCATCTTCTTCGAACTTAAACTTTCAAATTCATCTAACGTACTGATGATCCTATTTTTTTTTTCTATCGCAAAATAATTTTATAGATATATTAACATGTTAAGAATTCTCACATTTAAATTAGCAATCGGAACCAAATCAACATCAGAACTAGAATCAATTTCGAACCGATTTCGAACCGATTTCGAAATCAATTGGAATCGAATTGAACCAGAATAAAAATAGTTTCGATTCAATTTCAGAATCAATTCATTGACTCAATTCCAATTGAATCGGTCTGTTAAAGGATCATGAATAATACTTATCTTTTTCTTCCATTGTCCCTTTTACCTTTTCAGCTTGAAGTTGACTAAAATTGTCCTTTTTGATTTTTCTTTTCCTACTGAGAAAAAATATCACTGTCTGCATTGATTTTTCATTGACAATTAATAAACTTTGATCCTACGAGATATGTTAGAATTTAATATTAAATAGCTAGTTGATGTAGATTTTAGATTTGAATTGTACATGTAACAATTAAGGAATTAATCCTAATAGATGCTGTGGATATCCATGCCAAATACTTAATTTTCTACGTGAGTGAGATTATTTTTATTTTAATTTAAAAAAAAAAGGGAAAGAAATTTAATTAGAAGAATTAATATTGATTAAGCAAGTGTTATCTGAACAGGCTCCATGTTAATTAACAGATAATTCTTATTTGATATATAATTTACATAAAGCGACAAAGTGTTGACCTCTGTGTGTGTATAAGATGCATTATATATATATATATATATATTTTATTATAAATATTTTATAAAAGTCCAAATTATTAGGTGAAGTAGGGCCAATGGATTAGGTTTTAAGTAAACAATAGTCAAAACCTATATGATTAGACTAAACCCTCATTGACCAAAATCAGTGGCGTTTCTGAACAAAAAGAAAAAGGATAAAGATATATAATATTACTCATTTTGTGGCAATTAATATTATTTCATTTGCTCTTCTCCAACTAATCGAGTCGTAAAGTCTAAGAATTTGTTGCGATATATGATAAGTACCTCTAATATATCTTCGAGAGAAGAAAACTCTTTTCTTTTATGGCTTCAAACGAACGGTGACGCACGATATCGTAAGATCATATCAAAAATCATCTTTGAAAAAAGTTGCAAATGTATAGATTTCATTTGACACTTGTCTTGAAGCTACTAATACAGTTGAACAACACTAGCTAACTGTGAACTCTGAATCGACTTTGACCTATGCATTAGTTCGTATATAAGTGGTGCAATGAATTCAGCTGGAAAGTTGACTATTGGGGCAAACATCGTATGGAGTCAGGCTTATCGCAATGCTTTGTTTTGTCAAACATAGAGAAGAAGAGATCAACATCAAGGAGATGAAGAGAGTGCACAAGATTACAACTTAGTGGTTGCCCATCCATTTCTATATGAATTAATTAATTAGCCAAAGAATCTTCAATTGGGAAGGTCAAGTTGACCACATGCATGTCTCGATACTAACAACTCTAGTTTGGTTAGCTTGAACTTAATCGAGGTGAGTGTAGTTTGGTCGAAGAGATCCGATCCGATTCGATTCGATCGATCGAGTCGACGAAAGCATAGCTAGCTATAGCTTGTTTGAGGTGGGTTAGGTTATAAATTCGTGATTAGTTAGCCGATGCATGCCTTGTGGAATGTAATGGAGAAAGAGAGGGTTGGTGTACGAACGTAGTAGTGTGTGGATTGAAGTGGGTTGGTTAGCCATGTTTGTCATGAAATCGGGTGGGGTCCATAGAGGCTAGCTAGGGAAGCTAGTGTCGGTTGAGTAGTTCAAATCAAGCGGGGTCTAGCTAGCTAGGATATTCGATAATTTATCAAACAGCGCACGTAAAATTTGGAATTGTCCAAACAGCGTCCTATACTTTCATATTTACCAAATAGTGCACTTAATTTCCTTTTTATCCCTCCCGCCAAATAGACATGCATCACAGTGAAAATCCCGAACGTGGTGCTGGAAATTCAAATCTCAGTACCACAGTGGCGTTGCAATCCCAACACAACGACTGTGGTGTTAGAATTGTGGTGCTGAAATTGCACCACCACTGTAGTGTTGAGATTTGAATTTTCAACAGCACAGTGGTGCAGGTCTGTTTAGCGGGAGAGGTAAAAAGGGAATTAAGTGCGCTATTTGGTAAATATGAAAGTATGAAGCGTTGTTTGGGCAATTCTAAACTTCACATGCGTTGTTTGGTAAATCGTCGTAGGATATTAGAGGTCAAAAAAATTCCATAACCGGAAAGTTAATTGGTGTAAAAGGCGATAAAATTCGTAATTCTCAGCACCTTCGTCAGTCGTTCCCACGATCAACACGAAGGAGATAAATCACGGAGTACATATTATCCAATTCAGAATTAGTGCAGTAAAAAGACAGACATCCCGAAAGACTTACATCTTCTGAGGATTGATTTTTGCTCATTGGTGTAACTCTGCTGCTGCACTAACCACGAGGTCCTCCCGTGGTACAATTTGAATCCCTTTTTATATATATAAAATAAAATAAAATTTTAGGGGTTTCCAAAATAATTATCTTTTAAAGCCCTAAAATTTTAGCTGTCTCTTAATTAAGCTCTTGCATAACACAACACGCAGGTATTGAGCTTATTATTAAAAGCCCGAAATATTGGGCCTTCAATCATGAATGACTAAAAGCCCAAATGGTTCGACATATTATAATAGTTAAGCATGCTTATTAATATTTGTATTAGGCATATTTAACGGACCGATTCGATCCGAAATCGAGTCAGACCTAATCCGTTAAATTCGGAATCGAAATAGGTTCGGATGAATCATTTTAGTTCCAATCGATTTCGGAACCGTTTCGGAACGGATCTAATTCCGATTGCTAATTTAAAGGTGAAAATTTTCAGCATGTTAACATGTCTATAAGATTATTTTGTAGATAAAAAAAAAATAATATGATCACCAGTACAATAGATGAATTTAAAAACTCAAGTTCGAAGAAAGTAATTTGGAACTATTCCAAAATCGCGTTTGAAACCGATTTGGAATTGGTCCGGATTGAATTAGTTCCAAAGTTAAAACTTTAGAACCAAAATCGATTCGGATCGATTCCAATGTCGACTGATCTGAAATCGATTAGAATCGAATTAGAATAGAAACTAATTAAGGAACAGATAAATATGTCTAATTCGTATATTGTATTAAAATATTTTCTTAATTAAGTCGATTATCTCTAGAGGTAAAAGAATAATTTTAGTCTCTCCCTTAGAACATTGCACTGATAAAAGCACTCAGTGATTTTTTAGAACATCAAAATGGAGCGAATTTGAAACGTTTGATCCTGAATATGAATTTAAGTAACCAACTGTCCATCTCCACCTTCCAAGTTCATCAAAAATAATAATAATAATTTTAACACTAAGCTACAAACCTTGAAAGCTCTCGTAATATTAAACATGCTTAGATAATTTCATTGAACTTGGAGACAAGCCTTTGTAGGAATAGCATGGTGATTAAGATATGACGGAGCTTACAAATAAGACAATCGATTTCGAAGGAGATCTAAAACTCTTTTCTGAATTTAGATGAGATCCACGTATCTTCACCATCAAGTCAAAGTTTATACGATTCTTCATAATTTATCTCTCACATAATGACTATAGAACAGATCAATGAATACAGAGACAAATCTCATGCTTCAATTATTACAACAGGACAGAAGAGTGTGAAGTAGCAATGACAGTGCCATGTGAAGTAGTAGTGACCATGTCAAACACTCAATACTCAATCTCGAGCTTTCCTCCTCATTAAATATTGTCGGCGGCCTCGTAATATTTATGACCACCAAAAAATCATCCACGAGATCCATCAAATCTAACGGCGAAGTATCTTAACATGATTTTAGGTATCTGATTTGATCCCAAGTGTAATAAATTTATATGATTTTTTTTAAATAAAGTGATAAATTATGAATGTTGGAATTGATTAGGTTTTCATGTGAACATCTCTTAATTTATCATGATGATCAATGAAAAATTTTCATCGAATAAAAAATTTGAATACTTGCTTAAAAAAAAAATTCTTAGCTTGTGTCCATCAAGTTGCAGTGCAATCTGAGGATACTCATAAATTTTTTAATATATTTATGATTCAATCTCTTGAATAAAATAGTTTACAAGAAATCTCTTTAATCGTCTTCGTTAATTTAATTTAGTGTTTTGCCATTTCCAGGGCTCTCCTCCGCCGGCAGCGCAGGGGCCGGCGGCGGTGCCGGTGCTGGAGTAGCTTGTTTCTTCCTATCTCGATCATGGATCTCTCCTTCGAAGTTGAACCTTGCCGTGGTCATCTCCTGCTCCGCCGCCTCTCTCTGCTGCCTGAATTTGGCGTAGATGTCTCCTTTGTAGAATTCCTTCGTCCTCCACACCAGCACCAGCGACACCGCGGCGCCGACCACCGTCACCGCCGTGATTATGAGAAACGACGTCCTGAAGCACTCTACGCCGATGCAGGTCAGGCCCCTGTCATCGCCGGCGATACCAAAAGCGCTTCTCTGCTTCCTCGCCTCCACGTCGTACAAGTGCCCTGCCACCCTCACGTTGAGGAGGTAGGACCCCAGCGGGCTGGCGGCGCCGCCGAGGTTGTTCAGTGTTGAGTAGTACTTGAGCCCGAAGAGCTCGGAGATGATCGCGAAGATCAACGGCCACTGCGCACCGAAGCAGAAACCGATTACCACGGAAGCGAAGTAGAGGGAATTGGGCACACCGAAGGCGATGAGGAGGTGTCCGACGCAGGAGAGGAGGTGCACCGCCGTCAGCATCAGTGGTCGTGGGAACTTGAACTTGCTGAGAAGAATCTCCGACACGAAGCCGGAGGTAACCCTGCCGGCGTAGTTCCAGATGCTGACGAGGGAGACGAACGTGCCGACGCTCCGCTTCGGGTACCCCAACGACTCCCCGATCTGCGCCAAGTTGTCGATCGCCGTCAGTGTCCCGCCGACGCCGCAGATGATGGCGAAGAACAGCACCAGCATGTCGAGGCTCACCAGCGCTTGCAGAATCGAATAGTCCTCGCCGCGCGCAGGCGGCCTGAACATCTCCCTCGCGCACCGCACCACCGCGTGCTCTCTTTCCTTTTCACTTACCTCGGTGATGACAATTGGAACCGTCGGCGATGGTGCTTTCTTCTCGACGGTTATGTTGATCGGCTCTGGGTTTCGGAGGTCTTGTTTTCTCCGGTGGAAGATCTTAAGTTCTTTCTTGACCACGACGGCGAGCGGGAGAAGGAGGAGGAGGACGACGACTGTGGCGTTGATGTCGTATTCAGGGCGAGAGAAGTTGCCGGCGGTTTTCTCGACGACAATGGCAACGAGAAGGTAGGCAGCGAGGGAAAGGGAGATGTAGAGGAAGTAATAGAAAACGCGGGGAGTCTTTCCCGATGGCGAGGAAGCTTCGACGCTCATGATACGGATGGTGTGGACGAAGACGATGGAAACGGCGGCGGGGAGCCAGGCGACGAGGAGGACAAGTGACTTGGAATCGTCGAAGTAGATGGCGTAGTAGAGCTGCGTGATGATGGCGCCACTAAGGCCGACGAAGCCCTTGAGGAGGCCGATGACGATGCCGCGGTTGGCCGGGAAGTTCTTGACGCAGGTGACGAGGGCGCCGGTGTTGGCGAACGTTTGGGAGTTGGCGCCGACGCAGATATAGAGGCACATGAGCCAAACGCGGGGTGGCGCGGTGCGGCCAGTGATGGCGAGGTAGATCATGAGGTAGCCGAAGAGGTTCATGGCGGCGCCGAGGGAGAGGACGACCCACGGCGGGGTGACCTCGTTAATGAGGCCGGCGATGATTCCGACGTTGGCGCCGAGGTCCTTGAAGAAGGAGATGGTGTTGAGGGTGGACTGGTCGTAGCCCAAGGAAGTCTTGATGTCCTTGGAGTAGATGGAGAAGATGTAGGTGGCGCCGGCGGCCGCCATGATCAGGAACGAAGAGAAGAACATGAACCACCGACCGCGCACCACCTGAACAGCGAACCGGAAGTGGTCGAACTTCATGCCGTCTCCAGACACAGCGGCGGCGCTGCCGCCGGAAAAGCCCCTCTCTCTCACACAGACTCAGCGGCGCTTGCTCCGTTTCAAGCTCTGTTTAATGCCTTAAATTATTTAATATTAAAGTTTAATTTAGTTTTATTATTTGCAGCAAAATAGCAGAATAAAAAGATAAAATTATCAGGTTTTATTTATTCAGAAGGAAAATTGATAAATTATATAATTTCAGATAAAATTGTCCTGCCTAATTTTTGGCATTATAATAACTGAAAGTGGCCTCATTTTCTTCATATACATTTATAATTCGTTACGCAAGCTTTACCACACAAAAAACAACGTATTTATTTTTAATATAATCATTTGGCCCAAATTATAAATATTTTTTTTAAATACCCATCTAACATTATATTATAAAAAATTTCTTTTAAAAAAATAATAATTATTACTCGCTTGAGCCTGTCATTTTTCACATTTTTGAAGAAAAAAAATATTATTTTCCTCCCAATCAATGCTATTTGTTGTATTTTTCTGTTTGGCCAAAATGTGGAGGGGTCCAAATGTGACTTGGAGAATTGTCTTATCCTATTCAATTTAAGTATTCTGATTAACAAATTAACCATATTAAATGCACTAACGCATCAATAAGATGTCGGGAGGTCATGTGACTTTTGCAAGATCGATCTTTTTCAAATTAATTATCGAGCACGAAATCTCTCCGATACATAAGTCAAAAAGTAAAAGAAAGTGAAGGCAGGAAGAAAAAAAAAATAGAGCAATATAAAATTACTTAAATCTTTATCTTTCTTCCTTTTACCTTTATACACAGCGAGAGACGATCAAAAAATATATCTTCCTGAATTGACTAATTTAATTTGGTTGAGCATGAATTGACTCGTACTTAATTTGACTGGAGCTGAATTTAATTGTCACATCAACTTAACTATTGATTTGAGCTTACACAAAGGGTCTTTGGTTTTGATGTGATTGATTGTCACGAGAAGACCAAACTGTGTTATTCGGTGTGATGTCGCCTCACTTTACCATTATATCGTGTCCTTGAAGATTTATATAATGTATTTTTTTTATTGGCATCAGAGTATCCAAATCTTCGATCCAATTAATCTCTGGGAGTGACTGACCCTGCCATACAGATTTTCGAGATGTCTCACCAACAACTGAGTCAGGTAAAATTAAAGCCCAAGTGATCTCCATCGGACACCAAGGGTAAATCAGAAAAGTGCTCTCAGTTTTTTTTATAGTTTAATTCGGATTTCACAGTCGTACCATCTTTGAACGACGATCCAACGCCGAAGTTGTACTCTATCCACTGGACAAACTTCTGAGCCCCAGAGTCGTTCAAATGAATTTTTCCTAAATTCGTCATCGAACGATATCGTAGCAGAGGATCGAACTATATTCTCCTATGAAATGCCTCTTTATTTTTACCGTTACACTGTGTCCCTGGAAGTTATATAATGTATTTTTCACTCGTTGTAGGTTCGAATGAATAACTAGGAGGATTACAACATGGGCCAAGGGCCTAATTAGAACAGGATGAGGCCTTCTAACATGGGCCAAGAGCCCAATTCAAATGACGATCGAGATATACTCGAGGGCAGCAATTGAGACGGTTCGAGTAAACTACCCCAATCAAGAGTACTCAAACTTTTCCTAATCCTTACCCTCTTTACCCTAGGAGAGGGCCGAACGACTATGAGCCAAATAAGACATGAATATTTAGCTCCTCCATCTTTCTTCTCTCTATCGCACTAAACAACGATTCTATTCGAAATTTGATCACGATGCGCATGACTAGAATGAAGCGGTCAAAGTCGGTGAATTGGGGTGCCAATGTCGGCTCACAATGGTACATGGGACCTGCAAACAAGATCACAAGCACAAAGATATACTCCGGGGATGTCGTCGACTCCGAGTTAAGGTGGGAGAGGATGCAAACCGATGCATGCAGGCAAGTCGTAGTTCCTAAACTGTTGGATCGATCGATCGATCGATTCTTTTAATTTATCGTCATTCATATTAGGCGGATCATATTCGATACCAATTTAGGGAATCATGGGCCCTATGGGAAAGGGAGTGGGACCCGCTTTGCCCTTCCTGTTCTACAGGGCAACATTGTAGGGTTCTTTGGGCGTGCAGGTGAGTATATCACCTCAATTGGGTGCTACATCATGCCTAATTGACCTAATCAACTGCAAATTCAGGGTTTATATTAGGGTTTTCATGGATGTCATAATGATACTTAAAAATAACGGTGATTTGTCAGCATATTCGATCGAATGTTTGACCCGAAACTACATGTCGGTCGGTTCGATCCGATCGTATTAACGTTCTCTGCAATAGCTAAAGTAATGGGCCTTACCTAAGAGAAGGCGAGGAGTGTCATGGTAGCCGCCGCTACCTCAACTCGTCTCTATGTACTCCCGCCCTTCACTTTCCTGGCTGAATCCTTCCATGATGCGCAACCACCATGCCGGATACTACCAGCATCAGATGCCGCTCACTGCACGGCGGAGGGGCAAGCTTCCGGCACCGGCACCAACACCGGCGGAACGACGACGAAGGTTGAATTTTTACAAAGAAAACCAGGGAAAGAGTCAGGCTACTGGGCCAACGAAGGTTGTAAGATCAATCGGATCATATTAAAGGCCCAATTAAAGCCCATAAAATCTCGATTCGATTTCTCACGGGGCGTAAAATGCAAGGCGTAACCCGAGAGACGGACATGTGGCGCCCACTAACCCGTGCCAATCGGCGGCAAAAAAATAAACCAAAGGACAGAATAGGCGTACGCCAACCATGTTGAGCTGGACATCCGTATCCATGATCTACCCGCATTTATTACACGTATTTTTTTTTTCAATGATCTACTCAATAATTTGCTGGGTCGGATCTGTCGCCATTCGCGAACCCGACCGGTACGACAAGCTCCGCTGTATTGCTACCACCACACCAGATACATACATTATTATTATACTGCACACGCAAGCACTCTCTGTCCAAATTTAAATTATTTATAGTATTATTAAAAAAAAATTTAATGTTTCTTCTCGAAGCATTATTTATTTATTTTATTGGTACCATAATATTCAAATCTTCGATCCGATTAATTCATGAAAATGATCAACCTTATCCTATGGATTTTCAGGATGCCTCACCAACAGTTGAGTCGAGTAAAGTCAGAGCCCAAGTGACCCCCATCGGCCACCAAGAGTAAATCAAGAAAGCATTCGCAGCTTTTTCACGGTTCAACTCAGACTCTGCAATCGTGTCATTCCTAAATAATGATTCAACATCGAAGATGTATTCCATCCACCAAACAAACTTCTGGATCTCAAGGCCGTTCAAATGAATTTTTCTTAAATTCGCCGTCGAATGATATCGCAGCAGTCGAACTTTCGATCTGATTAATCTCTAAGAATGACCAGCCCTACCCTATAGATCTTCAGGACGTCTTGTCAATAATTGAGCTAAATAAAGTCAGAGCCCAAGTGGCCTCTACGAATGACATCAGAATATCTGAACATTCGATTTAATTAATCTCTAAAAGTGACCAATCCTATCCCACGGATCTTCAGGACGTCTCATCAATAATTGAGCTAGATAAAATCAAAGCTCAAGTGGCCTCCAACGATCACCAAAGGTAAATTAAAAAAGAGTTTTTTCACGGTTCCATCCAAACTTCGTAGTAGTGTCATCCTTGAATAACAGTCTAATATCAAAACTGTACTTCGTACACCAAACAAACTCCTAAATCTCAAAGTCATCCGAATAGATTTTTCTTAAATTCGTCACCGAATAATATCGCAGTAGAAGATTGAATTATGTTCTCCGATAGAATGTCTCTCGGCTATCCAAATTTAAATTATTTATTGTATTATTAAATTTTTTAATGTTTTTTCTCGGAAGCATTATTTGATTTGATGTGATGTCTCAGAGATCTCAATTATGACCCCAAACATTAAAAAAGAAAAAGGAAATTCACTGAGAAAATTGAAGAACATTTCGACAGTATTTGCAGCCTGTATATCGTGTTTAAGCTTACCGACAAAAAATTACATAGACCCTCGTATGTTTGTTATTTGGTTAATTTAAACTAAATCAATAATTCTAAGTCGACGTTAGGGTCGACATGGGTCAGTATCAAGTCTGACCCTAATGAGTGAATTTTATGAAGGGCATCATGTCAGATAGTGGAAATTGCAGGAGCAAAATGTAAGAAAATTTAAATTTACTGCCCTTCAGACTATAAATTTAGCAGCCTTCCTCTTCCCCTCCTCCCCAACCCCTCGTCCTCTCATCGGCAAAGCAAGGAAATGGAAGCGGAGATGGACAACCTCAAGGCCACCGAGCTTAGGCTCGGCCTTCCCGGGAGTGGCGCCTCCGACGAAGATGCACAGTCAGTGCCCGCGAGGCCGTCGAAGCGCTCCCTGGACGACCACACCCATGCCCGGAAGTAAGCTCTCCTAGTTAAGATTTTCCCTCAGGAAACCCAAAGACTTGCTAGGGTTTGACTAACTGATCTCCCAAAATGCCTCAGAACACAGCTAGTTGGGTGGCCGCCAGTTCGCTCTTACCGGAAGAACGCGATGAAGGCTGAGGCGGCCGGGTTGTTGGTCAAGGTCAGCATGGATGGCGCACCTTACTTGAGGAAGATCGACCTGAGGGTGTACAAGGGCTACAAGGAACTAAGAGAGGGGCTGGAGGACATGTTCAAGGTCTTTGAGGGCTGCAAAGGTTCGGAATATGCCATCACCTACGAAGACAAAGATGGGGACTTGATGCTCGTTGGAGATGTTCCATGGGAGTAAGTCTCCGATCGAATAAACCCATGACTTCGATTTTATTTGCTTCATAAAGATTTACTCTCTCTCTCTCTTCTTGGCAGGATGTTCACATCTTCTTGCAAGAAGCTGAGGATTATCAGAGGGTCCGAGTCAACTGGAAGCGACTTGACACATGGGAAGGAAATGAAGACCTATTGAGTTTTTCCTAGCACAAGCTAGGAAGGAACACAGGATGGATTGAGTGATATGATTATCTCTGTGACTGTATCTCTTACCATGTACACAAATAGCTGTGTTTTTCAATGCATGCAATCTGTACAAACAAGTTTTTTGAGCTGTATATTTGATGTCTCCTAAGGATTTGCTAGCTCCTATGTTTTCTCTTCCAAATGTAAACGAGAGATAAGTAATGCTATGTTGTTGATGTTGAAATTTCTGGTTTCTCTTGAATGTTCTTGTCATGATATCTGATGATGAATCAAAACAGGAGAGAAAAAAAAACAGATAAACGAGTGCTCACATTGCATGCAATCTTATCATGTGATGTGTTGATAAATAATCTATAAGTTCATCATGAATCTATTATGGAACAGAAGATGTAAGAGGTATTTGTGTAAAATCATGCTGTAGAAAACCGATTGAGGGCAACTCACATGTCAAGGGCATTGAATGGGGAGGAGGATGAGAGGGTAGGCATTCCACCACCTTATCAACAACAGTGGGTATGAGGCTCCACAGGAGGATACTTCCATGTCTCTGGATAGGGACCTCTCAGTGCCAAATGAACGTGCAGGACAAGGAGCACAGGTGACAACACTATTTTCTGCGAGTGAGGCAACAACAATTCAATCAGTGCCATTTCTTAATAATTGAGTGAAATGAACTTTGCTATATTTATCGGTCAACATGAAGCTTACCTGTTGATATCAAGCTCAAATCCAAGGCCTCAATAATGGTGGCCAGTCTCTTCTCCAAAACTTCCGACATTGAGCACTGTACAAGACGGATCATAAGGTGTGTCTGCCTCAACTTGCATAATGATGATAGAGGATAGGCTACACGCAATTGCCTCCTCAATATAGGGAAACAAATACCCAATATTCCAGCTAACAACCATGTTTCTGCTATGGTTCATCCAAGAGCAAAATAATAATAAGAAGAAGAAGAAATTGAAGGATAGATATTCTACACTAAACTACCAATCCAACCTGTATGATAGGGAGAACAATTAATGAAATATGGTTTGATAATCTAAGAAATCTCATAAATTGGGTATCAAGGATTCACAACATTAGTACCAAAGATACCAGTGTGATCCCTCACATGACTTGTATCTTATAATGTCAGACATCAGATACTCTCCAAGAGCAAGTCACAAAGTCATTCTTTCACAAGTCGGTGGTGATCCATCAGCATGTGTCATGCCAGAACCCCGGAGAGACTGCAGGGGAACCAACCACTCTGAAGGTTGCAAGTTTGTGGCTAAAAGATATGCCAGGTATCTTTCATCATAAATCTAGAATATGCTGCGCAGCGAAAGTAGTAAAACTCGAGGTCTTTCGTCCAATCCCTAGAAATTAAACTAGAATGGTGTGAAATCATCACCATACATAAAAGAACCAGATGCATCACTGCCATTGGTTTGGAAAGTAGCCATTCTCGAATCCAGTACGGCTAATTGCGACTTCACCCACTGTGGGTTGTTCTTAGATTCAACCCACAGCACTTCACCAGTATCCTTGTGCTTGAAATCAGGATATTTGGGGTTCCTCTGTGAAAATAATTGCAATAGATTTTAGGTTCCAATCATTTAAATGCATTGATAGTTTGACACCAATCAGACTTCAAGTTACCCAGATGGAATTTTTCTTTTTCTCACTTTCACTTTTTCAAGAAGCAGGAAAGTGTTAAACAATTACTTCTAACATGTAATATAAGAAAATTATTTTCATTCATTAATCTTAAGCAATAAAGGTAGGAAACAAAATAATGAGGTATCATACGGGTTAACTGAACCAAGAAAATATGATTGTAAATCCATCAATAAATATTTTAATTTATGAAGACAGGGGAGTGGAGAAAATTATTACAAGAGAGCCACACTAAATATAGGATCATGAAGCTGCTAAATTTGTCCCCACGGGGATGGCGGGTTGGTTAAGGCAGAGGGTGCTTGCAGATGAGGCCAGGGTTCGATCCCTGGGGTGGCAGGATTAATCCTCCCCCCAGTCGTAGCAGAACCTCCCCTCTGCTGGTACCAGCCCGTCAAAGGCCATAGGCCTGCCCCGTGATTTACCCCTTCGCGATTTCCTCTTGGGACGGGGGGCCGGAGGCTGCTAGGTTGGCAGTTCCAACCTTTTGCAGATGAAGCTGCTAAATTTAAGAACGGCAGAAGTCGTCCATTTGCATTTGAGTTGAGCATATTAGGAGACGGTAAACTTAATCTTGCTCGGATGTAAGGTTATACAGGATATATAGAGAAAACCTGTGTAAAATTCACACATGGAACTACGTTGCCAAAATATTAATAAAATTAGTTAAAATTAATGATACAATTTAGGCCTTTCTTCTATGATACATTACATATTTCCATGTAAATCTATTTCTCAAAATGATTCACAAAATTTTTTAAATGTAATATAGTAATTTCTTACAAACTGTATATCGGATATCCTATTATACCCCAATTCAAAATTCTCAATTAAGTTAAAGACACGCAAATAAAAATTATTTTAACAGGTTATTCAAGGTTCATAAATTTTAAGCTAATTAACCACTAAAAATATTCAAACAATTAGGAAATAGCTAAACAGACCTAAATATTCTTGCCTTTTCTTAATCATTCCAACACATTCAAATAACAAAAATAAAGTTCAAGAAGGAAGAAAAACAAATTTTTAGAGCAGAATGGGAATTAATAGGAAAGCAAGTTTCACTTTCCACAAAATATTTTTTATTTTCTTGGTCATTTATTCATTGTAGACAACATTTGGCCAGAAAATTCAAAATAGAATAGTAACAATGAAAGTTGTGACTAGAAAATACTGCACCCTTAAATTTTTTGTCAATTATGAAAAAACTTATCAACGTTTTAATCCAAAATAGAGATATTTTACTGATCAAAATGAAAACTTGTTTACACACTGCTACCTTTATCAAATTATAAATGCAGACCCAAGCCCAAACATTCTAGTCACAGATTCCTCTGACGAACATGCATGAAAAATATAACCTTGGAATGGAGATGATAGTTTCCCAAACAGATTGCCACATATTAGCTAAACAGGGGAATGTCACATTCCAAGCTTTTTGTTCGGTCATCAAAATCTTAGAAGATTCTATGAACCAAAACCCTCCTTATGTCCTAATCGTTCTTCCTTTTGTAGCCGATATCAAGACTAAGAAAGTTATATTCTACAAATATCAATCTTTGCTAAGGAAATGCATGCTTCACTGTTTTCATGGAATAGATGATAGATTTATTACCTTATTGTTCCTGTTATCCCACCACTCTGTCGGGTTAGCAAAGAAGGCTTGCCAGAGCTCTACTACAGAAGCTGAAGTATTGCCCGCATAGTTCCCAAGCTTACCTTCATTACCAGAATACAAATAAGTAACTTTAGCCAAAAGTATCTTGCAAAATTGCATGGAATAAATTTGACGTAAACAGGTGACTACATGCATATTGAAACCCAAGATTGGGACGAAGTGCATCAAATAAAATTTAGAAAAAGTAACAGAATGGAGTTACTGAAAGAAAAATAGATCAAGATGATATGGACACATTCAAAGAAAAATTTAAAAACTCTAAAAAAAACAGAATTGAATGAAGATGAAACGACTTGAGAGAGATCAAAGGAAAGATGAGTCATCATAATTATAAATAATTTAATTAATTTGAATATTATTAGTAGTATAGCGTTACTTAGAGATCAACAAAAGCATTAAATTCATGCACCGGCCACGTATAGTTGGGGCAAAACATATCTTGATGACGATGCTATTACGGCTAAATTAAGCACCTGAAGCTACAGCGCCCATCTCTTGTTCATACATCGAGACCCCAGGGATGGTCCTCTCAATGAAATTTAACTTTTGAACTGTCACCTGGAGCATGAAGCATTGTCCATTTAAATCAGATACCATGCCAGATAAGAAAATGGGAAATTTTGCTTTTTTTAAAGACACCTTATAGAAGACCTGCCGCTTCCCATCTTCCCCATCAACAGAATCTGACACGAGACGCCCAGATACATACACTTGCTGACCCTTTTCCACATGCTGGAACGCCACATTTGCAAGGTCGTCCCAAAATGTTAGATTAATCCTGCAGCAGAACCGATTAAACATAATGAGCTTCCGTCAAACATTTGGTCTGCAATCACGAAGCCACCACGAAAAATAATAAAAATTCGATCTGGAAGATACAGGCTGACAAACAAAAGCAATACCATCTTTCTTACCATGAGGTCTCGGAAGCGGACTTTTTGAATCCGAGGCGGGTCCAAGCTAGGACCTTCCCGCTGCTGAGGTGCTTGATCTGGACGGGCGCGCCAACGATGCCGATCAGTTGGACGGAGTTGGCGAAGTCCTTGCTCCATGGAATCTCTTGCGGCGGCGGGTACACTCCCCGCTCGTACTCGTACTCGCTGCGGCCGCTCGAGCACCGAATGGCGAACGGGCCAGCAGGCGAGGGGCGGCGGAGGTGGTGGAGGGCGACGATTCGCTGCTCCTGGAGGCGAGCAGAGGAACGGAGGCCAGCGAAGGAGGAGCTAGGGCTTATAGAAGAGAGCAAGGGCTTGAGAGAAGAGGGGGTTTGGAGAGGCGATAAGGCGGGCAGTGTCGCCATTTCGCAGGGTGGGAGCTCCAGCGTCAGCAGCGCTGCGAATTGGGGTTAAATAGGGCTTATTTTCCGGCGCACAAAAAATACTAAGGGAGCGTTAAAAAAAAATCATTTTTATTTTATTTTTTATTTTCTAATATAATTTTTTAAAAATAGAAAATATATTTAGTATGATATATTGTATTTCTATTTTATAAAAAAAGAAATTTGAAAAATACATTTGGTATAGAAAAGAAAACTGAAAATACGTTTCTTTTCCTAAAAAAATACATTTCATTTTCTTAGAAAATAATTTTTAGATATTTTCTTTTTTTTTAGAAAATGATATTTTCTTTTCTAGAAAACCGAAATGAAAATTGTCAACTAAATAATATTTTTTATTTTAAAAAAAATGAAAATGAACATACCAAATGCTATCTAAAATCTTTTGTAAATATTCACTATATTACATGATTATGTGTAATTTACAAAAGAAAACGTAAGACTAATTTTTTTTTAAAAATGTTTTTTTAATCATTATTAAAAAGATTTACTTTTAATTTATTTTAAAAATATTTAATTCAAGTTTATTCTATAAAATAGAATGACTCTTAAATAAGTTTATATAAATCATAAATTTTGACCCGATATTAATAAAATCTATAAGAGTGGATCCAGAATTTTAAATTTGGAGGAATCATAATACAATTCAAATTTTTTACTTTTCGATCTTGTATTATCGAGGAGGAGTTATCTTCAATCGAATCGGTAAATATTTTGAAAAATTTAATACGTATTAATTCATCGTCGACTTATCCCGTGATCACTCTCCTATTTTAGTTTTAAACGGATTAATTAATGTAATCTAAGTAGTCAATTAAATCAAAATTCAATTAATTAATCAATTAAAACATCTAAAACCAATTAATCAATTAAAACAATTTAATTAATCTAAAATTAATTAATTATTTAAATCCAATTCAAATTAATTAATTCAAAAGATCTGACTAACCAAAATTCAAAATTAATTAAATAAATTTTTAATTAATCTAACTTTCGAATATTGACGGATTTTGTATGCGGTCGGGTGGAGAGCGATGATGACTAGTGACGCAATGATATGCGATTGCAAATGTGGTGCGATATTGACGGGACAACTTCTGCGATCCACTACAAAAAAACTATTTTTTGGCAACGAAATTTAGCAACGAATTATTTTCGTTGCAAATCTGCAACTAATATAGCGACGAATTTTAAGTTTCGTCGCAAATTTGCGACGAAATTTATTTCGTCGCAAAATTTAGCGACGAATTCAGAATTCGATGCAAAATTGCAACGAATCCACGTATTCGTTGCAAATAAATACAGGATTCGTTGCTAAATTTAGCAACGAATACAGGATTCGTTGCTAAATTGCAACGAATCAGTGGATTCGTTGCAAAGTTAATATTAATATAAAAAAAATTAACGTTTTAAAAATGTTAAATTTTCTTTTAAAATTTAGAACGAATACTATGATTCGTTGTTAATTTGCAACGAATCCTCAATTACGTTGCTAATTTGCAACGAATCATAGGATTCGTTGCTAATTTGCAACGAATCCTATATTCGTTGCTAAATTAGCAACGAATCCTATGATTCGTTGCTAAATTAGCAACGAATTCAGGATTCGTTGCAAAGTTAATATTAATATAAAAAAAAATTAACGTTTTAAAAACTTTAAATTTTCTTTTTTAAAATTTAGGAACGAATACTATAATTGCTTGCTAATTTAGCAAGCAAATACTATGATTCGTTGTTAAATTTAGCAACTAATCCGATTCGTTGCAAATTTAGCAAACGAATCCTATATTCTTTGCTAAATTATCAACGAATCAAAGTATTCGTTGCAAAATTTAGCAACGAATCCTAGATTCGTTGCTAAATTTAGCAAACTAATCCTCGATTCTGCAAATTGATATTAATATTAAAAAAAAATTAACGTTCTAAAAACTTAAATTTTTTTTTTAAAAATTTTGCAACGAATCCGAGATTCGTTGCAAAATTAACGACGAATTCCACGATTCGTTGCAAAATTTAATAAACTTACCCCGACCTAATTTTTTCCCATCTTCTCGCGCACGATCGACCCCTAACCTTTCCCCTCCACGTCACGGCCTTCCTCGCTCTGCGACGCTGCTTGACCACGACTCGCCTTTCACGCTGGGCAGCTCGCCCGCGCCCGAGGTCAGCCGCCACCCGTCGAGGCCGATCACTAGGTCGACCGACGACGCCGGCGACGCCGCCAAGACTCCCACCGACGGCCCAGGTTGCAGCGGCCTCTCGCCAGCGTCCCAGCGCGCTGAGCGACCCAAATTACGAACGAATTTATGGATTTGTTGCAAAATATTTAAACGAATCACAGATTCGTTAAACTTTTAAATTTATAAAAAATATATTAAAGAAATAATTAACGCTTTAAATGTTTTAATTTTTTTAAAAAAATATTTGCAACGAATCTATGATTCGTTGAAATTTGCAATCTAATCCTCAAATTGTTGCAAAATTGCAACGAATAATAGATTCGTTGCAAAATGTTTGCAACGAATCCTTAAATTCGTTGCAAAAATTTTTTAAAAAAAAATTAAAAAAATTAGTTAACGTTTTCGAAATGTTTTAATTTTTTTTTTTTAAAATATTTGCAACGAATCTTTGGATTCGTTGCAAATTTGCAACGAATCCAAAGATTCGTTGCAAAGTTAGGCCTTTTTTCCGCCCGATGCCCTAATCCCTGCCACCAGTCCTCGATCGCGAGCCTCGCCCGCGAGCCTCCCGTCGTCCAAGACGAGCCTCTGCCGCCCAGCCGCTTCTCCGCGCACGAGAGCCTCATGGCCGAGCTTCGTCTGGGCGAGGCGAGAGCCTCACGCCGCCGCCCTTCGGGCTCCGCGCGAGCCGATCGTCCTGAGGAGCCGTCCGGCTGAGAGCTGATCGTCGCATCTCACCTTATCGCGGTGAGTTCTCGATCCTATATGTTTCTTTTACAGCTTAGCTTCAATTAATTTCCAGTTGAGAGATTTTTTCTTGGCATGGATATCCACCAGCTGGATCAGAATTGCCATTGCTAATGGATCGCCGTTGATGGTGATGTTGGGTACTTGACAGGTGAATTATGCGCTGCATTCATGATAATGATCCGAGTTCCTTTGTTTCTTATCTATCATCCCTATATACTTAGCTTAGCTTGAAAAGATCTATCGCAATTCATCTGAATAATTTGTTAAGAATATTAACTTAAAAGAAATCTCCTCTCTGAAACCTCAATCAGAAAGATTGATTATGTTGCATATTATATATAGATAGATATGTCTGCAATATATATATCTTCATATGTATATTTGATTTCTTGCAGCACTTAATTAATCTTAATATTGGTGTCTATATATATATATATATGCAACAATTAAGGAAATACGAGGTCAGCAATATCAATTAAAGTCTAATGACAGTTGGTCTCACAGTTGGTCGGTCTTCTAGTTACTAAGCTGTGGTAGTCCCAACTATTTGGATTAAACTTCAGTAGGATATTTTTAATTATACAATGTAGATTGCAGCTTGTATTCATTCAGTTATGAAACTCTCAGTTGTCATGACACACTTATGTTTTGAAGAATTGCTCAGATGCGTTATGAAACCTTGACTATGTTATATCCGTTGGTGTTGATGCTGACTGACGGTGGTGCAATCTGAGTGCGGTGGTTCCGCCGGCCGAGCATTTGACTAAGTCTAGTATCGACGAGTACAAACCAAACCGAGATCCGCCAAGTCGATCTACCAATACGTAATCTAACCAAAACCTACCAAGACTTGCCTAGTAGGAGAGAGACAGAGATCCGTCGAGCCGAGTTAGTCTCGCTTAAGTGCTCAATCTCGATCGGCGCCGATTCGATCCGCACTCAAATCGCACCACCCGGTTTGTTTGATTGTCGCCTCTCGTTACTTAACTCCTCTACATGTATGCTTTACATAAGATCTTGAAAATTTCGCTTTTAAATTGAATGCCCTATCCACATGTTTACTCCTCAATTATCGATAGTTTACTAGTTCCGAGTAATCGTGTCAAGAAGGTCATGCTACTCGTGAGCTGAAAATAAAGTGATATCGAGATCAAGGAACACGTTAGGGAAAGGAAAAATGAACATTAAAGTAATTCTTTAATGTTTATCCTAAAGTAATAAAAGTCCTCTGCTTTTTATAGTGAATTTCTTTTCTCTATGCTAGTCTTTCTTCGTCTCGCTTAAATATTGTTAAACATAGTGAATTCATATGTGAACTAATCAGTATATTCGTATTATTGTAATTTCTAGGAGTTGATAATAATATAATTGATTGAAAATGCAAAATGCAGCGTGAAAGGAGTTGGATGTATAATAGGAATTTACCTGAACGTCGGGGTTTAACTGATGAATTTATGAGTGGGTTGCAAGAGTTTTTAAATTTCGCAGCTAGTAATGTTGAGTTTATGGATGGTAATCAGATAAGGTGTCCGTGCCGAAAGTGTCAGAATGGTAGATTTTTACCGCTCAGCAAAGTTTCAGAGCATCTTTGTAGATTTGGATTTGTTGCAAATTATTATAACTGGACATGTCATGGTGAACCATTTATGTCTGATGAAGTTTATGATAGACACAACACACAAGTCTCTAGGGATCAAAGTGATTATAATCAATTAAATCCATATCAGAGGATGATATATGATGTAGCGGGCCCGAATTTGATTCCCCAATCACAAGGTGCAACTTTAAGTTGTCCTCCAATAGTTGAGCAAATGTTTACTAATGCATCACCCTTGGAAGAGGTGCACGTAACAGATATCGGTCAGAATATGAATAATGAAGCATATCTCAAATTTCAGGAGGTGTTGAGTGCTGCAGATGCACCTTTATGGGCTGGATGTGAGACTCACACTAAACTATCGTTCACCGCAAGAATGTTGAATGTCAAGGCAGAGCACAATGTGTCTGAAGAGTGTTTTAATAATTTTGTTCAAGCTTTTGAAGAGGCATTGCCGCGTGATAATATACTGCCCAATGATTTGTACAGTATGAAAAAACTGATGAAAGAATTAGGTCTCCCAGTGGAAAGAATTGATGTGTGCAGAGATGGTTGTATGTTATATTGGGGAGATGATGCAGATGTGGATGTTTGTAAATTCTGTAATCAAGATAGGTACAAGAGCACTAGTAGGAGGCAGCAACGACGTAAATCATATAGTCAGTTGTTTTATTTGCCTTTAACTCCTAGGTTACAAAGGCTTTATGCATCGAAGACAACTGCTGAACACATGACTTGGCATGCAAATCATCAAACAGAAGAGGGACTAATGTGTCATCCATCAGATGCAGAGGCGTGGAAAAATTTTGATAGAACATATCCTGATTTTGCGAAGGAGACTCGAAATATTAGGTTAGGTCTCTGTCGACTGATTTGCTCCATTTGGTAAATCAGAAGACACTATTCTTGTTGGCGATTATATTAACTCGTATAATCTTCCGCCTGGGATGTGCATGAAAACACCGTATATGTTTTTAACATTGGTTGTGCCTGGCCCAAAAAATCCGAAGAAGTTAATAGATGTTTATATGCAACCATTGATTGCAGAGCTAAAACAACTATGGGATGAAGGTTTTCCTACATACGACGTTCATACTAATCAGATGTTTGTAATGAAGGCTGCTCTTCTTTGGACCATTAATGACTTTCCTACATGGTATGCTATCGTTAGAGTCTGTGGATCTTAGGATGCCCAATATGTATGGAGAGATCAAAGTCGATTAGATTGAAGCATGGTAAGAAGCCGAGTTATTTTGATTGTCACGCATAATTTTACCACTAAATCATAATTTGGAAGGAATAAAGATGAATTCACTAGGAATCGAATTGAAAGAACACCTCCGCCATTGAGATCGACCGTCAAGATATTTGGTACAGAGTTCTTCACTTTCCATCCTGTTATTGAAGAGCCACACGATACAACTTATGGATATGGAAGCAACCATAAATGGACCAAACGAAGTATATTTTGGGAGTTACCGTATTGGTTTAGTAATTTGATTCATCATAATCTCGATGTTATGCATATTGAGAAGAATGTTTTTGATAATCGATAAATACGTGATGGATATCACCAGGAAAAACAAAAGATAATCAGAATGCAAGAAAAGATATCGACTCATCATTTGCAAGCGACCCGACCTTGATGTTGATGAAAATAGTAGAGGACCAAACCAAAGGCGGTTTATACATTGAATAAGGAACAGAGCGTGTTGTTTGTGAATGGTTGAAGTCATTGAGATTTCGATGGCTATGTTTCTAATCTTGGGAGATGTGTCGATATGAAGGAATGCAAATTGATGGGTTTGAAAAGCCATGATTGCCATATATTCATGGAAAGACTTATTCTATTGCCTTTAAAGAACTCTTACCGAATTTTTATGCAGGGTGCCATTACGAGTTAAGTATTTTCTTCATGATATATGCTCAGCAGTTTTGGGATATTCACACATGGAGAAGTTAGAGAGAGACATTCCAATTATTTTGTGCAATTTAGAAAGGATTTTTCCTTTGCATTTTTTGATTGATGGAACATCTTTTGGTTCACTGCCTATACGAGGCCAAAGTTGGAGGACCAGTTCATTATCGATGGATGTATCCTTTTGAAAGGTATAATTCACATATTCTATATTTCGTTAATATTGCATAAAAATGTTAATTTTTTTATATATTCATTTCTAATACAATCTATATTACAATCGATTCTTATATCATTTGAAGAAAAGGTGAAAAATAAGGCACGTATTGAAGCCTCTATTGGAATGCATATATTGTGGAGGAAGTAACAACTTTTGCATCATATTATTTTGAGCCTCACGTTCGACCAAAGACGGAAATCCGGAAGGAATGATGAAGGTCCTGTCGATCCCAATTTAAATTCTTTCTCAATTTTAATTATCTTGGTCGACCAAGTGGACCTGTAAGCAACGATACTTAATCGATCAAGAATGGGCGCGGACATATATGTTTTACTTAATTGTCTAGAAGTATCGCCATATTTCGAGTTAGTATATATTTCCTATTTCTTCGTCAAGTGTTAATTTGTTTGTGTTATAATACAATTTTTTATAGGATTTTCCAAAACTTATACTCAAATCCCGACACGTGACTTTGATCACTTCTGCGTCGAATTTGCACCTTGGTTCAAATCATATATAGCGATTTTAATTACCTCATTTTTTTAGACATATCTTAACTTTTAAATAAATATCATTTTCATTTGAGTATAGGTTTATGCTAATCAAACTCACGTTCAAAGAAGAATTGCTAATCCATCTATCATGGGGTCCAAAATCATAGTACGCACTTGGCGATATTTCATAAGCGGATATAATTTCCACACTCAAGAATATGGAAATGGAAAGAGTACAATGAATAGTGGAGTATGTGTTCGATCTTCGATGATGGAGGTGCAAGCAATGAATTTTATGGTTTCTTTGGATGAAATTATAGAGATTGATTATCACAGTCGAGATCACGAGTTATCTTATTTATGTGTATCATTTGGTTTGACCCGTCAGTGGATGAAGTGCATCCACAGTATAATTTGGTTGAAGTAAATCATAAAAGATTTTATAAGAGATATGAACCATTTATTTTGGCACAACAAGCGATTCAAGTTTTCTATGCTCCATATCCTAGTTTGGCGTGACAAAAATGAATGGTGTTTGTAAAACAAAAGCACGGAAAAAAAAGCGCATATCAACAAGACAAAGTTACAAATATATTTTATACCGAGGAATATATAATTCCAACGTTACGAGATTCCAGCGGAGTAGTGATAAACGTGGATGCAACTGAAATTGATGATAATGAGGAGGAGGAGGAGGGGGAGGACGAGGAGGGGGACGAGGAGACCGAGGATGAGGATACTGATGAGGATGAGGAAGATGATAATGAGGACTTTGAAATTTGACGTCTTGGGTAAATTTTTATATATATAATTTTGTTTTAAACTATAATTTTACAAATTTTCTTAGCTCAATTATTTGTTTATATAATGTCTCATTGTTAAATTTATATCTTTTGTCTCTGTATGTTTTGTATAATTTGTTCTTATAGGTTATCGATTGGTGAAATCATCGTAGCTTAAGCGCAGTACAGTATCTCATATCTTCATTATGCATATTGTAAGTTTTTCATGTTCTTCATTAAGCATAAAAGTTTTATTTTCTTTATTCTAATTTTGTTTTTGGTTGATAGTTTTCGTGGTGGCGGAGAGACGACAGAGTACTAGATGGCGAGTGATCCACCGCCCAAAGACTATACCTACTTGCCCTCCTGATCTTCCCGACCTTCACATGATCACCGATGCACATCTCATTCCCGCAAGACGGCCTTCCCATTCGATTCACTTGCACTCCGCGGACACTCCTCCACCGAGAACATCGATAGTCGACCATATATATTTCTATGGGAGATTCGTAAGTAATATAAGTATTAAAATTTTTAAAATATCTTAATTATTTATTCAAATTTTTTCACTTGATCGTAGGTTTGAAAATTACTGTTATTCATGAGATCAATAAAATCGTGAATAACTATCTTGGAGAGGAGATTCTTTGTCATACTCGAGCACGCCAGACCTACAAAAGAATTATGGTGGTGCGAGTTATAATTGATTCATTTTATATATTAAATAAGTGATTATATAATCAATTGTTTTATTTCCATCTCAGTGAGATTTATTTGGGACCCTAGTCAAGACTTGGAAGTTAAAAGAATTTTTAAAAAATGTGGCGATCATATCCGCATGTATTGAGTCATGCCAAATCGAAAAAACCCGCTGTGTCACATCGTAAAATTGGAGTAAAATCTCCAATTATTGGCAATCGGATGAGAGCAAAAAGAAGTCAATGTAATAAATTAAATCAAGCCTGTAATTGTTGAGACTTATCTGCCACATATGCGGGAGTATCTATAAATATCGAGGAGCATTCAAGTAGATTGGTAATTTATAAATTCTACAATTAGTTTTTAAATTTATTACAGATTATTATTTTATTTCTAACAATCTTATATTTAGTCTAAGGAATTGGTAAAGGAGGAATTTATAGATACTTTCGTTAGCACTTTCCAAAAAAAGATAAGACTTGGAGTGGAGATAGAGCTCGAGCTATTAAGGTTTGAAATAATCTTTAAACTTACTTTATAACTTTAATTGTTAGTTATGTAAATGCTCGATTAAATTTTTAATTTTGTGTAGGAGAGATATGATCGATTATCCTCATCTCAGAGAATTTGAGAGATACGCGGTGATCTGAGGATCCTGAGCCATCCGTTAGTAATAATATGGATTTATGGCTTCGAGGCGAGTGGAGGATCCAAAGGGGGAAGGATACTAGGTATGGGTTCTCTGAGCAGACTGCATAATGCTCCTCGTAGATCTATTTCTTCTACTCCACCAGCAGTAGCGGCACAGATACACAACTTGACTGAGGAGGTTAGCAATTTGAAGGGCATAATACATGAAAGAGATCAGCAAATTTTAGCAATACAACATCAAAACTCACAAAGGGATCAGGAAATGATAGAATCACGGCGACGACAAAGCCTTTCTTATCGATTTAAGAATTTACTTACGGTCCAAGTCATATTCCTCAGTCAAGACGATGATGGTGGCGGCGATGATGATATTGTATGCATGTTTTTAATTAGTACCTTTAAAATTATTTAGTTTTTTAGTTTATACTCCTTCATTTTTACATTTTTTATTAGTTCTTTTTATTTTGCTTTAAACAGGAATGATCTATGAAGTCAATCCTTATGGCGGTTGAAAATGCACATCATTGTAAGTCTTTGCATATTTATTTTCGCGTTAATATATAGTTTTTTTTAATGTATGTTACTTTTTGCTGTTTGTTTCTTTTCTAATGCAGGTAGAAGAATGTCGGCGCGCGATTGCTTACTAGATTTTCTTTTTTCCCTCATGTGTTTAGATCTTTTGTAAACATTGTTATTTGGATATCATAACTATGTTGATGTTTGAATTTTAGTAGGATATAACTTTTTATTTGGATATCTTTTGTTGGAATGTTGCTTATTATTTTGTTATATTGAATGTGTGTGTGTTTTGGTTGTATTGAAAGTATTTATTTGGATATTAGAACTTATTGTTTTTTGTTGTGTGTGTGTGATCATTTGTATATACGATAGAATATCGAAACGGAATAAATCTGTCAATTTTTTTTTAATTTTGCGACAAATTTAGCGACAAATATCCCAATTCGTTGCTAAATCCCGATAAATCTACGACGAACTTTGCGACGAATTTAAATTTCGTCGCAAATTTGCGACGAAATTAGCAACGAATCCAATCTGCGACAAATTTTGCAACGAAATTTGCGACGAATTTTCCAACGAAAATTATTTCGTCGCAAATATTTGCAACGAATTAAATTCGCAAAATCATGACGAAATTAGCAACGATCTAATCTGCGACAAATTTTGCAGCGAAATTTGCGACGAACTTGCAACAAATATTATTTTGTTGCAAATATTTGCAATGAAAAAGCAATTAAATTGCAAAATGCGTAATTAAATTAGCAACGAATCTAATCTGCGACAAATTTTGCAACGAAATTTGCGACGAAATTTGAAACAAATATTATTTTGTTGCAAATATTTCTGCAACGAATTAATTCGTGCAAAAAAAATTGCGTAAATTAGCAACGAATCCAATCATGCGACAAATTTTGCAACTAAATTTCATGAACTTGACCAAAATTATTTCGTCGCAAATTTTTGCAACGAAAAACGAATTCGTCGCAAATATTTTGCAACGAATTTTGCGACGAATTTGGAAGCATCGCAAATTTACCAACGAATTCCTTATTTCCTTGCGAAATTTTCCGACGAAAAAGTTTATTCGTCGCAATTTTCTATTTAATTAAATTCGTGCAAAATTTTACCAATTTCAAATTAAATGCATAAATTTGCAACGAATTTGTAATTCGTTGCAAAATTTAGCGACGAATTCTGCGACGAATTTTGGAAATCGGGGTAACTTTTGCAACAAAATTAGGGACGAATTTTAAAATTCGTCCCTAATTTTCGTCGCTAAAATTCGTCGCAAAAATTCGTCGCTATTTTTGTCGCTAATATTTGCGACGCTTTATTCCCAACCAAAAAATGTTTGTCGCTAAATTCGTCGCAAATTTTTTTTGCAACGAATTTTTTTTTAAAATTCGTCGCTAAATTCGTCCCAAATTTCTGTTTTTTTTGTAGTGATCACGATGTAGGTGTTGGTGAAGCGGAGGTCGACGGTGGTCGGAGACATGATTGACAACGCTGAATTAGCAGAGATAACTATAGCCTGATGCACAACGACGGACTCGCAAGTTGTGGCGTGTGAGCAGCGGGCGAAGAGAAACTATGAATGACGACTGTGATACGATAGAAAAAATTGAGAATGATGACTGCAACATGATCGTTCTATATAGGAGAGAAAATAAATATATAGTAATTAAGTATATAGTATTTTTATAGATAGAAAATAAATAAAAAATTCAGAGAAGGAAAATTTTGAACTATACTTGATTTGAGATCTTATTACTATATAAATTTTTTATAAAAATAAATATATTTTTTTTATAAAACACATGGACGGGGCCACGGTCCTCCAGTAGATCCGTCTGAGTCTATATTTCTAAGGACGATAATAATAATAATAATTAAAATATTAAAGTTTAAATTGCAAATAGAATAAATATTTTAGAAAGTTAATTTCTAAATGTATATAAATTGTATTCTAATTTTAGTCTCCACGGGGACGACGCGATAGTAAGACAGGATGTTACTTGCAGAATGGACAGAGTTCGATGCCGGATAAGGGATCTAAAATCTCCCTTGGTTTTAGATGGATCCCTCCCTGTTTTGTCATCGTGTCAAGGGATTTTATCCCTCAGCAATTTATTTTCCTCTTGTCAGCGACATGAGACGAGTGACAAGGGATTACTAATTGGACAGATTCTCAACTTTGACAGTGTTCTAATTTTACATGATAAACGAAGTAGGGGACGATATATTATGAATTTAGGTAGAAGTATAAATGAGATACTCACTTGCGATCGAGTTATTCATGATTTGCTTCGAAATTAAATTTATTCAAGTTTATTCAATTAAGTTAATTTTGAGTTCGAAAAAATTATCAGTATTTGATTCATGAGCTATAGACTCATTTATCACATGTGGCTTTCAATTTATGTTAATAGGCTCGTGAGCGTGTTTAATTTTATGTTTATTTATTGGATTATTGTGGCTATCATTTTGCATGTGTTATGTATTCATTTTTAATTACATGTTCTACTGATTTTCATGCACTATAAAGATGATTTTCACGAGCTCGATGATTACCTGCCTAAAGAGCTCAAACTCGAGCTTGTTTAACGATCTAAAAATTATATATGTTTACGAGTGGAGCTCAAATTAAGTTTGTCCGGTAGACAGACATCGTTCATGGATGATATGATTGTAAAGTATTAGCTGAATCATAAAAAAATTATGAGTATTTCTTTGATTTATCCTTAATGGATGATGGAGGTCACTTGACCTCCGACTTTATCCAGTTCAACTGTTTGTGAGACATTCCAAAAGTACGTGGGGGCAAGGGTCGATCATTCTCAAGGATTAGTCGAATCGAATATTCAGATACTTTGTGTTAGTATCTATAAGATTTACATATCTCTACAATAGTATGATATTGTCCACTTTAGACCTAAGTTTTCATGATTTTATTTTTGTATTTTACCCAGAAAATCTCATACCAATGGAGATATATTTTCATCTTATAACCACATGATTTTTTCTATGTCTTAAGAGACTTTGATTATATTCCTAATATTCTCAACAATCTTCTCCTCAAACGAAGTACCACATTGTCCCTCTCAAGTTTATCCCTCCTCGAAGGATTTCCTCTGTTTGATGTCAATCTTGATCGTAATTTTCTCATCAATGCAGTCCTCTTGATCCAACCTGATTTCCGCCTCAGTCGATTCTTTTGATTCGAATACGAGCCTTCACTTCATTTGAGGTGCATGATTTGATATAGATCATGACTCTGATATTAATTGTTAGTGCCTATAAAATTTATATATCTCCATAATAATATAATATTGTCTACTTTGAGTCTAAATCTTCATGATTTTATTTTGGGATTTTATCTAAAAGATTTCATACTAATAGAAATATCTTTTCATCTTATAAGTGCATGATTTTTTTCATATCTTAAAAATGTAGAATTTTGATTGTATTTTTAATACTCTTACTGCTTTGGTTTTAATAAAAAAAATCTAATTAATTCGGATTAATTTATTTAACCAAATAACCTAGATTGACAATAAAATTTAATCAAGTGAACTGATAAAAAAATATAATCAAATAAGTGGTTGAAAAAAAAATTATTCGGGCTAAACTTAATCCGAGTAAAATTAGAATACGAATGGAATAATTAATTATAATATTTTTTGTGATTAATACGAGGGGAAGAGATATAAGGAATATGTCGATTTCCCGCAGTAAAATTTGATTTTTATTTTACTGAGAACAATATAATTTCTGTGACGATGATTGTCGGGGGACAAAAGAGGGATACATGAACGAATTGAACACGTGTATCAATATTGTCTGTGCGGCTTAAAGTAGTTCAGAACAGTGAAACCAAGCACGGTGACGTTAATTCGATTCCGATCGATTTTAAATTCATCAACATTGAAAACATTGAAATCGATTTGAATTGATTTAAAATCGATTCCGAATCGATTTCGGTTTTAAAATTTTAACTTTGGAACTAATTCAATTTGGACCGGTTCCGAATCAGTTCCAAACCGATTTCGAAACGGTTCTGGACCGATTTCGAAATAGTTCTAGATCATCTTTCTTGAATTTAAAATTTTAAATTCATTTAATGTGTTGATGATACTATTTTTTTTTCTATCGTAAAATGATTTTATAGACATATTAGTATGTTAAGAATTTTCATTTTTAAATTAACAATCAGAATCAGATTTAAATCGGAATTAAAATCGATTCGGAACCAGAATCGGTTCCGAATTGATTCTGAATCGATTTCGAAAAACGATTCCGAACCGATTTCGAGATCGATTGGAATCGAGTCAAACCAGAATCGAAACAGTTCTAATTCAATTTCAAAATCAGTTCATTCGAATAGATTCGGATTTAATTTCGAATTTATCGGATTGATTTTGATTCCGGATCGAAAACATGCCTAGAATACTCACGCCACGCGTCATATTCACGATCGGCGCCGGCATCCTCGTTCACCTCCTTCAACACGTTCGATATGTAGCCTCTGTCGTCGTGCTTGACCGGCCAACGTAACTCCTTGCACAGCCTGTGGGACAGATTATTCACTTCCTTGCTGCTCCCGAGCCCGCCGCCGCCGACGATAATCCCTCTCCTTTGCAGCAAGGCAGCAACCGAACGTCGAGGGTCGTGTCGGCGATGCAGGACATGAGCGACGCGTAGGCCGTCACGTCGATCGGTGCTCGCCTTCCCGTAGCACTGCTCGAAGGCGATCAGGTTCCTAAAGAGAATGTCGGCGTCCTCGTCCACCTCGATCGACCCGGGGGATCTCCAGCTCCCCGTTCCTAAAGCCGACATCCAAAAATCTCCGGCCCTCCTTTCAACCTTATTCCCGTCTCCTCCAGCCATGCACGTTGCGCTCGGAATCCGTCCTAGCTTCCGATCTCGTGGATTACTGCTCGTGTTCTTCCGATGGCCTCGATTCGGCGCCAGTACGATGCGAGAATGGAAAAGGCGAAGGAAATGATGAAACCGTTCGCCGTCACCCGGCGGCGGCCCTTTCGATATCTTATATATTATTCGAGAACGCACCGATGAACGCACTCCACTTCCCGACTATACCAGTTTGAGGTATAGTCCGATCCCTCAGAGTCATTTCAGGGTTTTGGCGCAGCAAGTTGTTCAGGGATCCAGTGTCACTTGAGTTCGTCCATGGCCTCGAGCTGGTGGCTCCTTTTCCGACGGTGGTACGTAGGGTCCGAGAGCGACCGTCCTCGGCTCGTAGGCCTCCGGCCGGCTGGACACTCCGCAGCATTTCGGGCACTAGTCTGAAGATCGTCGGCTCTTCTCTTCGCCCCTCTGCTTCCCTGCTCGTGGTAGCCAACATTTACTCTCCATGTTGCTCACCCATGCCTCCCTCGTCCAACATAATCACAATGCTCATCTTCAATCGAGTTCTACTTTTAATAGTCTTTGGGATATCTCACCAATTGAGACGGATAAAATCGGAGGTCAAATAGTCTTCATCGGACACCGAAGATGAATCAGAGAAGTACTCATAATTTTTTCACGGTTCAATTCGGACTCCATAATCGCATTATTCCTGAACGACGACTAACGCCGAAGTCGTACTCTGTCGACGACCAGATAAACTCCTGGGTCTCAGAATGATTTTTTTCTAAATTCATTATCGAACGATGTCGTAACAAAGGATCAAACTATATTGCCATTGAGAGAATCAATAAACTAATTATGATATAAAAAGATTGGAATATGCATAAATTCATTATAAACAATAGAAATGAAAACTTACGAAGATATTGACCGAAAAAGACATGGATGCTCTGATTAACAGCTTTAAATGAGGACGAAGTTTCTCTATAGAGATGTGCAATGGATGGTTTGTAGGCCGTTAGATTTAGAGATTTCAATCTTCTTGCACTAGAGAGATGCGCAATGGATAATATAATTATTACTAATTAACATCCTAATTTTCATTGTGTTACTTTGATGCTAAATTAATCAATGAATCTCCGGAACGTACGCCATATATGTCTGGAGATTAATTAGCTATTTAATTTTCGTTAAATAACTCTTAATTTGTTCCATGGACCCGAAGGGAAGCCATAGTTCTAAGGCTACGTTTGGTACGGGGTAATGTAATCAACCTTGTAATGTAATGTAATGTGTATACATTACTGTGTTTGGTTAGTAATTGATGTGTAATGTTTGATTACAAAAGTAATTATATTCGTTAGTTTGGTGTCCACATCTTTTATAAGGAATGTAATTCATATTATTATAAAATGACAAAAATACTCTTATAAGGTTGTCGCCGATCGCCGGTGGGCATTGATCGATCGTCGCCTTATTCGTCGATCACACGGCCACGGCCACCGGCAGTACCGACTAATCGCCGCTGGTCGCTTGGCCGTGCCGCGCCGCCGCCACGGCGAGCCGGTTGGTCGCACCACGGCCGGCATCTATCGGGCGGACGCGACGATCGGCTGTTTGGTTGTCGGCGGACGCTGACCGGCTGCCGGCCGATGTCGGACGCCGGCCGGCTGCCGGTTACCGGCCGGCTGTCGGCTCAGACGCCGGCCGATTCGCCGGCTGCTCCGCCGGCCGGCTGTCGCTGCACACCCCATCGGCACCGGTCGGTTGCTCGCCTGGCCGCTCGGCCGGTTGCCGGCGACCGCCGCGGTCACGGCCGGCCATTTCGGCTCGCCGCCGTGCCATCTACGGGCGCTTGGTCGGCCCGATCGTCGGCAACCGCCGCCGGCTGTTGGTCGACAATCGCTGCTTGGTCGCTGCCGACAAGCATCGAGAAGCAATGAGAAAAATAAAAGAAGGATATATTTGTCATGGTAAATATTGAGTCCGTAATGTAATCGGATTATATTGTTTTTCCTTCGTAATCGAGATTACGGATCTTGACTCTTATTTTGTAATGCGATTACATTACATTACATCTTTGAAATGTTACCAAACAAAATAAATCATCTTGTAATGTAATCCTATTACATTACAAGATTGATTATCCCATACCAAACGTAGTCTAAGTGTTTGTACGGACAATTTACCAATTGATATTAATTAATATATAGACAAGTCGTTCTTTTTGGCTGCCAGCGTAATTAATGTAATTAAATTTCGATAGATTATGAAAAAGACGACTTGCATGCACCCATAAGTTTTTCTTCACGGGAGAGTCCCGTGGGGTTAGTACGGTAGTAAAATTATATCAATTTTTGAAAGATCAATCTTCAAAAGTTATAAATTTTTTAGAGTATCTGTCCTCTTATCATATTAGTCCTAAATAAGACAATATACTCTTCATAATTTACCTCATTCATATTAACTGTGAAATCGACTAACGAAGATACTGAAGACGAACGAATCATCTTTTGCACTGTTGATATTCTTACAATCTCATACCAGACCACAAGTAATTAATATATTTTATAATCAAGTGGTAAAATATAATATTTAAATGATTTTTTTAAATTAAAAACAAAACTATAAAATTACTCAAATTTTAGAGGGACTGAACCACCACTAACCACACTTTCTCCTTTGTTTATCTTCTCTCTTGGTTCGTGTTCCTGTGCTAACTCTTTTTAACCATCTAATTGAATTTGAGAATGGATCTATCATTTTGTCTTGAAATTTTTTTCGGCTCTCATAATTTTATTTTATTTTTCCGATAAATTTATCTCCAATTGTAGTAAAAATTTGAAAGTTTTTTTTTGTTACGGCACCAATAATACCATATCAAAAATAAAAAATTTCATTCACAAGTCTTTTCATTATAAAAAAATCTTATAATCATTTTTTATGAGACTTATTTTTTATATAAAAATTTAATTTATTTAACCGTTAATTTTTAGTCATTTTTTTATTTCATTAACTTCAAACAATTATAAATAAATTGCTCTCGACCTCTGTAACAAAGAGGAAGAAAGCGCTCTTAGTCCTAAGAACACAACCGTAAAGTGAGCCGACATTTCATATATTAATGCGGTTCAATTTTTTGCTATGATAAATTTGATTCTGAATTTTAAAAAAATTTAGACAGACAATCTTGAATCGAATAAAAAAATTAGCCGAATCGAAAACTTAATATCCAATACTAATAGAAAATAAAAACCTCCTATTTTTACACGGCGTCCACGAGTAATGGAAGATTGGCTAGAAAAAAATTATCGATAAATAATTTTTTTTTTCAATATTTAATTTGCCATATCTCGTTCTCAGCTTAACAGAAGAACACGGAGCAGAAGCTTCTACAGTTTAAGAATGCATTTGGTAGATTTTTCATCCATCCAAATTTTTTATTAAAAAAAAATCTTTTTTTTTTTAATTAGTGATTTTGCAAAATACCGAAATCAATAAAATAATAAGAAGAACATGATAGGGTGAAATATCACATATTGTCTCCCTACGAATCTCAGAAACTTATCGTAGGTTTTACCTTAGAAACCAAGGAAAGATCAACTTAATCTCTCACAATTGCCTTATACAACGATAGTTCAATGTTTAATGACTAAAGCCTAAAGAAGGAAAAGGATTGACTACCTCTGAACATCTATCTTGTGATCCTTCATACCAACCAAGCACCGCGTCACGCCAATGCACAATCCAAAATATAATAATTTAGCTCCTGACAAATAAATAAAACTGTCAATCTAACATCCCATCGATCTGTTCGACGATTATTGTGAAAAAGATAAATCACATAGGATAGCCCCTATGAATTTTGATGTGATGACTAAGACACGTGGAAGTTATCTCTGAATTCAGAGAAAAAAAAATTAGATCTCTTCTGAAATTAATCAACGTCACTTCTATAAACACCGCCGTGTCTTAGCCACCACGTCATCTCTATGGGGATAATAATTTAGCTCCTAAAGACACGTTACAACAATAAAAATGGTGCGATATCTTATATATTAGCATGGTTCGATTTTCTATTGGAATAAATTCGATTGTAAATTTTAGAAAAATTTAAACAGATGATCCTGAATCAAATGCAAATTGAGAGTTTATCTTTTCAAATGGAGTACATTTTCAACGTCGGATATGTTTTATAGGGACGATGCGAACGCATCATCGGACTTAGTTGTTGAGTCGTGAGCGGTGATCGATGAAGATCTTAACTAGGAGTTATTTAGCATCCTGTTAAAAATCTGTGAGGCCGAGTCGATCATCTTTAAGATTAGTCGAGTCAAAGACTCAAACACACGATGCTAAATGCTATCCTACACAATTTATCTGTGAGTATCAATGACCACCTTGATTATTAACTGTTCGATTAGATGAGTACTATAGTTCAATCTTTGAATCCTGAGAGATCGGACGATGAATAATAGAGATGTTTATGAATATTGACGGATGAATTATAAAAAATAATATATATATATATATATATATAAAATCTAATCCAACTGAATTGATCTAGAGAAATTCAGTTATTTTCGAAAAAAATATATTTATTTAGGAAGTAATAAAGCAAGAGCACATGCAGCTTTGTGAAAGGTAGAATGTTGGTTTTCGACTAGTATCTCTTGTTTATCCATGTTTGTTGGTGAAGTTGACTCTATTATCCACTTGCAATTTTTAATCATTCCTCAAAATACAACCCTGTCAGTGAACATATTTAGCAAATGAATTTTGCCTTGAATACTAGAAAAATAAAATATACCAGACACAATCATTTCTTATTTCATGAAATCAATCTTAAGTCGTCTCCGCTGAGATAGCATAGTAGTTAAAACATAACGATATTGATAAAAATGAGATGGATCGATTTTGAAAGATGTATAAAATTCTTTTCTAAATTTAATATTTTGATCATCACATCAAAATTTATAGAGACCTTTGTAATTTATCTATCTCACAATGATCGTAGACAGACCAAATCAATAAATTGATGATTTTAATTTTTTACAAATGGAATAGACGTTAATTTTTTTTTTTTTAAATAAATAAATAAATAAAGTGAAGAAGACTTTTTATATGATATTCGTATGTATAATAATTTAAAATTATTGGATGTGAAGCCTTTTCTATTAGTTTTATCTCTATATATATATAGCAAAAGATTCTGACTATTTGATTACACAAATAGAGTTTACCAAAATGAGCACCACTCGCTCTGTTTCCCTCTTCTCCGTCGTCCCCGCCGCATTCCTTCTCCTCTCCCTCCCCCTCATGGTTGCTCCCTTAGAACACGACCCGCCTCACGAATTGTTACACGAGCAACCCCCATCGAACCCGCGGTTGGAGAAGGCCTACGTGGCGTTACAGGCATGGAAGCACGTCATCACCGCAGACCCCACCAACTTGACATTGGACTGGTGCGGGCCCCACGTATGCAACTACACCGGCGTCTTTTGCGCGGCCGCGCCGGACGAGCCCGAAGAGATCACCGTCGCTGGCATCGACCTCAACGGCGGTCAGATCGCCGGGGAGCTTACCGAGGAGCTCGGCCTCCTCGCCGACCTCGCGCTGTTACACATCAACTCCAACCGCTTCGCCGGCGGGCTGCCGGAGGGCCTGAGGCGGCTGGAGAGGCTGTTCGAGCTCGACGTGAGCAACAATGAGTTGGAGGGGCCGTTCCCGGCCGTGGTGTTCGACCTTCCGGCGCTCAGGTTCCTCGACATTCGCTTCAACAGGTAATTCTTGCTTTATATAAATGTGTTAAAACTTATTCGATCCGTCGCTTCACATGAAATTAATCTAAAAATGCAGGTTCTCCGGCGAGGTTCCTAGCCGAGTCTTCGACCTCCCCCTCGATGCGCTCTTCCTCAACGACAACGACTTCAACTTCACCTTCCCTCCCAACCTCGGCAACTCGACCGTCTCCGTGCTCGTCCTGGCCAACAACCCCATCGCCGGCTGCTTCCCCTCCTCCATCTCAGCCATGGCCGGCACCCTCACCGAGCTCGTCCTCCTCAACGCCTCCCTCTCCTCCTGCCTCCCCGACGCCATCGGCGATCTCCTCAACCTCACCGTCCTCGACGTCAGCTTCAACGCCCTCGTCGGTCCCCTCCCCGCCTCCCTCGGCCGGCTCAAGAAGCTCGAGCAACTCGACGTCGCGCACAATAACTTCTCCGGCGACGTGCCGGCGGTCGTGTGCGAGCTGCCGCGACTCATGAACTTCACCTTCTCCGATAACTACTTCTGCAGCGAGCCGGAGGCGTGTTCGAAGGTCCAGGACAAGGACGACCGTGAGAACTGCTTGCCGGAGCGGCCGGAGCAGAGGCCGGTGGAAGAATGCGCCGCGTTCCTGGCGAAGCCGGCGCCCGTCTGTGGCTCAAATGGATGCATAGAGCCGCGGTCATCGCCGCCGCCACAGCCGGCGGCAAAGCCCCATGAGTAACTGTAATTTGTAAACTGAACGGGGACGCTGTAACGCATCGGTTGTCAGATTGCAGTTGAGAAATAATAAATATTCCAGTACCTTGTCATGACAATTATATTATTATAAAATTATATAAAATTGACCAAGCACTTTTACTGTTTTACACAACAATTTATACGTTTTAAGAATAAATAAATCTTTTTTAAAAAATCATAATAATAGTGATGATAATAACTGTGATGGCTAGCATAATCTGAAGATACAAGAGAACTCAGAATCAGTTTACAAGTACACTTTATAAATAAACCTGAAAGGAATTCATGCTACAAGTGCACTTTATGAACAAGTATTACAGCAGGTACTTGCAACAGAAACTAAACTTATCTCGTATAATCGTCGACGATAAACTGCTCAAAGCTTGAGGTTCATGGAGGTGTTGATGAACCTTGTGGACTACTTCACTATTCCATTTGCATTCACATTCACAATCGAATGATAGGACTGAAACTACAATGGATCAGCTAAACATCAGTGTTCAGCATCATTGCTTAGAGAAGGGAAGGAGGGGATTGATTTCAGTATCAGTTTCCTGCAGCCTTTGCGGTTTGGTGGTGTCGATCCAACTCCGTCGTGCGGAGGCGAGACCCTCTTCCCGTTGGGGGAAGCAACCTTGACGCCGGTGGTGGAAGTTGCAGTTGATCTTAGAATCGAAGGAGTGTCATCATCCTCAAGAATTGTGGTGACATTATCCAGCTTAGTTTGAAGGTGTACAAGTTCAGGTTTCTGAATCATTCGAATGCCATAAAGTGCAGGTGACCGTCGTCCGATCGAAAGCCTAATTGGTTGTGGAGGCTTTGAACTCGAATAGAATGGCATTTCAACCGATACCCTGAGCGATAAACCTTTCATTGTCAGATGAGAAAACTGAACGAAATAAGTTCTACTGAAACAAGCACAGAAATGCTTCCTTCACCTGGTACTTCGTAAGGGTGTGGCTGGCAAAATATTTCCAGGAGCATGATGCTCAATTTGAATGCTTGTGCCTTGTTGTCCGTCTTCTAGTTTATCATCTTCCTTGATGTACAAGTCAGCTTCCTTCTCGGCTCGATCAATTCCCTCAACACTTGGAAGAGAACCTATCGGAAGACCAGAATTAACCAGAGTAATAGACAGGGCTCAAGAAGGCTTAATCTTTTGAGTTAACTAATTGAAAGCAATCAGAACATTGGCACGAAGAAGTAGAAAGTTTGAAATAAATGGTCTAAATTGATACTTACCATCCTTTCTTCCAAATAGATTCTTACATCCTTCGCATCTGCACCCAATTGAACACCCAACTCCACCCTAAAGAAAACAAACAAAGTTTGAATCAGTAAACATACAACAGAAAAAAGCAAGTGATCCTCAAAAGTTACAACACCTGATAACATTCACAATATTTCTTCAGGCAATTTGATTTTTTACAATTGCATCCTCTCTTATGTCTCGCTGAAGCAGGAGTCCTGTTATCGTCATCCTAGAGGTATTCAAGAGATGATCTCATTAGAATCAAGTTAAACTGCAGAATAATAATACACCCATAGAAGAACAATGTCGCTGGTGAAATTCATACCCCTACATCGAGGCCAGATTCCGATGTTCGAATGACTTTTGGAGCAAATGCAAGTGGATTACGAGACTCTATCTGCTTACGAGTAGCCAGGACAGTCTCCTCATGGATGGGTTTATTAAAACACCCCTGACATGAACATGGCTCAGAACAATAAACTCCAGCAGCAAAGCACTCACAGTAGCTACATAAGATGTCTCCATGTGAGTACAACCATTATAAGATTCAAGTCAATTATTCCATCTCGATCACATTGGTCTAAATTTTATATCAGAAAGAACAAATTAAGTAGAATTTTCTTTCTTATAAAAACATTTCTAGAATAATTTCTACAGTGCTAAGAAAGCACACTGAATATAAAGAGCCATCTATTATTTGAAGATTCAAAGACAAATCAACGAAATTGACATGAAGGAGAGGCTTACAGTTTCAGACATTTTGACTTCTTACAGTTGCAACGCTTGCATCCTTCACTATCACATCCACTTTGCGACTTGCGTCTGGATCATGAGCTTCCGTTACTATTAATATAGTTACAACCAAGAAGAGATAAAGCTACATGTACAGCATACCTCTTCTTCTTTGGACTACCTTGAGTTAACTCCTCGCAGTCATTAATTGTTGCATCCTTTGGATCATCATAAGGAACAATTTGGAGATGGCCTTCACTATCCTCAGGGTCAGAATCCTTTCCAACAGATGAGGAATTTGTTGGATTTTCCCTCTCAGTCGTTGCTGATATAAGAGGATCAATTGGGATGCTGATTACTTGTTTTGCAGATGTTGGTGCATCTTTTTTGACCATTTTGTCCTTTGATGTTGTAGCAAGGGCATTCAAATGTAACCCAATCCCAGGCAAGGCACATAATGGAGTAGTTTTAAGCTTCAAATTATTGGCTCCACAGATTCTCTTGCCTTTGGAGGAAGAGGTAGATGGTGTGAGATTCTTTTTAGAAACACTAGCAAGCTCAAAAACCAAACACCGTCGAAGCATTCCTCGCTGTTGGTGGATGTCGACCTAAAAGATAAATGACAACAGTTATCGTACATGCATATGGACAAACAAATTTCATGCAATCAAAATGCCCTAAATGCAAATGCAGTATGATACCGTAGTAAGTTCAACTCCTATAGAGCAAGGAACACCCACAAATTGGTACACAACTCCAATCAGAATTCCCTCAACCAAAAATGCAAAGAGCTCAAATACATACATCTTAAATCAGACAGCATTTACAAACACATAATCTTAAAGATAAATGCAGCAAATATATATACAAACAGACAGTAAACAGGAGATTGTAAGGCAAGCATATAAACACAGTTGGAAAGAAGAGTAAACTATAACATTAGAAAAACCATATAATTTGTTTTGGAAAAAATGGGCACCATGTTGCCAATAAGTCTAAACACAAAATATTCATTTTTCTTCCAAAGACAGATCACCAACATTACCTGATCCTGCCCAGTATCAGACAGCACTTTTTGTACACAATCTGTTTCATGATCCATATTACAACCTTCAGTACAACTCGAAGAAGGGTCATTGCTGACGTTATGGACACAAGAACCCTGGGAGATATCAGGTTGCATTTTCTGTAGGCAATCAGCATTCTCTGTGAAATTTGTCAATGAAGGAGCAAATATATTCCCATCATTGTCCATAGTTTTCTCAGCTTCTCCAATTTGGGGCACCAGCTCTGTGGAGGAATCAAATATCAACAATCCCTCACCATCATCGTAGATAAAATTTTCCCAGTCACAGCCTAATGCTTCATCATTGGTCAGCTCTACACCAGTTTGAATCAGGTGAAGCTCAACTGAAGTATCATCAATGTGTAGCTTATCATCCATTTTAATACCATAGCAAGGTGTCATGTTATGATCAGGACTACCAGAATCATATTGGGTTGGCTGAGGAAAAGTACTAGGACACTGATCAGGAGGATCGACAGTAGCCTCATTAAGTGAGCATGCTGTCATGCAATCTTCCTGTGCGCTTGTAGTGAATCGGGATGGCCTAGCAACATCAGAAACCTCCAACAATAAGTTATTTTCATCAGCATTACTTGATGCATTATCCTCTTTAATGGAGTTTGTGAGAGGAACCCTGAGTACAATAATAAACATCACCATGAAATAGGGATATCGTAATTTATGTAAACTGAAGGAATACAAACTTGATTATTACCTTCCAAAGAACCTAGTTTCCCTTGGAGGATTGATATGCGGCGAACTGAATATTGAAGATAGAGAAGCAAAGTTCAGTGATTGGTATGTTTGTGCAACATGCAATGAATCTTGTGGCTTAACAGGCTGTATTGGAGACAAATTATTAATGAAGTTGAAAACAGGTGAATCCTGCAAAAAAAGAGAGGAGAAAACAAAAAACTAAGCAAATGGGTAAAATCAAAGAGCATAAACCATTAAAAAAAAAGATATGAAGTGTGTGAGAACAACCGAATGTAGTATATCAATTGCATACATAATATGAACACTTTTACTAGTTACTAAAACAAAGGGGGAAATTCTAGCCAGCAAAAACTCTTGTTATAAGGATGATCTGCTCATCAGGAATCAACCTATGGAAAAGCATGAAAGACGCTATTAATCTTTTCCAGTTCCAATGCAGACCATAACAAGCAAACATTATAGAGAAGTTCCAACAAGCATCCAGAGCGTTCAATTCACGTCTTCCATTATTGCACAAAAGAAACATATCGGAAATAAAAATAAAGTGGTAACTCAAACAAATTTCACCACAGGGTCCAAAATCTCCACCAAAACGAAGCACAGAAGATCAACCATTTTCATACTCCTGATTTGGAATGGCCAAGCAATCCATCTGCCCAGAAGCCAAATTTGAATAAGGAAATTCAAATAGTGACAAGAGCCAACGCCTTTGCGGCAGAGAAAACGAAGCGAAGACGGAACAAATGAGAAGTTAATCCGATTGAACCCTGTTGGAACACAAAAGGGATATCAACGGGATCATCCTTCGAATAGGTCTCAAGCGATATCACCTCCGCCACAAAAGCAGATGCCCTAATTAAGTTGAATTAACAGTTTTGAGATAAATGCACAAATCCAAAGATTACACATCAAGAGCGCGAGAAATTAAGGCAGAATACAGCGCTACTCGACCGAAATTGTTGGTGTTGCATCCATAAGACAAGATTTCAGTCCTCAACACGTCAAAAAGGCATTGAAGACGAATAATGAGCAGCAAATATTCCTACTGAACCCAAATAAGCGTTGCACACTGAATTTTTGTAAAACACAAAACCTTTTTTTTCGCATCTAGACAGAGATAATTCGAGGCAGAAACAATGCTGAATCGAAAACCAAGAATTTTGACATAAATAAGACTTGAATCAGTCCTCAGCGCAGAACAGTATTGAATACACAGAGTTAGGAACTCGAAGTATAAATTTCACCTAGACATCAATTGCAAATTGAAGTTTTCCCAAGCAATACGACCAATTAGCCAATGCCGAAACAAGAAGCAGAAAAATGAGTGAAAAATACGACTTTTCCCTTCGAGAAACCAAGATCAAGCGAAAAGCAAATACACCCAATAGGAACCCACAATCTCGCACAGAAAAGAGAAAAAAAACCAAGCAAAACGCCCCCAAAACAAAGAGAATCATGAAACTCAAATCGATCGAAGAAGCCGCGTGAGTCGCAGATCACCTCGAACTTGGAGATCGGCGTCCCGGCGACCTTGCTCCGCTCGGGCGTGTCCATCTCGTCCCCGTACGCTTCACCGCAACGCGTGCTCTGAGTTCGCTCCTCTCCCTCCCTTTCTTCTCTCTCTCTCTCTCTCTCTCTCTCTCTCTCCCCCTCCCTCCTCGCGCTTGGCCACCTGCCTTGCCTGCCCCCACTCCTGTGCGGCCGGCTGTGCTCTACCAGATTTCAAGAGGGTCGATGGGCGGGAACTCCATCTTTTTTCGTCCCCCTTTTGGGCCCTCTCGCTTTCACCCTCTTCTTCGACCTCGATCAAATCCAATCCAATCCAATCCAATAAATCTATTATATCAATCCCGCTCCGCCCGGACCGATCCATCATCGCCATTTACCTCGCTCCACTTCGCCATCGATCGTCGACTTTTGGTAAAAAATTAAAACTTTATCAATGACAAAGAATCCACGTCTCCAGACAAGGACGAGCAGTGAAATAATTAAATAGTTCCGAAGAGACAGACAGAGCAGGTAAGAACACCTTCGGCTTTTTGTCGCTTTTTTTTTCGCCCTTTAATTTGGCGCTCGGCTCGGCGGTTCGACGGCCCGCTCCGCATTCGAGAGCCAGCGGTATTCCTACCGGAAGTTACCATCTCCGCTACTCGGCCGTCGACGACCTTCTTGGATTTGGGCCACGTGTATAATTCCGATTTGCCTGTCTATCACTCCCACTATGTCTATTCAAATCTTTTTTATATTGTTTTATTTAAAATACACTTTCACATTTGAAATTGAACATTTAATTTTAGATTCCATCGTAATAAAATGCCAAAAAAACTAATTGCAGAAGGTGCACGGTGCAATTCATCCATTATTCAGTAATTAGGAAGAAAAATAAAAAATAAACCGTCTCATAAATGTCCGATTCATGTATGATTACGTGTTAAAGGCGGCCTGCGCGGTGAGAATAAGAGTTCGATCCGACGCCATAACTGCGACGTCCGTCACTCTTCTTCCTCCGGGACCGACGCCGACGCCGACGCCGTCATTGGCGCGAAATAAACGACCGCGTAAACGGAGACGTTTTCATGCTTTGCGAAGCCGACGCAGAAACGTACCGAGAAAGCGCACCTGATGTCCTACGTGGCCTCGTGTGACGGGGCTGTTTACTGCCAGGCGTACGGGTTTACCGGATCGCTGAGTGTGATTTAGTTCAACTAATCTCCTGCCCGTTACGATGATTATCAGCGACACGTGGGCGCGGATTTTGGTGCATGCAGTTGGCAGCCTTCTTTTACCGCATAACAGATTTTATGCAATTGTATTTATTAATTTATTTTTGTTATTATGAAATATTTTTGTAACTCCGAAAAGTTGGAATTCGTTAATCCAGTAACTCTCATCGGTCTATTTCATGATTATTATGAAAGAGATAAATCACAGAGAATTCTATGACCCTTAAGTGGCTAAGATATGCGAGAATCATCTGAATTCAAACAAGAACTTTAGATCTTTTTCGAAATCGACTATTGTTTTACGACAATTTACTAAGTTTAGAATTGCTCAAACACAATCTCATAGTTTCATATTTACCAAATGGCTCACCTCATTCATTATTTACCCCTCTTGCCAAACGTGGATATCAAGTTGGTCGAAAAAAAATGATGCTGAAAATTTAAATATTAGGGGCACTGTGTTTCTGAAAATATAATTTTCAACACCATCTTTTTTCGACCAGTTGATATTGTACGTAGTGTTGGAAATTTAAATCTCAATATCACTGTGTTCCTGAAAATATAATCTCCAACACTATCTTTTTCCTATGACAATTTGATATTGTATATGATATTGAGAATTTAAATTCTAGGATCACTGTGTTCTTGAGAATTTAAATTTCAAAATCACTGTGTTTCTGAAAATTTAAATCTCAGAATCACTGTGCTTATGGAAATATAATTCTCAGCATCACATTTTTTTCTAGACGAGTTTAATATTGTACATAATGCTGAGAATTCAAATCTCATGATCACTGTGTTTTTGAGAATATAATTTTCAACACCATATTTTTGTATATAATATTAAGAATTTAAATTTCAGGATCACTATATTTCGTGGGACAATATAGTTTGTATGAGAGTGTCGTCTATTATTAGATATAAAATCAATACAATACTGTCAAGGATAACTTTTGACTAATTTAAAAGAAATAAAATTAAATCATATGTGTATCAAACTTTTGACTATAAGTTGACAGTCTATTCGTGAGTCTAATAATTATATTAGCTCCTAATCCTGAGCTAATTGTACGTTGTTTTGTGAACCCTTACATTTCTTTTTTTAATCCTTTTCTTTCTCTCGGTGGCGAACTTTTGTCCGTAAGTGTATATGGTGAATTGGATACCCCGAAGTAAACAAGGTATAAAGGACGAGGGGAGTTGGTGGCGCCTGCGAATAGGGGTTGGTGGTGGGTTGAAAAGGGTCAGGATGATTCCCATGGCCCATCTGTGTAGAGGGAGGAAAAGTATGATTCTGTGTGGATGGTTGCGAGGACTATCAACCATGCAAGGATCAAGTGAAGTGGTTCCACAGGGATTGGCGCTAGAATGAAGAATGAATACGAATTTAAAATTTTTCTTCGGACTTAAAATGATCCTCTCTATAATCTTATCAATCATGTCGAGATTAAAGACCATCTATGTCTCTTACAATAGTTCAGAATGATTCAGTGATCAGAGGAATACAAATACTACTATAGATAGAGATCGACTTCTAGTATTTATATGCTTTTTTTCGTTGTATCCTTGGTGACATTGTCAGCGTACTTGACATGAAGAATGAATACACGTAATGTAAAATGTTCGTTTTCAAGATTGGTTGGTCAAAATAACAGTACAAAAAAACAATCATTTAACCCTAATCTCTCCATCACCTTCCAGTTTAAAAGGCTTTCAAAATTTTAAATTTACTAAATTGCCTTTCATAGTTGATTTTTTTTTTCCTTTAAATGATAAAATAAAGATTTAGAGCTGCCCTCTTTAAACACATTTAAGGATTACTTAACAAAATGAGCATTGGAGCTTAAGTGAGCCCCTAAAAGTGAATCAGAAATCTTACTTAAATTAAGTTCAACAAGAAGTGGAAGAAGGAAGCTTCAGAAAATGTTACCAACGGCGCACTGCACGTCTGCTCCACACATTGCAATTTTCTTAGAAACATGTTACATCATTGAATTCTCAAGCAGTAGCCACTTCAGCATCTTTGATTGTCTCGCGCCAGGCGTACTCCCTGGCGCCGTCTTTATCGACAATCTTGATCACAAAGTTCGGCGGAGAAACAACCAGTCTGGATCGGATCTCTACGATGCACTTGTCGACCAAGTCGACAGCTTCCTTCAGCGACATGCCGCTGTGGTAGTGTCGGTCCATCATCGATAAGCTGAAAAAGGATCCGTAGCCAAATGCACCCTTGTCTACTTTGTGGAGAGTTGCAATGTAGTCGATATAGTAGAGAGATGGGCCGATGTCCTTGTCATATCCAGCTAGCAGAATGTTAACAGAATAGGGGCTCTGGGAAGGCAATGGATGAACAAAACTCGGGTTAAAAGTGTACCAAACAAAAACCTAACAAACAAAGCAGAGAAAATAATTGCAAGAACAGTTGAGCAATATTTTGTCGATAGTTCCCTGCTATACATCAGAAACTTTCCTAAAGAAATCCTAGAAAAAACAATGACAGCCTTTATGATTGATGAATGAAAAAACAGTTCGCTTGCGAAAGTAAACACTTCTTGTTGAAGAGTCATGGAGATTCAGGTGTAGTGAAACCATTGGAGCTTAAATGAGCATGGACAGATATGATCTACCAGTTGAGCTATCATAACCATTTCCTATGCATCCCTTTAATTGAGCTATGCCAATTGAAGGGGCCAAAAATTGTAGTCACAACAAACTCACTAGGTCTGATATCTACCGAAATTGGAGTAAGATCTGAGGATTTTAGTTCGGATCTAGCATTGAAAGGAGTATTGAAACATCAACAGGCTTATGCCAAAATTTATGTAGTTTTAGACAGTAAAAGTAGTTGGTCTTGTTGTTTGACGAACCATGCGTTTAAATTAGTTGTCGATACGAAAGGACAATTGTGTCTTCCACATAACACCTAGTTATTCATAAACATCCAATTCCCAATCCAGGCCTCCAGAGATCTTTCTTCATCCATGTAAAATGTAATAATGGTAAATGCACAATCTTGTACAAGGAAAGTCAAAAGTCACAGCACTTACTTGCATAAGCACTTCTAAGTCTGCCCAGTTCATTTTGTTTGAATAAATGCAACTACTTATCCACTTGTCTTTTCTTAAAAGGTAACTTAGGTCTAAACTTGAACAGCACTGTCACAAGAAACTCACTATTCTCCAGGTACAGATGAACAACAATTCTAAATAAGCTCATGTTACTTTAAGGATTTTGAAGAGATTAGTATATATATATATATATATATATATATATATATATATATAGGACCTTAAAATTTGCGTGGGGAACTCGAAGGATATATCCAGAATCTTATAGGGGGAGTTAAATGTTGCGCTGGATTTTCAAGCAATCAATTTCCTTTTATCGTCTTTTTAGAGGGCATCAGAAGCATGGAGATTGGGTGTGTCTTGCTTATATGGAACAAAAATCTATTTGGTGTTCCATAACCCATGAACATCTTTGACAATATTTTCGCTAGGGGATTTACACTGCTTTATTAACCCTTAACTAACTCTTGAGTTTAGATGTTAAACAAAATTTTTGATAGGTTTGTCACCACAGCATGAAATCCATAGATAGTATCCTAAACTCATTTATGTAACAAATCATATGAAGAGATAATTAGCACAATAGACAAGTGCAAGGGCTTTTACCAAAGGAGTGTACATTATAATCTCAATCCTTATGTTGTCCAACCTTGTTAATTTCTAGAAAGATAGAGAGCCAATGAGAATGTGTGACTAAGAAAATCAAAATTAACATTTTTTTTTCAAACTTCATGATACGGTTGAGGCCCTTAATATTTGGTGAACCCTATATCCAATTTAAAAACATATGGGAAACACAAGGATATACTATAACATGGAGTCTCTTTTAAAATAACAAGGATATGTGCTAAGAAAAGACGGATACTAATTATTATTTTTTAATATATCTCCTTTATTTTGCATTTCAAACCCTCTTTGTTGCCCTAACAGAATCATTGTCATTAACATGGCTAAGAGACAAAAGCCAAAAGTTTATTTAATTTCATAGATCTTCAGAGGAATACAAGGACCTTGGATGTAGAAAATAGTGATAATAATGAATGTGATCATCTTTACTTGGCCATGTTACTGTAATGGTCCACTTGGTTTCATAAGATCAATGTTTAATATTGAATTGGACATTAGAGTGCTAGAAGCCAGAAAACATTTCCAAGACTAGAGCTTAGAACCCGCCTGATGATATCAGCTAAATAAAACACTCCTTTTCCTTCACTTCCTCTCATTCTCATCCCTTTCCTCACTCCTCTTCTGTTAAACTCCTAAAGACACTATTATAATTAATATTGGAAGGTAGCTAAAATCTTGCTGGATCATCAAAAGGTTTAACCTTTGACGATGACTATCCATGTTCCAAAAGGAAGATTATACCAAATAAAACGATAACCAATTAGATAACATAATTCAACAGCTTTCTACGATTTCCTTGAGATCGACAGATTAGAAGTCTAGAACAAACAAAATAGAAGAGTAAATAACCCTTGCAATTCAAGTTTACACATTGAGGGGGAAGCAAAGCCAATAATCCAATCACGTATCAGAAAAAAATGAAAGCCCTATCCTTACCCTAGAAGAAATCCTAGGAGAAGAGAGGAAGCGATGGTCCGTACCTTGCGCAAGGCTTGAGCGAGCTCACCGCGGGTGAAGTTGGCGGCGGCAGCAGTGCTGAGAGGAATTCCATTACGGAACTCGTAGAGGTGGACGTTTTTCTGGATATATTCGGTGAACTGAACCCTGCAACCCACAGATCAACGTCCATCGGCCAATCGAATTAACGACACAAATTAAAGCGCGCACGAGAGAGAAAGTAGAGAGCGTACCGATCGCCTGCCTCGCCTGAGGCTCCCAGAAGCTTGTGAGAGTCGAGGATCATGACCTTATCCTCGTTGGACTTGTGCACGAGGATGCTGTTGACGGCGGAGCTGTCGGCCACCACCAGCGCAAATCCATCTCCCACAAGTCCAAACACGCATTCCATTCCTTTCTTGGATCTACTCAAAAGGCCGGAGAAGGAGGCGGCGCCGGAGGAGAAAGGGCTACGAGAGATGATCCGTGAGGTAAAGAGAATTTATCGAGGTGGAGGAGCAGGGCTATGAGAGAGGAAGCAGACTTGGGGAACAAGGTAGAAATTGGTTCGGTCCGGTTCAAATCGCAGGTTCATAATCCGGGTTAATTTCCAATCTGCTCGGATCGGGTGTGACCGGTTCAATTTTATTGGATCGGCCACATTCGCGCGTACAATGGACCGGTCCAGAATTCGATAATTTAGCACTGTCGAACTGCTTTAGACGGCCGTTGGATCAGATCTAACGATCCTAAGGTTTATAACCATTTGACTTTCTTTCCTTCCGAATCCTCCGATACCTCATCGTCCAGTTCAGCCGTCGCTGCCGCCGCCTTCGCCGTCGATGATCTCGTCGCCGATCATCCTGACACTTCGTCTCGTGTTCGATCTTGGAACACGGAAGTCTGATCCTGTTTACATCTAGTTAGATCCTTTCCTTTTTGTCTTCTTGAATGTGTTTATTTTATTTTATGTTATTTCTGGGTTTTCAGATCTGAGGCAAGCATGTGCTGGTTTTATGTCTTTAGATGTGACTAGATCTGGTGTTACCTTAACCTGTATATCCTCGACACAGAAGGGTTCGAACGCATCGCTATATGTTGACCTTCTTCAATATGCTGTTTTTGGTTAATTTTTGTATGAAATTTCGAATCTATCATAGTGTTTAGATTTGTTCGAACCTATTCCCACTTTTAGATTGTATTTAGGTTTGCCATTTTTTCCTCAAAGATATGGAATTGAAATTATGTATATATAGAAAATACGGAAAGGTAGAGGGTCGAGATGATAAGAAAAATTATTTTTTCAGTTGTTTCCTTGAAGAAAGGTAAGAAGCAGATGCAAGTGAAGAGGATGCATCACTTTTTAATAACTTCCCGTTCAATGTTGAATATATGAGTAACAAAGGATGAATATTTAGATTATCTCTATAAATATCCCTCCTTTATTCGGTAAAGGAAGCAAGAAATAACAACACCATCCTTTGACTTGTCTTTCATTCTCTATTCATTTTTTATTTCTCTTCAAGAAAATATACAGAAGGAGAGCTTTGGTGCAATAGTAAAGTTGTTGTTTTGTGATCTAGAGGTCACGGTTTGAGTCTTGAAAATAGCCTCTTGCAAAGCAGGGTAAGAATGCCTACAATAGATCTTTCCTCTAGACTCTGTATGGTGAGAATTTTGTGCACCGGACTGCCCTGCAAGGAAATATGCACTTGGTTTTAAGTCTATCATTTATCATTCTGTCCAAGAGTTGCTGCCTTGGACCAAGAGGTCACGGGTTCAAATCCTGGAAACAACCTCTTGCAAAAAAAAGCAAGGTAAGACTGCGTACAATGAATTTCTTCTCCGGTATCCCGTGTGGCGGGAGCTTCGTGCACCGGGTTGTAGATATATCATTTTGTCCATCCTCTTTTAAGTTGGTGTTGTCTCTTTCTCTAATTCTTGCTCCAACTCTGAACTTGACCACACTTAAATATTTTTTTGCTTCTAAATTGAGGAAGTGCATGATTGATATTCGGTTGATAGATGCTATAGAGAAATTGATTAATTTGTCATTGCCATAGATCTCACAAAATTTGGTGTTTCTTGTTGGCTGTGATATTGCTTCTCAGAAATTCCAACTTGCTATAAAGATAACTTCTGTTAATTGTTTTAGGTAGAGTCATATTTTTTGTGTTTCATATCTGAGGTGGAGATATGAGAAGGAAATGAAAGTTTGGCCTGATTTACTGCAAAGTTTCACCGCCCTCTCTTACACTTCATGTCACAACGAGAACTAGGTCCTAACATGATGCCTAAAAGTAATTCTTGATATTAATATAGCCTAATTTCCCCTTATTATATCTAAATGGTCGAATATTTCAATTTGCAACTTGGCTTAATGTGCGTGTATATTTGAAAAGGTAAAAATTGAACAAATATTAATTGCTGATAGGCATATCAAGAAGAATGGGGCTATGAAGCATTTGATAAAAATGGTAGAATGGATAATTGGAGTATAATTGTTGTTTTTCTATTGCTTTTTGCAATTGATATAGGGGCATTGGAGAGGGAGTTGGAATGCAATAGGCATTTAAGAGAGAGGTTGGAATTCAAATGGTAACCCTTTGAGCTACTCATTCAACGTTTAGCAGTTAGCCATCCACATTTTTAGTAATATTCAAATGTCAAAATAATATTATACTTGACAAAACTTCTATATGTTCTGCTGGAGTCATTAAAGGAGAATCATTAATCATCATCAATTCATCAACATCATTAGCCAGAAGTTTCATGTAGATAAAATGATTTAGGAATTTTAATACTCAAATTTGTATTTACACCACCAAATAGTCATGTACTTATTCCATTGTTATGATTTTGCGGTACTCACACCATTTACAGCTACTGTTTTATGGTTAAGGACCTGTTGAACCATCATTCAGTGTTATTATCTTATTTGTTTCTTTTTTTGTCATCACTGATTGGAATCAGTGTTTGAACTTTTCCATTGAGGCTTTCACATTCACGGTTGGTCTCAATGGACAACATACGATGATATCATATTATAAATAATTTCACATTAAATTAATGATAGTATATCTCTTTTGATGCCCATATGCATGGTGTCTTATAGGAAATAGTGGCATGGGAAAATGATGAATATCTAGTACCACAAAATATTTCTAGCGTTCATATTGCTGCCTCTTATTTTTACAGCACATCCAAATCTGTGTTTCTTTTTTTAAAACTATTTTTTCCCCATTTTAAAAGTGTTTTGTAGGATTTTCATATTATTAGCAGAATAGTCTCTCGTGGAGGTTGAGGGTGAAACAAGATCCATGTAGCTATCCTCAAATAGTTGGGATTAACACCAATTATTGTTGTTGCTCTTGACTCTTTTCTCCTTTTTTCATTACTTAACATATTTGCTTTGTTAATTCCTCCAGAATGTTTTAATAACTGCAATTATACTTGCAAACCAGAGAGAGCTTGGCATTTGGATGGCCTCCAAGACACTTTGTACAAGTTTAAAAGGGAAAAATATTTGTGGCAAGAATAAAGTTCATAATGAAATTCATTCAAGGGAATGCCAAAATTGCTCTCATGAGTACCATGGTAAATTCCCTTCTCAGAGTGCTAATGGCTCTACAAATTTGAGCGAATGCTTTCATAAAGGGAGTGATCATAATCTTGGTTCATTAATCGCTAAGTCCAATCAATTAGGTCTTCCCTCTGAAAGCTCAGTGCGTAGACCAGTATCTGAAGTGAGAACTGTTACCAATACTTCTGAAAAGGCTTGTCTGAACGGGGAACATGATTATTGTGATGCATACTGTTCTGGAAACTTGCAACAGTGCATAAAACATGAAAAGAATAGTACATTACAAGAGCTGTATTTGCAAGAAGAGTATGATGAGGATGATGATGATGACAGTGATTGGGAGCCTGTCAGTCCCTTTCTCATCAGAAAATGGTTTTGTATCAATTGCACAATGGCAAACTTTGATGATGTTTGCCACTGTGAGGTGTGATTACTCTTACTTTGTACCTTATTCACTAGTTGTCAAAATTTTGGCTTTGTGCACATGCTACTTTTTTGAAGGTATGTGGGGAGGATAGAAAATCCGAGTTGCTTAGGCTTGGTCCTTCTGGACCTCCTGTACGGCAAGAAATTAAACTGGCCATTAACTCTGCTGGAAGTCATAGCCACCAAGGTATCTTCTAGTCTACTTGTCATCACAAACTCCCATATAATTTGTTATTGAATCTAGTATGTTCACGAGTCATTCAGTAATCAGGCTTTGCATTGCCTGTTGTCAATCCTTCTGGCTTTGGACACACACTTGGAATGGTGTAATGTAATTGGGCGGTCTATTTTCTATTCAGTTGTTAGCTGCAATAGCTTTATTCCTGAAGCTTGTGAAGGAACTAACTCTTTGCTGTTTTTTTTTTTTTCAAAATATGAACCTCTGGAGCTGCTTGTTTTGCAATGAAGAATATGGTTGCTTTATTAGTTTCTAATCCTTTTTTGTGGTGCATGACAGAACTCATATAATGCAAAGTAAATCCTATTTTGATTTTGGTTTAAACATCCTTAAATAAAAGTCATCGAGACTGTGCCATTGGTTGCTTTAGGAAACAATTTGCAGTTTTGAAACTGAGGATGTGATGCTGTGAGACTAAATTTATAAAAATGAAAGGTCTAATGATGTTACACATATTATTATGTCCCTTGTGTTTCTAAATTATTTTTTCTGAATGCCTCCAATTGATTACACTGCACCATATTGTTTCCTAATTACAGCTCTATAGTCCCTTGTCAAAATCAATAACGAGAACATGAGTGTATTTGATTTTTAATATAACCAAAAAGCTTTTATCACAAAATCAACATGATGATTTAGAATTGATCCTTTGGAATTTCTTCATTTAATTTGTGCATGAATCTTGCAAATTGTGCAAGAAAATATTGTAAATTGAACTTGAAGTATCTACTTTTACCCTTACCTGCTGCTGGATATTGTGATTAAACAAGAAAAAAAAAGGAACATTGTCTCCTTATAATTAGTGCAAAAAACTATAGATGATCATTGCCTCTGGTTGAATTAGGGCAAAGAATTTGATAATATACATGTTCATGTTGTCTACAATATTTTAGTGACTTATTGTTATGAATCTTAACATATAGACCCAAATATTTGGGATCATCAGTGCTTGACGATGGTGAACTTAATAACATTTCTTTCTTTTGTAGATAGCTAGTTGGTAGTGTCTTTTGTAATTCATGAATGCTCTAAACTCAAGATTTCCTAATTGCTAGTGTTCTTAGAAGCTTTCTTCTTCTAGTGTGCTACTGTTGTTGCCTTTAGATATGTTGACATATAAGCTTCTGTTGAACAACTGCAGTGAGCTACCTTGTTGATAATATTTTCCTTATATGCTGTTCACTGTTCTGCAGATTTGAGCTCAAAATCAAGAACAGCTATTGGGTTTGATGAGAGAATGATGCTCCATTCAGAGGTTAGCACTTATGCTAACTGTACAGTTGCATTTTCCTTTTATGTTTCAATTTTAGTTTGTCTGAGTTTTTGCTAGGGCATCTATTAACTCACATCAGCGTGGACATCTATTAAATCACATCAGCATGGGTTTCTTTAGGATTTTTGGAATTTGCTTTATATTGGTTGTAAAAATGTTTGTGCCCTTACTTCTCATGCTCCAAAAGTGAGGATGACCAATGTTCTTCAGCTGAGAGAATGCAGAAATCTGCTGAAAGTAATTAGGACTAAACTTAGTTTTTTCTTGTTGAGAAAATATTGCCTTAGAATTCTCAACTTTTCAAACTACTATAAACTTGGTCAAAATCTTAAAATTTGCTCTATTCTATGATTCTTTAAATCACTCCATAAAAAGTGAACTCATTTCTAATACAGTCCCGCGGTAGACATACTCCTGTATGAACTCTTTGATTAATTTGTGACACAATGACTTATTCATAAATCTAAAAAATTTAACTAAGCCAATTGCTGCAAACGTCTTCATGGCATTACTTCTCTTCTTTGATGATACATTCAGGCTTCTCATCTGAAGCTCATAACTCTACTTCCCTTTTTTAAATATATGCCTCTCCTCAAGCATATAATTGAAATAATATTTTGTTGGGAACAAAAGCAATTCATTCATTTTGTTTTTTCAAAAAAGCTCCTGTAATATATGCGTCCAACTAAGCAATGCAACCTAAACAGTAGGAGTTTGTCTCACATATTTTTCCTGTAATTCAACTTCCTAAAGCTAACTGGGTTATTTAGATCAATTTTAATTACATAAGGAAATTTCCTTTTCCTTTATTGCTAAGACCTGCTCTAACTAATGCACCTTGTCGAATTCTGAAATTTATTGATATCCTTTGAAGTTCTGCATATCATACAACAGTGACAACAACCAAGCTTTATTCCACTAAGTGGTGTTTGCTATATGGATCCTTTTACACCATTAAGGTTCTATCCCCTACTATATCATCATCAATATTTAAATAAATTTTATTTTGTTTTATCATTGCTAATTAAGTCTTCTTGAGTCTTTTTTTTTCTCGTTTGATTTGCATATTTATAATAGTTTCACATCACCTAATTGGAATATTTAGTGGTTGTCTAAATACATATCCGTACTATCTTAAATGTATTTCTCGGAGTTTTTCCTCAATAGGTGCAACTCAACTTTCACTCTAATATTTTTATTTCTTATTTTATCCATCCTCATATGTCAACATATCCATCTTAACATTCTCATTTCTGTAATTCTTATCTTCTGTCTATGTACTTGAGTCATAGTCCAACATTCAATTCCATATAATATAGCAAGTCTAACTGTCGTTTTGTAAAATTTCTTTTTAATTTTAGGTTCTCCATATCATTTTAACTAATATTCATGTAATCAGGGCTATACTTAGTTACTTGCAAGTACACAAACTTTTTGTAGGTGCTATTTCTTGATGTTCAATAGGCAGATATTTTTTTTATCGTGAGCCTGAGGATTATTGTTCTCTATGTTGCCTCCCTTATGTGTTTTTGTTATTTTTGCTGCTGTACTAGGTTGAGATAAAGCCACACCCTCACCCAGAAAGACCTGATCGGCTTAAAGCAATTGCATCTGACCTTGCTGCAGCAGGTGATTTTGTTCATAGAGGCATTCTTTATAGCTACCATTGTTGCTTGCTTTTTTTTTTCTCTGCCCCGCTAGACAAATTTTTGTCTAGGTTAGTATTAGTCTGTTATTCCTTTGTAGTTGCTTCTTGCCTAACCGTAATTTCTATATAAATTCAGGGATTTTTCCTGGCAAGTGTTACGCAATACCAGCTAGAGAAATAACAAAAGAAGAACTTCTACAGGTAATCAATTAATCACAATTGCTTTTATGGGCATTTACATGCTAGTAATCACTGATTTTGACTGGGAAATTATTTTTGAGATAATATGGTATAGTTTCTCTTATTTAAGTTCTTGTTGAGGCTCGAGACAACTAAAAAAGTATTCTTGGTTAGTAAGACATGCTATGATGGTATTATAGTTAAAACATGTTCAAGTTCTTTTATATTGCATTTTCTGGGTTAAGTATGTACTACTTTAATTTAATCTAAAATGATGTTTTTTTTAGATTTGTTCATATGAATCCTTTTCATATGCTCGCTGAGAACTTGCAGGTTCACACTTTGGATCACATTGAAGCAGTTCAACATACAAGTCATATGTTCGTAAGGTGCTTACACACTTTGCTTTCACTCACGGGACAACATTGCTACATAAATTCTTATTGTCAAATTTCTTCCTCTGTAGCATGGCTTTTGTTGAACATTTCCATTTGCCCATTTTTTTTCAGTTAAATCAACTGCATCAAATCTAGTTTATTTTCCATTCTTTAGTGTTGATTGAGTATCTAATGAAACGATTTGAACCTTGTTTTGGCACACTTAATCTACTGGTCCAGACTATTCCATGAGAACGTTTCTTGATATCATTCTAATGCTGATCAGATAAATGCCAAATATTATAGTTATAATTGGCATAGACTCAGTTTTTGTTCCAAAATATGATTATTCCCCCGTGGTTTTAACTGACAGTTACTTTACTTCTGACACCTACGCCAACGAGCATTCAGCTTGCGCTGCTAGGCTTGCAGCTGGATTATGTGCAGACCTTGCTTGCACTATATTGTCTGGTGGTGCCAAGAATGGTTTTGCTTTGGTACGCAGTTCAGTTTCTCTGCTTTTCAATCTGCAATGTTTGATGATTCTTCTGTTATTCGCCTGACTACTTTTGAGAAAAATATCATACGTGTTTAATTTTATAAGCTTATCTGCTTTCTATTTTTGTAATTTATTTGCTGAGTCTGATAATCTATGGCAGGTTAGACCTCCTGGACATCATGCAGGTGTTTCACAAGCAATGGGCTTTTGCCTCCATAATAATGCTGCAGTTGCAGCATTAGCTGCTCAGCGTGCTGGCGCTAAGAAAATCTTGATTGTTGATTGGGTAGCAGTCTTTGCTTGCTAAATTTCAGTTGGATAATTTATTAATTTCCATGACATTTGAGCTACAAGAGAAGATACTTCTTCCTTCAATTTAATAGCTGTTTTCATATTTTGGTTGCAGGATGTGCACCATGGAAATGGTACACAAGAGATATTTGACGGCACCAAATCGGTTAGTTGTATTATAAGTAATTTTAACTCCACTTTTAATGCTTGACCAATACATCCACTTTTAACTTGTTCAACATCAACAACCTATGTTCCAATTATTTTTGCCTACAAAGATGTTATCCCTCAATTGAATATCCCTATTTCGTAGATCTTGTAATTTCACTTTAGGTAGCTTTTGTGTCTTCTTTTACCTCTCACGGCTTCAACTCTAATTAAATCAACTTCCTCCTGTTTTACAAATTAATTTTAAATTTGTAAAATGGTTTCAAAATATCTGTTAGCTTCTTTGATATAACTTGTAGTTGAACTTTGGTGGGAGGGAGGATAGAAAACTCTCATATCAAAGCTGAGAGAGGCCCTTATTTCTGTTATTCAAACTCGTCTTTCCGTGCAAGACCTTTTACAACTATGAAATGGCTTACCTCCATGCAAGACCTTTTAGATCTAACTATGAAATGGCTTACCTCCATGCTATGTTCCATGTTTTCGTCACTGGGTAGGCGGATAATATAATATATATTATTATTTTTCTATATATGGATGGATCATGAGGAATTTGAACTGAAGATGGAGGTAGAGTTGCAGAGGCATGCTCATGCAAGAAGATGGAGCAAACTGGGATGTGGTGACTTGGTTACTAATAGCATAGCGGACATGTTATTATGTATTAAATTTCTTCCGCATTGCATAACTATTAATGATAATAAACTGCTATGTTATTTTCTCAATTTGATTATCTGGGATTTCACTTGACAGCTAAGAACTTCTATTTGATATTTAGGTTTTGTACATATCATTGCATAGGCATGAAAATGGCAGGTTCTATCCTGGAACTGGAGCAGTTGATGAGGTATCTAATCCACAAAAATCATTTGGGAAAAATCCTTATATTTTGTAATTAAGTGGAGATATAATTTTTTGAGAGTAAATAAATGATGTATTCAGGTTCTTGATGTGTGTTTATGCCATTAGTATTCAAATTTATGGTGATTGAGAGATAACTTTGAGAAGATTGGAGAGAGTAGGGAAAAAGACAAGATGTAATAGCCAAAATGATTGAAGAGAGTAGCAAAAGAAACTTAAATTGATAGACACAATAATTTTAGCTTTTTTGTGCTTAGTTTTGCTTCTAAATTGGCCCCATAAATTCTTCAAAAAGATAGCTTGTTATTAATTGCCATTCGCCAAAACTTGCAGGTTGGCAGTATGGATGGTGAAGGATTTTCTGTAAACATACCTTGGAATTGTGGAGGTGTGGGAGATAATGACTACATGTTTGCATTTCAGCATGTTGTCATTCCAATAGGTCATTTTCTTTCTCCCGTCGTTTGTTGATAACTTGTATGAGCATATGGATGAGAACATCAAGGTTTTAGCTGTCTTTTGGTTACATGGATTTAAGCTCCCTTTCTAATAACAGGAGCATGATTTGGAGCTATCAGCACTCGTATATGGTATTACAAATATAAGCACGAGACATCTAAAACACTAGTTACCTTCTTCTACATAAAAGTAATATTTTCCTTTATATGGTCTGCTTCGATTGAGAGTCTAGAAAGAAAAAAAAAATGCCTGCAAAGTTTTACATTCTGACAGAATCAAGTTTACATTTTATTCCTTCTGTTTCATATTGAACCCCTAGAGCCAAGTTGCAAATCGTTTCATTTGCTGATCGTATGCTTGTTCTCTTTTATCCTTACTTATTTACTTGAACACTGTTTTCTTTGGCCCTCTCTGACAAATTGTCATGCCTATTTGCAGCTCGTCAATTTGCGCCGGATATTACAATTGTTTCAGCAGGCTTTGATGCAGCGCGTGGTGATCCTCTTGGCTGTTGCGATGTAATGACTATTTATAATTTTCTTTTACATTTTAAGATTATGCTTGTGAAATATTAGGCACTAATTTAAAACTTGCCCTAGGATTCCATTTTGTCCTGGCTCCCGTTGAAATACCTGTTTACTTAGAATCTCATACTAAATTGAAATAACTTTTTTTCTGCTATAGTTGAACTCGCATTTAATTTTTGAGGTTGGAAAGTGAGAGCAATTTGAGTTAAAGTTAATAAGTACTTTCACTCTTTTAAATAAGAAAAATGAAATTAAGAATTGTTGAACCATATTTGTATCTGAAGTGCTCTTTTTCTTTAATCTTTCTGTACATAAATGGCTCATAGTGTCAATTGCCAATCGTTTTTTTCCTAAATGGTGTCGATAGAACATCACTACATTGTGCAAAATGCTACTAAATTGTGCGTCTTTATTATCAAATTTTTAATGTTGTTTCAGGAGGTCAAACATTATGATGCATTGTAAAATCGTAGTGAGTTATATTTTTAGTGAAAATAAAATGAAGTTGCACAATAAAGTTAATTGCTTGTGCACTTGTAATAGGTCACTCCTGCTGGATATGCTCAGATGACACACATGCTTAGTAGCCTCTCTCAAGGGAAATTACTTGTCATCCTTGAAGGAGGGTTGGTACCTCTACATTGTAGAATTTTACATGTTAACTGTAAACTTATTCTTGTTCTGTTTGCAGCTACAATCTTCGTTCAATATCTACTTCGGCTACTGCAGTGGTCAAGGTATCTTTGTCACGTTTGATGAACTCCTCTAGCATTGTATTTTTGTTAGTTTGTCAGAAACTGCACCTGTTTACTTTTAGATTTATCTAGTAGGTGCTAGTCTTTTTTCCTTTTTTTGGTATTCTTTTAATTTGTTGGTGCATTTGGATTTCATATCAATGTGATGATGGGATATACTAAAATCATATGGAAGAAATAACCAACTGCAGATCCATGTCCTCGATGCTATTTGCTGGGAAACATATTATGAAGTCTATCACTTCCTTTTTGTAAACTGATTGAATAAATAATTTTTGATGCTATTTATTCCTATATCCACAAAGAAATACCATCAATGATCTGTTCAGCTCAGTTCAGTCCAAGTGCTAAAGAATTATAAGCTTAAATTGTAAGCCTGTGTACCAAACATAGTTATTCTTAGCGGTTGGAGATTTTTGAATCATTCTTGTTGAATAACTAACTTAGCAGATCTATCTACTAACATGATTTTTTAAGTAAACATGAATAAATTGTGTTCCTTAATCTCTTTTGGTTTTCAATGAAAAAAAAAGAGTGCATGGTTATTTTGTTAATGCCTCTCAGATTAATAGTGCATAGTGTGCTTGCTTTTTTGGCTGCCATGCATAAGAAGAGAAATGTTCATTTCTCTTATTTTGCAGGTGTTACTTGGTGAAAATCCTAGCAGTCAAATTGACAATATGCCATCGAAAGCAGGTTTACAAACCGTTCTGCAAGTAATGCAAATTCAGATGAAGTACTGGCCAATTTTGAAACCAAACTTTATGATGCTTCAATCGCAATGGAGTAACGTTACTTCTGCTATCAGTGAGTGGTTATGTTGAATTCTGTGTCGATTAAATCACAGCTTAGTATTTATTTATCATTCTTTGATTATGAATTGAATAGATTATATATTTTCAGAGGAATTCATGAGGAAAAATTTAGATTTCTTGAATTATTATCCAACAAGGAGATACGGACAGAATTATCATTATTAGGATAAAAGGTGAACGATCGAACTTGATTGCGTATGCAGTCTTATGCGTCCGTCCTATGCACTAAGTTAGCAGTTTCAGTTATTTTTGATCTATTATTCAATAAGAGATATCAATTAGGATATGTGTGGTCGAAATGGAAAAGAATTGTGTGATTGTTGTATGACTCACACATGCCACACTGTATTGGTTAAACTGCTAGATTGTTAGTAAACAAGGCATGCAAAAAGTTTATGTTGCAGAGAAAATGCTAAGATGAATTTGTGATTATTAGAAAAGTTACAATAAAAAATATACTATTCTGCCAAAAGTTGGAATCACCAACCTAGCAGCCCTCCACCGGTCTGTCCGAGGATCATCGTGATGAAGGTAAATTGCTGGTGGATTTTGATCTCGACGCAATTGGCAAGGCAATGGAGGGTCATTCTGAGTCCATAGAAGGGTTTTAGACCTCCCATCGAGGATCGATTTGTGCTCATTTTGCAACTGTCACATTGTCTTACCAATGTGCTATCCTGTGAGGACAATAAAAAATATACTATTGAATAGCTATAGGGAGGTGTAGGTATCAGTGATGGGTAGGCCTTACAGTACTAGACACAACTGGATAGAATGATATAACCTAACTCAAATTGATACATATAGATGTGTAGAGAAATGATATGTTGCACGACTGATCAGTGCGTACCCATGCGCGATGGGCTTTGAGCCGTCCGATCGGATCTCACTATAAATGAAAAATACATAGTGCTTCTCTCCACGATCTCCGATGAAATTCTTCATTATCGATCGTCATCCGCACTATAATCCAACCCCTGAATTCGTCGGGATCGCCGTCGACATTCCTCTGGTTGAACTGCAGTTGGATTGCAATTGGAATCCGATCGAATTGCGGTCGCCAACACCGCAACCATTGGCTGTCGTAATTGCGGCCGCAATCCGGCTGCCTCCGATCGACATCGGAGTTTGTCCAGATCGCAGCCGCTGGCGGAACCAATACGGTCGGAATTCGATTGGACTTCGATGCTGGTCAAATTGCGATCGAAATTCGACAAGCTCGTACGGAAAACACTGTGCATTCTCCGTTACTGTGTGTGCTCGGATGCGTACGAGTTGCACACTGTGCGGTGTGTAGTATATCAAACTCGTAGATGTGTATATATCAACGAATGACATAATTGAATAATGAATAAAGTAAAATATTTTAAAAATTAACAAATTTTTTTTTAATGTCATATAGCTTAATTTTTTAGAGATTAAGAATAGATGTGAAATCCTTAGGCTTCCTCGAGGGTGCTAATTCAATGAGCCACATGTCCAATCTTCTAGACAGAAAATGAGTTATCATAAAAATGGTCACCATAAATTTAGCTATATGAACTTGTCGATTTTATTTTATTTTTTTAAACTTGCTGCTATTTATAACAATACCTTAAGGTCTGCCATTTTAAACTCATCGGTAATGATTCGTGTTTTAGCAATTGTACATGTTTTCTACCAGAAGATCTATAGAAAGTTCATACTGGGTGGTGTCTTATATGGATGAAACTTTCTTCTGCTCTTGTTAGGAGATCAGATTAAAAGGCGGCGACATCCATTGGGTCCAGTATGGTGGAAATGGAGAAGCAAGAAGTTCATATACAAACGCCTCTATGGTCTGCCTTATCCGACGAGGCATCTATCGTTTAGAGGACTCGATTGATGTTTTAGCCGCGAGCCAAGCCAGCCTTGCGAATCATTTGCTACGGCCGAGAAGTCGATCTATTGATCAGTTGCAGATTTATCTGCTCAGTTTTGCCCTTCATTTTACTCATCGATGTTTAGCCGCAGAGTCCAGATGGATGCGACTGTGTTTCAGGTGTTGCCTGTTTTATTTTGCTAGCTTAGTCGTGCTTAATCCATCGTTAAAAGAACTACGCCCAGCCGATTGCATTCGATGATGCTTCATCGATGCTAATGATCACCTTTAATGCCTTTTATAAAGAACGAGTTGGAGATTATACTCTTTAGCAGTAGTAGAGATAATGCCGAGTAAAACAGGCCAAACCTAATATCGTTCTGGCAGTGATCGACCAGTTGTCTTGACAAAATATGGAATCACCATGATATTCTCTGGCTTTGGATATTTGGATGAAAAAAGGTTAGCAACTCTTTGCCCTGTTCATGGTGTATAGCATTAGGCATGACAAAATTGATAATGCCTTTCTTCATATTATGATCATCGACTATATCTTCTTAACGGCCTTTCTGAAACAAAAGTAGAAAATAAGGGGCAAGCGCAAGCTTAATTCCAAATTAAGAAACAAAATCATCGAATGAGCCCCCTTTTCCTATTTTGTCTGGCCATTAAAACGGCCAAGTCAATGCTTTCGTACTTATAAATGCCGACCGACACCATCTTTCGTGACAGCGACACCGATCATAGGCTAAGTTCGGATGATATGGTAGTTAAGATACGACGATATTTATAGAAATGATGTTTATAGAAATGATATGAATCGATTTTGAAGGAGATTTAATTTTTTTTTAGATTTAAATGATCTTTACGTATCTTGACTATCACATGAAAGTCTATAGTATTCTTCATGATTTATCTTTTTCATAATAATCATGGGACAAATCAATAAAAATTATTAAGTTGACGGTTTCAATCAGACACGGATCATCTAGCTATGTAACTTACATATTTTGACTATCATGCCAAAATCTAAAGGTTTTTATATGGTTTTTTTTTTTCATAATAACGATGAAATATATTGATGAAAATTGTTAAGTCGACGGTTTGAACACCGATCATCTGGCTAACGGAATATCCGAAGCGGGATACGCGGTTTATATTATCCCAGCCCGCGGATTTTTCCCTTCACAGGTTTTTTTATTTTTTATTTTTGGTCCCCACTGCCCATGCGATTATTCGCCACAAATCCTGGGACCCACATATGACCCTGACGGACGCTTAGTATCCAGTTATAATTGGCCAGTGTTTTGGAAAATATATAACAGGCTCAAAATTCGTATTGAATTCGAGTTTCATTAAAAATTAATTTCTGAAATACGCATAAATTATACGCCGCGTTAAAGACAATATTCCAAAAGTCCGCTGAATATCTTGGAATTCAACCGGTACACGGACCGGGCAAGACCGGGCCGGGATTATAAAAAAAAACAAAATAATTGCCCGAGTGTTTCGATAAATCGATGCAAGTGATTATTTTCGACACGGTTTCAAATCAACCGCAGAAATACCAAGCCTCTGGTTGGTCTTAAAATCTGATTGCTCATAGGTCCTTCAGTTTTTTTTTGTTATTGACCAATGATAAGAAGGTATACGAAAGGTTAAGGTGTTCGGGATTAAGGTTTATTGTAGAGTATATAGAAATTAGAAAGCAAAGGAGAGAGGGAAAAGGCCCCTCTCTCTCCTTTCTCCGCATCTGCCCTCTTCCTTAAACTATTTCCCTTCTGCTTCCTTCCCTTTCTTTCTCCTTCCTTGGTCGCACCGCCATTGTCGCCGCCTCCGACTCCGATTCGCCCCGGTTTGCTCTTCCGGATCGGGGGAGAGTTCTCCACCACAATGGATGAATCTTCAGTCGAGGCTTCTCCTCCCGCCGTCGATTCTCCGCCCGTCTCCGACGGTGACGGCCGCGTCTACCTCGTCCCGTACAGGTAACTGTTATTCCCCGATCCCCGACTATCCGTTGTTCTGTATGCTTGATCTCTCCGTTCATTTGGATCCCTTCGCTGTTTATTGCCATGGGATTGATTTCGTGAGTGGGTCGACGGCCAGGTGGTGGAAGGAGGCGCTGGACCCACAGCCGGGGAGTGGACTGAGGGGGGTTCCGTATGCCGCTTGTCAGACACCAACTTCCTATGGCATGAAGTTCATTAACAACTTGTTTAGCTCGGATCTGGTGTTTAATCTCCGGCGAGATGGTGATTTGAGGGAGGATGAAAACGATGGAAGTAGGGGGCGGTGCTATGCTTTGATTGACTCAGATTTGTGGGCGCAAGCGCTCAATAGGTATCGACATTGTTAGCGCTGCTTGAAGCATTTTATAAGGATTTTTTCTTTTCTTTCGAACTTTGAAGTGTTTTCTACAGATTGATCTATAATATGATCACCTTATTTTGGTTTCGCCAGTGAGTAGTCACTATCCATCATTTCAAGTATTTTGCTAATCGTTGAAGTGTTTTGCTTGGGTTAGGGTTTATCCAAGTGTGTCTTCTTGGGAAACAAGTTATTTAGGTTAGGCTTACATTGCCTGAAGTGCACAGCAAATATACTAGAGAGTTCACCAGGCATTATTGGTTGCCTAGTTTCAGGTTTTCACTGTCAAGTACTGATACTTGCAGTTGCAATTAGCTCATGACATATGTAATTAAACATTGGGAAGATAAGCAAATATATAGTGGTCGAAAGACCATTAGAGAATGTTACTTGTCATGAGATTAAGATGTTCCGAAAGGTGTATTTGCATTTGCATCATGGATGCTTTCATAATAGAGTCCATACCGTTTTCTTGATGGACTATACTAAATCACAGTACAGTATAGTACAACTACTATCGAATTAACAACTAAGAAGACAAAACAGTAAACAGGAGATAAAATTCATCAATTTTGGTGTCAAGACATCAGAATGGCTCCATGTACATGGCTGGTTGATGGTACGAAAGGGGCATTTCTAGAGTGGTTTGATTCACTTAAATGCAAGTCAATATATAAATATAGAAAGTCTTAGGGGGCATTTGGTATCTGTTTTCTTCTCCGTTTTCCATTTTCATTTTCTGCGAAAACGAGAAAACGCGTTTGGTTCGCGTTTTCCTTCTCCATTTTCCAGAAAATAAAGGAGCATTTTCTGGAAAACTAGAAAATGAGAAATAATCGTTTTCTGTTTCCATTTTCGTTTTCCAAAAAATAAAAGAGTGTTTTCTGGAAAACAAAAAAAACTTGTTTTCTATTTTATGGAAAACGAGAGAATGAAAACAGAAAATAGAAAATTCTCTACGAACCAAACGCCCTTTTATGTTCTCGTTAAATCTTCACTTGAACAGATAGAATGTTGGATTTGAGAATTAATTCATCTTACTTTAAATTGAGAAACAACAATGGTTAAGGGGTTTGGTTTATACACATGATGAGTAGGGTGCACAATCACCTTTACCAAAAATATTTCTTTCTCAATCAACTGATGCTCAATGGATAAATTAGATATTTGATGATTCTTGAATATTATTGCATACTTGCCTATCATGATTCTTGTCTAACAATATGGTCAACATGAGGCTTAATGGATAAATCACAATTACCTATCACTGTTCCAAGTATATATAGGTTTTCTTTGCCATGGATAATGGAAGTTTAACAAGTACCCCGCCCATTTTCATCTCTTCTTAATACAACTTAACATGACCAATAAACCATGATCTTGCTGTTGACTCTAACTTGGCAAGGCAATATAGAAGTTTTGATGCATCTACAACCGGACAAGTATATTGACATGAGCTTGAAATATATTTCTTTAATTAAGTGCTTCTACAGTTCTACTAGATATTTTACCAATTGATCCAATCTCTAAATTGTTCTGTAGTCATATTGTTTAAAATTATGTTGTTACCTCGCCAAATCAATTAAGAAAACAGTTAACAAATGTGTTTAATTATTTCTCTCATAGTTTATTCATGGAAAAAAGGTTTTGTTAATTTCTTTTTTTGAGAGCCTTGTTCAAATCCCATTTGTACCTGCTGTCTAATATACCAAAGTTTTATTAGATGCCTCACGCTTTGTGCATGAAACAAGTTATTTTTCCTCTCCTTGAAGAATCTCTCTCTTTTATTTTGTAGTTCTTGTCTGGTAAAGAGCATGCTCCTGCTTCTGTAGTCCACATTTTAAATGGGGACTTCCCTCGTAGATGGATACTTAACCCGGACGTTGTCTTAGCCCATGCTTCTCGTTGACATGCTATTTGAGCCAAATATGAACACATTTTGAGATTAGGGAGTATCATAGAGTTGGAGCGTACTCCTATAGTCCTACACAGGCAGGTCAGGACATCCTGGCCATGTGTTTAAGAGAGTAGAAATTTCCCTTTAAATGAGTACCTATTTAGGGTGTGGGTTTTGCATCATACTGTATGCTAATGTTGTCAAATGTAATTGAATCAGATGACAAGCTTAATTCATATTAAGTTCATTTTAGACTGCAAAAATATTAGGTTCTTTTTCCACTTAGTAGCTTGTTAATATAGGTTTTACTGCAGGCATACTGATAGTGATTTGACGGTGAAGAAAAATGGGAGCTTTCTGTTTACCGAAGATAGCACAACTGATGTTTATCCTTTGATTCTAAGGATCTCAGTTATCCGGGAAACAAACATACTCGTAGTGAAGATTAGCAAAAAGGTGTGTGTCAATACTTTGATGTCATTGTCAGTTTGACCATTCTGGTCTTATTCTTCTTTTGCTTGCATGCTATGATTGGGAATCATATGGATGTCACATGCTAAGAAAACTCAATTTCTTGGGATTTCCTTTTCCCATTTCAATTGACTTTTTTGGAAATGGAAACTTGTCATGTCTAGTTGTCTACTGCATCTGTGGTCACTATAGTTGCTTATCATGTCTTTGATGGTCACTTTAGTACTGCATAGTGCATACTTTTATGCTCTCTTGTGTTTACTGAATAGAACCATTCTCTTAATCATTTAATTTGAATATCAAAATAGTTACTATAAGAAGCAAATGCAAAGAGCATTCAATGATCTACATTGCATATGAGTACTTTTGTTCCCAACTAATTTATTCTTTCAGTAAGATATACTTTTGCTCTCTAACCATGCAAATATGTTTGTCATATAGGACAATGCTGTTGAAAATTACAAAAGGGCAAGCAAGATATTTGGCATTGATTCAGAACCTGTATGTCATCTACATTAGAGAGATGTCCTCATTTTTGTCCTTGATGGGAAATGTAGCACATCTGTGGTTTTTTATTTTTTCACTTTCATTTGTTGGGTAGGTTCGCATATGGGACTTCTCTGGACAAACAAATTTGATATTAATGGAAGAATGGAACAGGATTCCTCTAGATTGTAATCCGAAATCAGATCAAGAGGTAACTTCTTGTTCACTGCTTGATTATAGTCTGCTTTAAGTTTTCTAATGTGCAGTGATTGTGTCATATCATTTTTCTTATTTAACTTGTTACTGTAATATCAAAGATGGTGATGGTTACCTGGCCAGGTATCATTGCCTATGAATTACCAAGTTGCAGATTACTTGAAAGTGTAGTACCTAAGCTTAAGCTATTTAACTCTGGTATATTGCTTTTACTGTATTTTAGTTGGAAGCAGAAGTCCAATGCATAAGTTCCATCATGAGAAGCATTCAAGTCTTGAATAGATCATGGCAGTTTATTTCTTATATTTTGGATAAACATGAATCTTCTCCATTTAAGGCTTGACATACCTTTAATTCCTGTAGTTCAATTGTTAGCCGAAATTTTTTAGAAATATTCTTGATTGGCAACATGTGATGTTTAATGGTTGAAATTGCAGCAATTTGCCCTAATGAGAGAAATGACTCATAACATTAGCCTTGTAAAATATATTAGTCTTTAAACTTATCAGCGCTCGATGCACCATATGGGGCTAAACTTGGTTGAAATTATCTTAGAGCATAGTAAGACTATATTTATAGACTCTTGATACTCATTTATTGACAAGTTTAGCTGTGGGTATAAGATTTTGATCGTTTTCCATACTAGTTAGTAGGTTCTGACTTTCTCCAGTATGGTTTTGGGTGCTACTCCCTATTCTTTGTGAGCCTCATAAGGGCTTAATGTTGACATGATGAGAACTAGCATCACTTCTTTCAGGGCTTATTGTTGACGTGATGGAAACTAGCATCGCTTCTTTCTGTATGTGCTTGTGTATTTGTACTTGCTGCCATCAATATCAGCCATGATGATTGGAATTTCTAGTTTCCTTTTTCAACAACTCGTTATGAGAGGGCTTTTGTACAATTCTGTTGCCACGTACAAACTTAAAATTGGTACAGAATTTGTTGCCTTTTTCACACAGGCGCATTGCATTGTTGTCCTATCATACTGTTAACATTCAATTATCTTGTTTAGTTGCATTAACAAAATGGCATGAGAACTAGAATAATTCATTTTATGGTTGGCCCGTTCGATTCTTTTAGCCAGCTTGTCCTCTTGGCCCATTTAGCTTATAAAACACTTGCTCCTTGTTCAGTACGTCATACCCACCTAATATATTGCTTTGTCTGCTTCACCAGACTCATTTGACCTATTTGGTTTGGCTGTCTCTTCTTACTCTTCCAGTCTGCCTATCCTGTTAATTTTCTTCAGCTTGTCAGACTGTTCAGACTTTATAAACGATCCATTTTTATTTACATGCCTGATCCTTGTGTTCCACTTGATATGTCCAACCCACTTGGTCCACCCACCACTTTTGGGCAACCATACCTCTCTTGTTCCCCCAACATGTTTGGTCCTTCTAGCTACTCGTTTTTCCCAACATGTTTCGCTAATAACAAAGCCAAGCCAATACCTGTGCATCATAAGTGTCATGCTGGATCTCATCTCAACTTGAGCTTGCACTAGAACTGCCCACCTATATTGGATGGTTTGAACTAGGATAATAATCCATAGTAACAACATGTTCAAAGAAGTACTATAGACACTTGGTTAGATAAGATATTCAAGAGTTTTGGTGCTAAGATGTTTAGATAGGCCTAACTCACTTTCTATTAAAAAACAAAAGATGAGAGTTTTGATTGACTTCCTTTGATGTGTAACTGGGGATGTAAGAGGCGCCTGTAGCCAGTCTCAAATAGTCAATATATTATTCTTATGTAGTTAGTTCTTTGTTCTTTTCATGTTAATATTACATTTAAACATGCCTGTAAAATTTCTTTTCTTTTGTACCATATAGATAAACTAAAAAACAAATCCGTTGCTTTGTTGTTATCTCTTTGTAAGTGAATATATTACCAGACTTGAAAAGTCTGTGCTTTTGTGACATTTTTTCTCTGTTATTCTGTACAGGTTCTCCTGGAAGTGCAAGTCTCTGCATTATTAGAAAACATGATCTGTAAAAGTGAAGCTAAGAAGGACAACCTACAACTAGATCAGTCTAAATTGACTGGTTCCTGTTATGGTGACCCTCTTATGTGCAATGGCAGCTTAGGATATTCAGACTTGGATCTGCAGAATGGGAGCCTCAAAGGTGGTGGTCTGTTTGGATTGAGAGGATTAGACAATCTTGGAAATACATGCTTCATGAACAGTGCTCTGCAATGTTTGGCGCACACGCCGAAGCTTGTGGAATACTTTCATGGAAATTATCGTAAAGAAATCAATGCTCAAAATCCATTAGGCATGAAGGTATGTCATTGTTTGATCAATTTATACTAGTTTGAATACAGTAGTTCTAATTTAAATAAATATTTGCCTTTCTCTTATAGCAACATTTGTGTTTTTGGTTGGTGAAGGTTCTGCACAATCAATTTTCTTCATTTACTATATTCTACACTAAGCCTGCACTTCTAAACAGGGAGAGCTTGCTATGGCATTTGGAGATCTCTTAAGGAACTTATGTACAGTAGATAGATCGCCTGTTGTTCCACATGTTTTCAAGGGGAAGCTTGCTCGATTTGCCCCACAATTTAGTGGCTTTAACCAACATGATTCACAGGTATTCAATCGTGGGGTACTGGCAACTTGCTCTAGAGTCTTCATAATTATTACTTAAAAATTGGAAATTGTTAGATGAAATAAACACTTATTTTGACATTTATGCTTGGTTTCATAGGAGCTTCTTGCTTTTCTGTTAGATGGACTTCATGAGGATCTGAATCGTGTCAAGCACAAGCCATATGTTGAAGCTAAAGATGCATCTGGTCGTCCCGATGAAGAAGTGGCTGATGAATACTGGGGAAATCATTTAGCTCGAAATGATTCTATCATAGTTGATATTTGCCAAGTGAGTCCTGTAGTTCTGCACTAAATCCTTATCTCTGCCAATTGATCAACATTAGAAATCTGATCTCCTAATATTTTCTAGGAAATATAGAAATTGAGGCAATACAGCCGTTGATTTGGTCCTGTTTATGTCAAAGCTTCTTATGGCATGCATCACCTATTGGGATTATTAATTCTACTTTTCAGTTCTCACTTTGTGCAAAAATGTTCTGAAAGAATTCATTTTCATTATGCTTTCTCAAATGTATCCTATGCTTTTTGTCGTAAATGAACTTTTACTAATCATACAAATCTTTCTATATCCGATCTCTAGTAATTGGAGTTTCTTGTTTTTGGTTAACATTACAGGGTCAATATAAGTCGACTTTAGTTTGTCCTGTATGCAGTAAGGTGTCCATAACATTTGATCCCTTCATGTATTTGTCTCTGCCACTGCCATCATCAACAATGAGGACAATGGCTGTTACTGTTTTCAGTACTGATGGTAGTATTGAGCCATCAACTTACACAATTATTGTGCCCAAGTCGGGGAAATTGAAGGACCTTATTCGGGCACTAGGTGTTGCTTCTTCATTGAGAGATGATGAGAGTCTATTGATTGCTGAGGTATGCTCTTCCGAAACAAAAAAATGTTTTGATGTATTCAATCAATGAAATTTTAGTTTAGTATTGAATTAACTAAGACAAGCATCCACAGGTTTATGCTAATTGTATTATCCGATTTCTGGATGAGCCATCAGATTCAATATCCCTGATTAGAGATGAAGATCGCCTAGCAGCATATCGGCTACCAAAAGATGCTGAAAAATCTCCATTGGTAGTCTTTGTACACCAAAGATTGGAAGAGTAAGCTTTCTATTCTCTATTAATTTCGCTTCCTTTTGCATTTGAAATCCTTGTTTGTTATCCAAATTGAACGTTCATGTTTTCATGTTCTTTTTAAGAGATTAAGCTTGTGCTAATATTGTACAGGATTTTTATACCTTCAACAACTTTCTCATGTGGTTTCACATTGTTTCTGGCCTTGTATTATCAGTCTAACTAATGCTGATATTCTATGAGTTTTGCAAGCTTAGACTTTTCATTTATTCCCTTTGTGCTCGTGTTGGACACCAACATTCAAACACTGACACTTTGAGTAGACACTCAATTCTCTATCGATCCCTGTAAAAATTTTTAGAAATAGTTGTATCAGACACTTCGATCAATGTCCATATTGGATACTCATACCTGAGTTTGAATACGTAAGTTGCAAGTATGAACCTATATCAAACTGGATTATTTGGCTATACTAGACTGATGCACATTAGTTTGACACGGAGTGGAAGGGTTCTTTCATTTCTTTCTCCAAGGTTTTACAGATATTCTTCAATGCAATGTGTGCTAACTTCTGTTGAGGCTGAGGAGAGATTTGCTGTTATGTTAATTCAATAACGTTCGTGTAGTGCATCTCATTCTCTTCATATGAAACATTCTATTGGATTGGAGATTCTTTGCACAATGTTAGGAGAGATGAATATGTATGCCTTTTCTTGTATAAGAATTCCCATACAACAACAAAGTCGTTCCTGTTTTACGAACCTTGTGTCTACATGGAACCAAACACTATGGGGTATTAGTAACTCCACAAGTAGTTAATGTCCTTTTTCTTCATGTCTTAAGATTCAGCATTTTCTCCTCACCGGAAAATGCCAGAACATATGGCTGGAATTGCTAGTTTACTGCATACCTTTATTAATTCAGTCTTGGCCAGCAAACTATGGAAAATCCTGTTTTTTATGAACTCTCTAATTGCTTGTTTAATGGATTGCTGGAATGATTGAATATTTCTTTTCATCCGTGCCTTTCTGATCAAACACGGCAATTCAGGCATTATATTCTTAGTAAAAGAACAAATTGGAAAGGCTTTGGAGTTCCTCTTGTGACAACACTGCCAGATGTTGTTGATGGATCTACCATCCGCAATCTGTTTCTGAGGCTTCTGAGTCCATTTAGAAAGAGCAAGGATGTTGGGTTGGATAATGAGGAAGATAGATGCACTAGCATCTCCTTGGAGACAAATCTCAACATGGAAACTGAAAATGAATGTATGCTTCAAGAAGCGGCAGATGTCTCTGATACTGGGGGTGAATTTCAATTTCATTTAACAGATGAAAAGAGTAAAATCTTGCAATCAAAAATAGAAATGGATGAGCCAATGCATTTGCCTACCACATCGAAGCATTTATTTGTGCTAGTCTGTTGGCAGAGTGAAGTGTTGGAACAATATGATACAAATCTTCTGAACACACTACCAGAGATCTACAAGTTCCGACTTTTTCCAAAAAGATCTCAAGATTCCTGTACTTTGTATGCATGCCTAGAAGCATTCCTCAAGGAGGAACCACTTGGCCCTGAAGATATGTGGTCAGTATGTTTTTTTCCTCAATATCGCATTGGTAGGCAGAAGGCATGTTAATAATGTCAGTTGCTTTGGGCTAGCATCATGGTTGGCTACTTAACTTCATGTCAGCTTTGCACCACTTTTTTTTCTCTCAAAAAAAAAAAAAAACTGTTTTTGAATCTAATTTCCTTTACTTGTGCTTGCTGAATCTTGAGCATCAGTAAGTTTAAATTTGCCATATGCATTTGAAAATATTCTTGCAAAATACTAATATTCTTACTCGCAACAATTATAGAATATAGACTTTCATGAGAAAATAACATCAGAATTGATACAAATCTGGTTTACACGTATAATCTAGGCTTTGGATATATGAACTTTTTCAGTCGCCCTCAGTACCCATGTCAGAAACTCCAACACTGACACTTGGAGTTAACACCTAATATTGCCATTGATTACGTTAGAAACTACCTTAACACTAAGTCCATATTAAGTAATAAAGATCTTGGCCTCCCTTAACTGCTCTGGTGTCTGGAATAAATACATTCTACCATCATCTGGAATGTGAATTCTTAAGAACAGTTACATAGTTGTGAATAGATATTGATGCTACTTTATCTTTTGCAAACATTTTCCTTAAGTGTTTTGTTACCACTTCTGCATTTTGTGCATGCTTAGAAAAATAAACTCTTTTATAACAGGTATTGCCCAAGTTGTAAGAAGCATCAGCAAGCTACAAAAAAATTAGATCTCTGGAGGTTGCCTGAAGTTCTCGTCATTCATTTAAAAAGGTTCTCATTTACCAGATATACAAAAAACAAGCTTGAGACATTGGTAGAATTCCCTATTCGTGATCTGGATTTGACAAACTACATCGCCGGTATGCCAAAGCAAATGTCCAACAACTACCAACTCTATGCCGTGAGCAATCACTACGGAAATATGGGAGGCGGTCACTATACTGCTTTTGTCTATGTAAGTTCATCCTCTATTTTTTTTCCTCGTGTCCACTAAATAAATTATATGATTTCAAGCTCGTTACCTCTCATGTGACAATGGATGAAAATGTTCTTCCTCATAAAATATAGAGGCCGAACACTAGTAATCTCCATTAGCATTCATACTAGTTTCTTTGCTTTCCCCTTCCATTTTGATTCACTTTTCTGGAGTTGATATTTAAAGTCACATCCTCTCTCTCTCTCTCTCTTTTTGATTTTTTTTTAATGCAGCACGAGGGAGAAAACCGTTGGCATGATTTTGATGACAGCAGTGTCATCCCCATTGCCGAGGAGAGCATAAAAACCTCAGCAGCTTATGTTCTGTTTTACAGGAGGACTTGAGGCAAACTAGATCATATATAATCACTTGTACTGAACAATTGCATATTATTGTTCAGACCAAGTCGCCTTGCCTTTTTGGAGCTGCAAACATTTATTTACCTTCCCTTTCTGACGTGGCTCTTCCTATGCAAGCAAAAGGGCTCATGTGACAAACAGCAAATCATTGATGACCCAAATGGTCACTGGAATCAGATTGAACGGGGATGGGGGAAAGCAATGCTTTCTCCCAATCATTAGCTTCGTCTTCTGATCATCCAAATGTGAATGGCCCTTTTTTGTTTTTTGTTTTTTGTTTTTCAGTTATAGCTTTTGATTCCTTCTCTCGCCCATAATTCAAATTCTTTTACGTCCGAGGGGCGAGATTTATGGTTATCATACCATGTATTTTTGTCGTGTTGTATTAATTCTTCTTCGAGTTTTTATTAATTCGCCCTTGTTGCTTGGATTGTAGGTTTTTCTTCATTCCATAGTTTGCCATGATTGCGACGAGATTTTGAAGCTATTTTCAGGGTCAAAAATTACAATTGAAGTGATTTTTTTCCCCCCTATTGGTTCTCTTTCTATTCCGCAATGGACGTTACTAAGAATCCGTTTGGGGACAATTTGCAGTATGATTTGTTGGGTACTGAAATCATTCAATTTCTTTTGTTGAGAGAGAAGCTCCGTAACCAACATTAAACCGGCCATTTATTAGATCTTTGTTATGTGTTTTTAACATGGTTTTACAAAATTCAGATTTAATATTCGTTATAATATATAACTTTGTTAACGTTTTTTTTTTTCAAATGTTATCTTGTCGATCAAATTTCAAATAGAATTTTGATGTTATAGAATTATTTAACGTGCAAACCAGCCCTAATTAAACAATTTATTATTATTATTTTTTGATTTGATAATTTGGTTCATTCCAAAAAACGCTAAAGAATCTCTAGTTATCACAAATCCTACGGCACAAGATAATGATTTCAATCCTTTGAAACCATTATTTCTTTTTTCCACAACCAACAAACGCCGGTCACCGGATTTTGATAGCGATGGTGATGAATGACATAACACTGAAATTAAGAAAACATCGTTTCAACATGATGCAACAACTTCAACCCAATTTTCTGTTGATGCTAAAGGAATCGATCATCTTCACGATGGCTCGGAGCTGTTCTCCACGGCATGAATCAGATGCCAAAACAAGAATGTGCTTGTTGAATGAACAGTCATCGTTGTTGTATGGGCAGGACTGGGATGATCATTTTGATGTCATCTCCCTAGGGCATCAACTAGCCATGCGTAATTTTTTTCTTCGTTTCCTTTGTCTTTCGCGCTCCTCTTCTTCTTCAATTAGGCGAAGCTGCTCTTCGTCCTCCTTTCTGGCAATCATGTCGCTGTAGACATTGTCCAAAATGGGATTGTTGGCAAATCAGTGGAATAAACAATCCGTATGAAGGGTCAAGAAATTTACTGTACCTTCTTTTCTCTTCTCTCTGTATCATATCAAAACCAACTTCCATATCACTGTCATCTTCATCATCCCCTGCATATTTGTCGGGGTTATACCTGCATCAAAGATGCCAAGAGAGTTATCGCACAGCCACAGAAAAAAAAAGAGGCAAAATTACTTGAAGAGACTTGAGAAAACAGCAACTAGATCTAAAGTCATCAATTTATCCGGATTAGTTTGCCCCGCTAAATAATTTAAATGAATTGAATTGAAATTTTATTAATCCACAGACTTAAATAGAACAACTCACGCAGATTGCGAGTCAAGACTGGCTAACCCACTACAGACTTGAATTGGTCCGCGAATTGAAAAAGTTGAAAACCCTCCCTCGTAAATCATTTCTAATTTGTTTGCAATTATTGTATTTAGTGAACTTAATTTAATTTATCGTACTCAACTAATAAAAGAAAATAATATCTCTAATTGAATTCTTATTTTTTCCAAATAAAATTATTTTAGTTATGTGCAATTGACACTTCGAAATACTTTTTTTTTTAAGTGACAGAATAATTTTAGAGATTTTTTATATTTTTTTTTTTAGCCCATGGACTGGTCCAACTAATCTATAATCCGCCTTAGATTTGATTAAAGATTTCTCAATCCACCGGGATAATGGACCGGCCCATCCTTCCCCGCTAAATGTTGAGTTTATGATGGATTAATCCGCCCCGTCATGGGTTAGCTCTTTTGACAACTCTAGCTAGATCTTGCAATAACAAAATAAAAAAAAAACAGCAAAATTACTTGATTTGTTTTCAATTATGTACCTAAACATTCCCCTGATGAGACTTCGATAATCAACTTCATCATCGTCACTTAAACTCCTTGGTGCAGGTCTCTTTTTGGGGCGTTCATCATAGTTGCTGCGCGACAAGTTTTGCTTAGAAGGCTGCATCAAATCAAAAAAATACTGTCAGGAACGACTCAAGCACATTACAATGCCAAAATGCACCATAAAAGTTATATGTCAGCATGTATATATATCGTCAAGAGGACATGAGAAGGCAATTATGAGATTGTTTCACAGTTGTACTAATTGAAGTGATCAAAGAGGATAGAACCTGAGGTCTTGGAGGAGGCATTGACTGCTTCACTATTTTTCTAACTTGATCAGTTCCTTGAGTAGGTCTTCTCTGTTCAGGGCGATGCTTTTGGGATGGCAATTGTTGTCTTACAGTTGAAATATCCTTCTTCAATCTTGGATCATTTGCTACCTTGTTAGGCGGCCTATTCGAACCTACAACCTGTGCAGGCCTATTTGAACCGACAATCTGTGCAGGCCTATTCGAACCGACAATCTGTGCAGGCCTATTCGAACCCACAACCTGCGCAGGCCTATTCGAACCCACAACCTGTGCAGGAACCTTACGCTGCATCATATTATTCCCTACAGACTTGCCAGAAGCATTTCCAACTGTGCCTGTCTTAGATTCTGCTGAAGCCGGCTTTGCTGGAGCTGGCCTTAGTTGGTTGACCGGAACTTCTCTTGCCGGTCCAGTCTTTCTTTGCACGAGTTGTTTGCTTGGATCTGTTTTCCTCAATCCATTGGAAATGGAGGCTGAGTTTGCAGATTTGTTCATTGGCAACTTGCTATGCGCTGCTTGTGGTCGTTGAACAGACTGACCATCTGCCATTTGAAACAAAAAACATGAGTGCACATCATTCGTGAATGAAAGTGCTTAAACCTCCAAATGTCAGCCTAAACAGGGTTCATACTAGCTTTTGGAGCTGAACTCCTAGGTCTAATCTCCTCTTTTGCATCAGGAAGATCGGCATCATCAGACAATAGAAAAGAGTAATCACGCATGTCTTTTAGCGCTTGTGCTTTCCGTTTTATCTGCAAGATAGATGTTTTAGCATATATAACTATAACTTGTCGGTAACATTATATAACATACAATGAGGTTAAGTTAAATCGCTGCTACCTCATTTACTTTTGGTCGTTGACTATGCTGATGGTTCAATATAGTGGCTGCTGAGGATGGACCTTCTCTTTTCGGCTGCAGAAACAAGGATCAAATTAATAAATCAAACTAATGCCTTGACAGTATAAAAAAATAAGGGCCTGCAACTTACAATAACAGAACTTGATCTGTTTGCAATAATATGCTTCGTCTCTCTAATGGACTTGCTTTCTTCAATAACTCTTGAAGCAATAACAGGCTCTGAAGGGCCAAAAAAGGAGCCAAATCTACAGGTATGACATTGACAAAAAAACAAAAATGGGTCAAAACTATTCAATTTTGTAATAGACCAGATTCTGGCAACTTAAGTGGAAATCAATATGGAGGATTAAAACTTAAATGTAAAAAAAAAAGAAAAAGAAGTATTTTCCAGATCAAATCACAGAGCACAGGTATTACAATATGCATAAGAATGAATTTTCTTGAGTCTAAAATATAAATAAGAACAACAACACCACCACCACCACGATAGAATACACAATATGTGTACATTTGTTGTAATTTAACACAAGCAAAAGGGACACTATTATTATAATCACATAATAGAGTAGTCAATATGTGTACATTTGCCATATTTTAACACAAGCAAAAGGGGCACATGAAACGATCACAATAAGAGACAAGTCCGTGCACAAATTAAGAAAATAACAAAAGTTTCATCACTAGTCTCCCTCCTAAAGCACTGTAAAATACAACTATTGTCTCCACAGTTCAGTTTGTGATATTAACACATATATATGAAATCATAATTCAAAGAATCAGTATTGTTATAGGCAAGCCCCAACAATTTAGTCCAACCACATATTTCAACAAAATCAAGAAATAGAGATTGTGCCAGATGTTCTTGGTCAAGAATAAACATGAAATTACTTACTTGTTATCATTATTTGTTCTTTTACTCCGTTGACTTTGAGAAGAACACCCAAATGCACTCGCATTTTCTTGCTTCAGTTTTTTCCTAATCTGGTCCTTCAGTTTTTCTCTCAATTTAAGAAAATCTTGTTCTTCCTTGGTGGGTTTTCGAGGTTTGGGCTCCTCTTCTCTATCATGTTCTGATGATTCCTCCTCATATTCATCATTGTCTTCTTCATACTCATCATACCCTTCACTTCTATGATGAAAATACTGCCAAATCATCAAACAAATTAAGGAATTAGCAACTATCCAGTTATATATAAATACTATAAGGTAAACACTTGAGAGAAGCAACCAGCAAAGCATTTTCAGCCTTTTTTCTTTTGCAAATTTAATAATGGCTACAATTTGTTTTATGTAAAATCCATTCCAAACCACATAAAAAGGGGTACAAACTGACGGGACTATTGGAATCAATGAGCAAAATGTCATATTGAATCAAGAAGGCTAAGGTATTAAAAAGAATCAGAGATCAAATATAAAACTAAAAGGCATCTTACCATCACATGCGATCAAAAGACTCCACTGAATCATGATATAAAATCAATATACTCAGCAAGGGATATTGTAACATATTAAGAATTCTATAGCTTCCTACTCGCAATTTTATCCATATTCTTGTATTTTCACCATTATCATTTTCTTAATCCACCTTGCTTCAACGGGATGATACGTTTAACTATATTCTCCCTATGATGTCGTAACAAAATTGAGGTCAAAGGTTTTCCTTTTTGCACTGTTTTTCATATTTCATTTAGTGTCCCTTCACACGCATCCTTTAAAATTTCCGAAAAATGTTACATCCATTTTGATAAAGATGAAATTCATAGTCCAGAAGGGAGATAATCGTTTTATAACATGAAACGCCCAATTTTTTTCAACAAATTTTTTCAATATTTAGCAATAATCCCAAGATCGCGTATTAACTGCCAATCTGATCGAACAACAATACAATCAAAATCAAGGGAAAGCAGATAAAAAAATCATCCAACAACCAAACAACAAGGGCATCCCCATCAATTCTTCGAAAAATCGCATTGATTAAGAGAGCAGATCTGAAACATGAAACGAAAGGGGAAATTCCTCACCTTTTCCCTGGGCGACGATCTATACATCGTCGAAACAGCAGCGGAATTCGCCCGGATGAAGAGCTAGTCAGGGAGGCGGCGATCGAGAGGCGAGACGATGGCGATCTAGGGCACCGGCGCGACGCGAGCGCTGGAGTAAGCCGTGGGGAGAGGAATCGAGAAGGACCCAAGGATCGCGTGCGTATTTGTAAGCGGCGTTAGATGTCGACGGACGGTCAGGATTTCGACCAACAGCGATGAGACGGTCAGATATTGACACGTGGAAGTCGAAATCTGTTTGCGAGAGGGGACTAAAGAAGCAGGAAAATTAATTGAATTATTAACGAATATATATCGAATAGAAATATAATTATAATTATAATTATTTCAGCATGAATATTAACATTCAAATATATTTATAAAGTTGAGTGCGCAGTTAAATAAATTTAAAAAAAAAACAACAAATAAATTTATCAAGTGAAAATGAATAATAACATAATTTTTACTCTTATCCAAATTGAAAGATTCATTCAATGTTCGCACCATAATCCAATTTATCGGTTCAATATATCCATTTTCAAAGGAGAAATTCACTTAAAAGTCACCATGTAAAATCATCGAAAAGATTCAAAATAAAGAATTCATTCAACACTCACACCATAATTCAACTTATCGATTCAATATATCCATTTTCAAAGGAGAAATTCACTTAAAAGTCACCATAAAGAATCATCGAAAAGATTCAAAATAAAGAATTCATTCAACACTCACACCATAATCCAACTTACCGGTTCAATATATCCATTTCCAAAGGAGAAATTCACTTAGAAGTCACCATGTAAAATCATCGAAAAGATTCAAAATAAAAGATTCATTAAACACCACCATAATCCAACTTAATATATCCATTTCCAAAGGTATCTCTTAAGCTTAGCGAGAAATTCACTTGAAAGTGGCCATGTAAAATCATCGAAAAGATTGAAAAGATTCAAACTAGAGGATTCATTCAACACTCGCACCGTAATCCAATTTATCAGTTGAATATACTGTGCCAACGACAATTTTATTATCTATCACACAAAAGGAGACACATCTGAAGAAAATTGCAGATGAGAAACCTCTCCTATGTGGAAATGCTCACAAGCTAGTGTTTTTAGAGACATGGATTTCTTCTTTTTCGCAATAGAACAGTTGTCTCACTTAAATTGTAGAAAACTAAGAAGCTCAGCAGCAAAAGTAGTAAAAATGATGATGCCGAGATAGTGGCTCGACGAGTTGAAATGAGTATCCAATCCAAAGATCAACCATTGGCATGCCCTCACACTCAGGCTTCAGTTGAAGGAATGTTTGCCTCGGCGATCCGGTGAGAGCTCAGGATCCGACATTGTTGATGCCGAAATAGGCGGTCTTCTGTTGAAAGGCATTGATAGCGTAATCGACTCGAAATTGACCAAAGTGCGAGTTGAAGCGGATGCCATAGCCAAGACCCAGTCCAGAGCCAGGTTTTCGTTGTCTTAGTGCAGGATTACCTGAACATTCATAGAAAGAAGACATCAATGTAGGAGCCCAACTTTGCTCATATAATACAAGAGGGAATGACAAATCTTTTATAATCGAAGGGAGACTTCAACCTCGACCGAGCGATAAAAATGCAGTCTACAGAAACGAAGAAAACCGACGGGACCAAGAAAATAAACTTTCACTACTGACCAAGTTGTATTTTTATCTTGCAAATGAATATCATGTAATGGAGGATCAATCGAGCGATAATACAAGTTAATGGTGCTAAATCTTCTTTATCTGCTTATATCTCTACCCTCTCGATTTTCCTCTTTCTCCTTTGTTTACTACTGTCCGTGGTTCCGAATCCTCTCAATCAATCGCCGATGATCATAAATTTGTACATTCACTGAGGCTGAGGAGCAACAAACAACTGGGATTCACAATGGTTTTCTTTACAACAAATACCACTATGGATTCACAAAAATCTCCAAAAAAAAAAAAGAATAAAAAACATCGACAAGTCTGCTAGCACGCATGAATTATTGTTTTCTGCCTGCTCAAATTAAACTTTGTAAGACCCAACTATGATGCCACTGGATTCCAAATGTTGCCTATCAAGGTAGAGAATTGTTGGATAATACATCCGTGAAAAATATATTGGTGGGCGAAAATGATTATACAAACAGATTGTGAATCTGAAGTGTATGAATGTATGATCCCCTTGGTCACTCCTATGAACAAGGAAAAAGGACGACAGAAATTTTTGGTGCAGCTCCATTTAGAATGGGAATTTCGGCTTATGGTCACAATGTCTAGACTCTAGACAATTACAAAGATTCTTACATGGTACCTTACAGTCAAACAAAAAAGCATAAATTTTTCCATCGTGGTGCCGCGATGGATATGAAAAGGCAAACACTTACCTGGGACATGACGAGCAGACCCCAAGTCAGTTCCAAAGTCCATGAAGATGGCGCCTACCAATTCCTTGGTCTACCATAAAAAAAACAGTGTTCTTGGTAAGAGTTCTCAAGAAGAAATTAACAAAATCCAAGTGACACAATAATTGTATGATTACATCATAAAACAATTAGATACCACCTTGTGGCCACGTGGGAAAGAATTTTTATGTATTAACCACTATAAACATTCCCTGAGGATTTTTTAAGTTTAACATATATAGACGTAGCCAGAAGAGAATAATAATAGCATAAATTTTGCCGCAAAGGATAGCTCCAGCATCGGAATGTACATATACCATTTGCTTGTAAAATCCAGAAGAACCTAGCATAGGCAGGGTTGTGTATCAACCAACCACTTGTTGTTGGAAGTCTTTTTGTACTTATCTCAATAAAACTTCCTTGTAGGTTAGCTCAACTACTCGAGCCAAGCTTTAGGTATATGAACAAATAGAGTGGAAGATTATGTTCTGAGAATCTTCCTCCGCATGTAACACGAGCCCAATCAACAATGCTACGTATTTTTCATGCTCATACTCTTTCTTGGGGAAAAAAAAGGATTGTACAGAGCAGCTTGAGAGAAAAGATGATTCACGTACCATAGGAATTGTAAATTCACCATTAGCAACCAGACATGACCTTCCTGAGCCAATTGCACCCTCACCATAACCTCGGACACTATCGATGCCACCAATTGCAAATGCTTGATATGGTGCCATGTCCCCTACAATGGAACCACCTGTCAGACTGAGATTGAAAAGAAGACTATTAAGATTTGTTTGCGATAATCCATAAGTCTGAACAAGGAAAAAGGTAGTGAAACAATTAAATACCTTGTGACAAAAAATGTAGGCCCCAATTTAAATCCTTTGGATGCAACTAACTTGAATCGATTGAAAATGAGCCATTTGGACAAAAGAGGTAGTCCTTGTTCCATTTGAAAATTTAACTGATGAATATTAGATGTATTAGGATGACCCAAATAGTTGGGACTAACACAATATAATGTTGATATAAATCTATTAGGATGACTACTGCATTTGGAAGAAATAGATGACGATATCATCTAACTCACTCTTGTAAAATTATTGTCATTAGCAACTGCATATTGTGATTCTTGCTTCAAAACTACCATATTATCATAAGACCTGCCACTGAATAACAAGGAAATACTGATGAGCAAAATGGAGTCTGGGTTCCAAAGTGACGCCTTGTAAGGAAATTTCAGATACCTGGAAGTTATGGGAAAGCCATCAAGATCCATGTTTATGGAGCGACCCTCGTTATTGAGAGGACGAACATGCTGAATAGAGATATGAATTAGAAATAATATGTGATACTTTGTCCAGGGTTCTCTACACGAAATAATGAATATAGGAATAAAAGGGAGAATAGAAAATTCATATGCTGAATATGGATCTTAACTCAATGATAAAGTCCAAAAGGATAACTGATAATGTTATCTGTCATTATTGATAGAAATATCTTCAATGGTAAGTAGGTGTCAAATCCTCTAACATACAAGGCAGTAAGAATTAGATTTTAATTGGTTTATATACTTTAAATCTCAATAATCATCATTTTTAAGAATGATAACTGATAAACACCTCAAATTTGATGCTCGTGGTGCTGCTCCAATGGGAAGTAGAAGGCTCATTGAAATCAACACCTGCTGATAAGCGGCAAAGATTGACACCACCACTCCCTGAACGAGAGAAAAGATCAACAGGCAACCCATGAACTGCAATCTCAGGAGCCACTGAATGCTGAACATATTTAAGCAAAAAAATATGTTTAGGTCAATGAAGTGTTAGATTTTGAAAAATGAAGAGAAGACCCAAATGGTGTCCCAATAATAGATAGCACTTTCAGCACTTGGATATGACTAAATGTCAAATTAATTATCTTTTGTTCAAACTAAAATAAAATGATTTGAGGTTAATGAAGTGAGGACCAAAGAAAACTCTTTTTGATGTAATTATAAGTGTTTTTTTAAATGAAAGGATCAGCTCCATGCCACTGATACCGCATAGTTTGGGGGTCACAAGCTTGTTGTCGTTGATTTAGACACAACCTTCATGTTTGACAAGCAAAACATACATATAGAATCATAAAACACTTGATCGAGAATGTAGGGAAGAGTAAACCTTGACCTGAAAGGTAAATGACTGAGGACAAAACCAATCAGGCTTTGGGCGCCTGAATGCAATGAGAATATTTGTATCGTCAAGACCTTTGTCCCACAATATATCCAACTTTTCATTTCTTCCGAAGAGGTTCGGGTGCTTCAATGAAAGCCTAAAACAACAAACACAATCCAAAAGCTTAAACTAAGTACATTAACATTAGCCAACTTTCCAAGTGGCAAAACTCAACCTTCTTGCGAAACAATCGAAAAATACCTTGCAATAACCTGTGAAAATGGGTTTCTAGAATAACTAAACAAAGAAAAATAACTTTATGTCAATCTACGTTCGCAAGTAGTGCAATTCGAGTTTAAATTCGTCTAGATTAGCACCTTATATGCGGCAACAATAGGGCTCCACAAAGCTTCTGGGTGAAATCCACATTGAAATCAATCTTAGCTGAGTTAATTCACAGAACGATCCCAAATCTTTGATCAGATTTACAATATATATATATATATATACTTGGAACTCCATAAGGACGATGAATAAGATGCAGAGGCCGAGCAAATAACTAACCTTTACCGGCCTGAATGCTCTTCTGCGCGCCCATCAACACGCACGAGCTCAAAGGCTATCGAAGATATGCCTCTCCGCTCATCGGCGTGAGGCGGTGGACGCTGGCGGAGAGGCGGCAGAGCGACGAGTGGGTGGGAAGGGAATCAGTGCCGATTTGATCGAGCTTTGGCGATGCCTTCCGTGGGAGGCGACGAGGCGAACGTGGAATTGCTTCACTTGGCCGCGACGAGGCCACCGAGGGCTCCCCGCGGACAAGGCAACGACGACACGATATCTTCCATCGTTTCCGGTTTAGACCGATACATTCTGATGAATCGGTTTAATGGATAAAACGCTCGTGCTTTGTTTGGTTCGAAGGGATGTCTTGTGAATGGATAAGGAGGACGGAAAAGGGCGGTGTTATCTTCCATCCTCTGTCCGGAAACGGCAAAATGAATGCTCCCGTTTACTTTGGCAGAAAGTTATTTCTGCTAAAATCAAATATGCAAAAATGGAAGCTCCTTCGCGTAACGGAAAACGGACGTTACCGACAATAGAAGGTCCGTCGGCCTCGATGCCGGCGCCAGTGTGCGGCGACTCCGCTTCCCCAGGTAAACGCGAACCCTAAGCTTTCTTTTATACAGCGAGGGGAAATGATCGCAAAATCTGCAGGAATCTATGGCGTCGAAAGGTAGCAGCGGCGACGTCGAGGTGATCGAGGCGGCTGAAGGCGGCGATGTTGCCGTCCTTTCGGTGGCGGAGATTGGTGAGGCCACGGCATCCGGTGGGGGCGTCAAGCGCCGGAAGATAGTCTCTTCCTCCGACGTTTCTGATGCTGGCGGCCCGGCCGCCAAGGAGGGAGCGGACAAGGTCGCGCTTTGCAGCAGCGACAGCACTGTTGGGCAGCAGCAGTTGAATCTGGGCCAGAAGAACTCCGGCTGCCCCCAACCCGGTAACAAACCCTCGATTCTCCTTCCGACTCATGGAGTTAAAGGTCCTTGCTCCAGGTGCGGCCTGGGAGGGCACCGGGACAGTTATTGCGGTGTCGGGCTCGAAGAGGAGGTGGGAGGAGGGTCGGCTCCCGTGTTCACAGAGGACGGCAACGTGCCGGACATGGCGTGCCCTTGTGGATCTGGGAAATGTTTGGTTCGCACTTCGAACACGGCTAAGAACCCTGGTCGGAAGTTCTATACCTGTCCTCTCCCACTGGTGAGTATCCGTTAATTCCCCAAGCTTCTCCTTCACTGTTGTTTTGTGTTTCTCTTCTAAGGTATTTTCCAGTTATGAATCGGAAATGAAAGCTCAGAAACTTTTACTGAAAAATGAATATGTTTTCGCCAAGATAACATTTTCATCCTCTGCAAAAAGAACAAGAACACACTCAGTGTTAAAAGCTCGTTCTTTATTGTCAATTGCCATTGATCCAAAATGTATCCCTGCTACTTTACGTTTCTTGATTAGTTTGTTTTTCCCCATCCAACCTACTACTTGGTAGCCTAACAACAATTTATGATCCCTAATTGCTTTTCAATAGTTGGTTCTTCGCTGGTTAATCTTTCATGTAGAATAATGGTGGCTGCTAGTAGACTAAGAACAATGTATGAACCCTAATTGCTGTTCAATAGTTGGTTCTTCACTGATTAATCTTTCATTTAGAATAATGGTGGCTGCTACTTCTTCAAGTGGTGCGACCAACCAAACCCGGGCCCAGCCCTTTCTCTAAAGGTCTCTAACAAGTATTCTACACCCGTATTTAAGGTATGACAAAATCATTGTAAATTACCTGTGCCTACAGATTCTATTTGTTTTCGGTTTTTGTATCTGGTTTGCTATATGAAATTTCTATTTTATTAAATCTAGTAAACTTTGGTAGTGTATCCTGTTCCAAGCTTTGTTCATGCCATGCAATTGACTTTTGTGAAACAAAAATATATGGAGATTGTCTCTGAACCATGCTACTTGTAAAAATTTTCCTTTAAATGTTAAAGGATTTGGTTGGAGCCAAAAAAATGTTTCCGTTCTGGTTCATTAACTCTCAAAGACGTAACAGAAAATAAAGCATTATCAGTTAAGTCCAATGATGGCAAAATCTATGTTTCTTCTCCATTCTCATCCCTTTTGTGTGAACAATATGTAAAATGTAAGGTTGCTTTAAATTGTAAGTTTTAAAATTTACTTCCATATAAACAGAGATCTGGGCGAAAATTGTACCTTTTATACCTTTACTAGGCTAAAGTTTTGAGTTAGAAATTTGAAGCTCTTTGCACCATGTAATAGATTAAAGATTTCCAGATGTGGCACTGCAGGAAAATGTAGCTATTATTGATGTATAAGAGGGCAGCATGGATCAAAGCAAGAGCTTGCTATGTTTATTACTTCAACTAGGCATTCATGATAAGAAATATAGCTAGAGAATATAAATATTTTAAGGTAATAAGCAAATCTAGGGCTAGATGGAAAGGGAAATTATGCTTCGAATAATTTAAAACCTATGAGTTAGCCAACTTGCTGTCTATGATGTGACTAGGTTTAACACTTCAAGAACCAAGAATTGACCCTTAAGTTAAAACCCTAGGGTGAGAAATACTAATATCTTCTACATTAAACGGAACAAGGCATATAATGTATTTAGATGCACAGGGTTAAACATTAACAAGAACAAGGCATTTATGTATTTAGAGGAACAGGGCTAATGTGGACCTCGGGTAAGCTCTCTTAAGAAAAAAAAACTCACAGAAGCTAGATATGTTGGAACATTGCAACCAATTTGTGGATTTACTTGTCGACTGTCTTACGTATAAGTTGACCCACATACGATTGTCAATCTTAAGTTGGGTTGACTATTGACCGAGACTAATTTAGCTCTATTTGAGTCCATTATATTGAGAATATATTATGGCTTAGATCACAACTTTTGGACTCAAATAAAACCAAGCTTAAAAATAAAAATTTAAGCAAAATACAAACACTACACTGACAATGTAAATGAGTTAACATGGCCACCTCAATGAATATTCGCCACTTGGTTTAGTCATTCTGCCAAGTGTTCTCTACCTGGATATATTTATATGTGTGTGTATATACCTGATTAGCAGGTTGGCTCAGCTCCTGATAGTTTTACTCATGTCTATGATGTTGCTCTGGTTATGGTCAAAATGTACTTGGAATTTTCTTTTAGGATCATACCTATAACCTTTTTTTTTAACTCATTGCTTATACAAAATGATGATTTCTCTTCGTTACCACAGTATTGTTAGTTACATAATCCACTTTAAATGTGCCCAACTGCTGTCAATAGTGTCAGTGCAAGAAGTTAACTTTTTGATGCATCTAGGTATGATTCAATAATTTCCTTTAGATTCTTTTTTTAGAAGAGAACTTAATTTATCCCTTGTTGATATTTCTCTGGAATATAAACTTCTTCTGTATCATTCTCATCTGTGTTAATTCTTTATTAATCTCACAAAATGATTATGCTACTATCTCCATCTGAATGTCATCCATGGCATTCTCTTCAACTCAGGGAAAGAGTTGTGATCTCTTAAAATGGCTCTCAGATCAGGCGGCTCAACATTCACTTGCTGTTGTAGATAAGAAGACTGACGAGGAGCTGAGCAAGAACTCGACCACCCAACAATCTAATGAGAGAGACAACTCACGTTGCTACAGATGTGGAGAGGAAGGTCACTGGCACCGCGATTGCCCCAACCGTTTGCCATCTTCATCCGAAAACACAACTGAAAAGCCTCCTACTTCCACTCCTTCAAACTTGTGCTTCAAATGCGGAGAAGAAGGTCACTGGGCCAGGGACTGCCCCAAGAAGAAGGTTTCCTCGTCGACAGATGCCTCTTCTGGTTCGAACGTGTGCTTCAAATGCCGCAAGCCTGGCCACTGGGCTCGCCAATGTCTGACTTAAAGCTTGATGCAGTCTTCTCGACTTACTAAAATGGTAAATTTTGGCTATTTCTGTGGATATATCTACACATGTTTTGTATAGTGAAGTAGGTTTGCTAGTGAACAAGTCTGGAGAGCAACTAAGAAGACCAGTTGTTCTCTTCATTTTGATCTCTGAGCCCCCCTTCTGTTTGGTGCTCATGGATGTTTTCATAGTAAAACTATGTTAGTTCGATCAGTTTGATTAGTTAACAACCTGTTTTGGGACTAACGTTAATTGCGTATGTTTTGTGATGGTGCAAAAAAAAATTTGAATTATATTTTTGGCATTTTTCTTTCATGCAAAAACAAATTAATTTAAATTCCTCAAAATTAGTCAGGGGCCATTAAATGTTTATGTGATCCTAAAATAATAAGGAAATTGAGCCGCATGAAACAATAAAGCTATTTTGTGGAATTTACGAATATCACACTTCAAACTCGATATAAAATTCATTAGTCAAATCGTACGTTCTTAAAATTTAAATAAAGAATTATTTGTAGATTTTTTTTTTCAATAGAGGATTAGATTTAAAAAAGTTCAACGGTTATGAGTATTTTTAAATTTACTCGGTCGATCGATGAGAAATATAGAATTGAATCGATCACTCTCAATATTTTTAAATTTACTCCGTTGATCGATGAGAAATACGGATCAAAAATTTAGATATATTTCAAAATAAACATCCCATTCAGAATACAATCCAGAGTTATTATAAGTAGGCAAGAGTTGATCATCGTGTTGAGCAAGATGGAAATACCTACATTGCGTGTCAAAGTCCTCAACTACCTTAGACATCGGTACAATCAAATAATTATTTTTTCATCGTATTAATTTTTAATTGAATAAAATAATTTTCATGATTTACCAATTTATAAGGATCATTGGGATCTACACGCCCATGCACTCCACGCCGATCCACATGGATGCCGGTCGAGCCAAGCGATCGACGCGTGCAACTCATCGACGGTCCGATGGACCTCGGCTTCCGATCGATTAGCGTTCGGAATCTAACGCAAAACGATTGGAAATGATCAAATCACACGGCCGACAGTGACTCACCCATTGTTGCCCGCGATCGGACAGGATTCCAATCGCAATTCGACCGGAATCCAGCAGTGTGACGGTCGAAATCGGACACCCAATTCTGGCGGCCAATTTCGGCCGCCATTCGATCAGTCTGTAGTCGAATTGCGATCGGCCGAGTATAGCGGACAGATCAATGTCGACTGCTGGTCCGTCCGCCATCGGATTCCGACCACGATTCAGTCAGAATCCGACCCGATCGCGGCCGACAATGGGCGGCCACTGTTGATCACATGATTTGGTCATTTCCGATCGTTTTATGTCGGATTCTAACTGAACCGATCGAAAGTTGAGCCCCGTCGGATCACCGGCAAATTGCGCATTGATCGCGTCCGATTCGACGGCCGGAGGTTGTTGGACGACACGATGACGATTCCGACACCGCGCGTGGATCGACATGAAGCGCACGAGCACACAAGACTTCGGATGCACAGGATATATATTTATATATAAAAGAAGAGAGAGAGTCAATTAATATAGTTTAGTAAAAATTTAAAATTTATACTATATATTTTAAAAAATTAAAACAAATTTAAACTAGCACTGATAAATAATTTATCACCGTATAAAAAAAATGGAATTTTAAGATTGATGCTCTATTTAATTTATATAATCCTATATTTTTAACACTTTCCTCCCATTAAAATATTATTATTCTTCTGGCATTCTCTATGACCACTACTTTTCTAGAGGGGCTTTGGTCGGCACAGACAATAAGGCAGAAGAAGACAGCTCGAGCAATAAAACTACTTCAACAAACCCTTTGGCCTTTCTTTCTCCCCCTTTTTTCTTCCAGGTTCGATCGCCCTTCCAATCAAGGTCCCTCCTTGGGCACGAAGAAGAGCTCAAGATGTGATTTTGATCCTCCACGAGCCTCGACCTTCTCATTTTCCTGTGAGATTCGATCCTCTCCTCTTATTTTCTGCTGCAATTTTTCCAGTTAGTGGCTAGGTCAGTTTAACTTGTAGCGGCGGTGAAAAATCTCGCCTTTTCATGTGGTTTTCTTGTTCTATGTTGCTCAAGGAATTTAGGGTTGCTGAAGTATCTGGTTTGTTGACTGAAGAAGAGAGTGTTGTTGTTGAGGATTCAAAAAAGAAATTAGGGTTCTAGAGCTGCAAGATCAAGGGAAGGAGTATAAATTTGTTAGGATTTCTGGATTATTGCTCTAATCTTGGAGGGTAGGCAGAGATGCGTAGGGTTAGGGTTTCATCCCACCTGTCTCCTGTGCACAAGCTTGGAGATTCCCAAATGAAGTTGACTCCGAAGTTTAGATTGGCCATGACCCCCTCAACTTTGCCCTATTTTCCAGCTCCGGTGACGTCAAAAGTGTCCGACGAACCGGCCACAGAGTCACTTCCCCTAATTCCTGGCCTTCCTGATGATGTTGCCTTGAACTGCCTCCTCAGGCTCCCCGTGGCCACCCATGTGTCGTGTCGTCTTGTCTGCCGGCGATGGCACCGGCTGCTTGTCAACAAAGAGTGCTTCTTTAGCCAGAGGAAGGCTTTAGGGTTCAGCGACCCCTGGCTCTTCACCTTGGCCTTCCACAGGTGCACTGGGAAGATCCAGTGGCAGGTCTTCGACCTCACTCACCTGTCTTGGCACACTATACCGGACATGCCGTGTCGGGATCGTGTTTGTCCTCGCGGATTCAGGTGCATTGCCATCCTACCGAATGGCACGCTCCTTGTCTGCGGGGGGCTGGTCTCCGACGTGGATTGTCCCCTTCACTTGGTGTTGAAGTATGAGATTCACCGAAACCGGTGGACAGTAATGAGTCGGATGCTCACTGCAAGATCATTCTTTGCGGGCGGAGTGATCGATGGACAGGTCTATGTCGCCGGAGGGTATAGCACGGACCAGTTTGAGCTTGACTCAGCCGAGACTCTTGATCCTGTCAACGGAAATTGGCGTCCCATTGCGAGCATGGGCATGAACATGGCCTCCTATGATTCTGCAGTGTTCAATGGAAGATTGTATGTGACCGAAGGTTGTGTGTGGCCATTTGTATCCTTTCCTCGAGGGCAGGTCTATGATCCAAAAACCGACATTTGGGAGACGATGTCCGTAGGAATGCGAGAAGGGTGGATGGGTTCCAGCGTCGTCATTGCCGGGCATCTGTTTGTGATCTCTGAGCTCGAGAGGATGAGATTGAAGGTGTATGACTCCGAGTCGGACTCTTGGGATGCTGTCGACGGAGCTTCCCTGCCCGACCGAATTCACAAGCCACTGTCAGTAACTTCCAGTGGTTCGAAGATTGTGGTGGTTGGTCGAGGGCTTCATGTCGCTATCGGCCAAGTGGACGATGAGGGTTTCTACAGCGCCGACAGAAGAACAAAGAAGCACAAGTTTGGTGTTCGGTGGCTAGAAGCGGATGCGGTGCCGGAGTTCAGTGACTTGACACCATCCAGTGCTCAGGTTTTGTATGCTTGATATGTATATGATGACACAATGAATGTAAAGCCTCGGACAAATGTAAATTATATTTATTGCTGGTCGTGATTAATTATGCTCGATGAACTTATAATATCTCCTGGAACATGTTCGTTTGAATTTCAATTTTGTTGTTGTTGTGAGGATTACTTTGTCATAAATTATGATTTGGATTGTGGTTGGTTGGCATTAGATTAAATTTAAGAAGCAGGTTGAGAATGGCGTATAGGAGTTGGAGTCAAAAGCGTCGAGATGACATTGCCGAATGAGTCAAAAAAACGTGGGGTTTATAGATAGATAGATAGATAGATAGATAGAGGACCTTTTTGTGTTGCGTTCAAAATGGGCATCCAGCGTCAGTGCTTCTTGCATGAACAGTATTAGCTGGCGTTCATTTTGAGTACCCAGCGTGTACTCAAAATTTGTTATTCTGTATGACGCTCGTTGCACGTTTCATCTACGAAAATAGAAATGTACAGTATTTTCGTCACCGTATATTTCCTATGTAGAGTGACCGCTTGAGCACCGTTATTCGGCATCACTGTCGAACGGTTAGATTTCTATCATGATCCAATCGGAATCCATTGTGGATCAATCAACGTCAGAGTCTGGTCAAATTTCAATCAGAATTCGATCAAATTGCGACTGCCAATGCTACGGCTGTTGGCGACCACAATCAAGGTTGTTTTCAATTAGAATCCGATCAATCAGGCTCTGGTCCCGATCGCGATACGATCTCAATCGGATCACGACCAGAAACGACTGTCAACACTGCAATATTGGCGACTACAATTTGGTTGGATTCTTGTCGAAACGCGATTGGCTTCCAATCGGATCGCAATCGGATTTCGATCGGAAAAGGTTGCAATTGTGATTGCTGGCGATCGCAATTCGATCGAAATTCAATCGTAGTTCGATCGATCGGTCGACTGATCGTCGACAATGACGACAACTCGATGAGTTGAGGCGTTGACTATAGCACACATTTGAGGAAGAAGAAGACGACAAAGCTACTGTGCATTTCTCGTTACTGTACATCTCCATTCGATCGGACGACGAAGAACGAGTCACACACGGATCGTCGCTCAGCATATCAAAACTCTATATATATAGGAGAATGATTTCCTATACAATTTATCTGTAAATACCCATGAACTCCTCTATTATTCACCATTTGATTGGATGAGCTTTATAGTGTTAGTGCATATAAGATCCACATATCTCCACAATGGTATGATATTGTCCACTTTGGGCCCAAGCCCTCATGGTTTTGTTTTTGGGCTTTACCCAAAAGGCCTCATACCAATGGAGATATCTTTTCATCTTATAAGCACATGATCTTTTCCATGTCTTACCAATGTGGGACTTTGATTGTATTCCTCATACTCCCAACATATAGTTCAATCATTGAATCCTCATTATAGTCCAATCTTTAAATCTCAGGAGATCGAATGATAGATAATATTATTGTTCACGGATGAATTATGTAGAATAATATATATATATATATATATATATATATATATATATATATATATATATATATATATATATATATATATATATATATATATATATATATATATATATATATATATATCATTCATCGGTAAGCACATTCATTATTCATCGTCCGATCCCTTAGACTTTAAAGATTAGATTATAATATTCATCTGATCGGACGTTAAATAATAGAAGTGTTCGCGGATGAATTATATAGAAGTCATTCCTATATATTCATTGATTCTATCTTCTAATTTATCTTAGTGGATAATATTTGTAGAGCAACATCGATATATTTTCAGAATTAATCAGATCTAGACGGAACTTCTCCTTATTTACCTAGGTAGTAATTTTGAAAATCTCACATTTGGCGGATGTTTTTGGTGAGGAAAAAATGATTCAAAGCGTTCAAACCGCCATGATGACCCAACACACATCTGATCAGAGGAATCAAGACTAATTTATTTGACCCGAATAATTATTATTGAGAGAGAGGACAATCCTCTTGGTCATCTCCAATGTACCCATTACAAATCCACCTTGTCATTTTTAATATGCATCAAAACAAATAAAATACCCACGATATTTTACACTTGATCATGTTTCTCAGAAGTCATTTTCTTTGAATAATTAGAGCTCCAATAAATTAGTTCAAATGCTCTTAAAATGGTGAGCATACACACACTACGACACAGGAGGGGGAGAAGAGAGCATACATGGTAGAATTTACTTGATGTAGCTCAATGACTGCACTCATTATATTCCAACATTCAACAGAGTAAGATATGGAAAAGGAGATCCTCTAAGAGATGATAGGCGAAGTTAACAAAAAGGATATTTTTACATGGGGCAAGTAACTCTGCATTCGACGCCTCCAATGGTACAAAAAGAAAAAAGAAAATCGATGTCAAAATTGCGAATCTCACTGATGGAGGGAGGAAGAGTTACTAATGAGGATCAGAAGAGGTAGAAACTTCAGGTGACGTTTCCATTGAGTTTTACCGTAAAATTTTGACATTCTCCAGGTATCAAAAGAATACATAATCATAGCCGCATGTAATCCTTTGAGTTTGGAATAGTTGGTCTTATGTCCAACCATCATCCAGTTGCAGCATATTAAGACTGGATAACCAAAAAATTATTTAGATTCGAGATAGATAAATTACGGATCAAAATATACATTACAACACAATGGGCTTTCGATGCAAAGTTCCAGACTTGGGTACTAGGAACCATACCTTAAATCCATATTCAAGGATCCAAAAGAGATGTTTCTTGACTAAAAGATCTTAGGAGTTCAATGAGGTGCTCCTTTAGCGATTCAGGAATTTGCAATATGAAAGTCTTCTTGGCATCACTTATCAATTGGTTCCTGCAATAAGATAGCAAAGTAAAATCATTGTATTTAGCAATCAAATAATTATAAAAATATTTTACAACCATCAGATTGACAATAAATACAGCAGTAATATACCAAACAAATCATGACTATAACATGTGTCAAATATCACAAAAGGTATCATTTAGTAGCACAGTAACAATAGTGTCAGTGTGTAAAATAAACATCATCATCTTGAAATTGGAAAATTCTTCAAAAGACATTCTAACTCATTGTTTGCAAAGTTTCAGTAGATGTTTACCTTATCGAACTCTTGTCATAAGAGGCGTCTGCTGCTTGGATGCATTGTCTTTTCTTAGCTCGCATAAAGTCTTGAACTCTCTCCACCCAACCACAAGAGTGCAATTCGGCAGAGGCTTCTTCCGAAAGCCTAGAAAGTAGTATCATGATAAGCAGAGATAAGTAAGAACAATCAAAGCACAATATGGAAAAAGACTAGATAAAAAGAAGGTCAAGTATCCCATCGGCAACTTTTCATGATCCCGTTAAGACCAACAATAGGGAAACTATTTACACCTGGTTCCAATTAGTAGATATTTTGGTTTATGATGGCACAAACAATGGCACTAACAGATGCAAAACAAGGGCACAGCAGCTAGAATGGTTTATCATAACTGACATATCTTAGTTCCGTCGTGGAAGAAGAAATACTCACATTTCTTTGTACTTATCAATTTCTCGAGAATGCCTTTTTTTACATGACAACTGATTCTTGCATGAGCCATTTTTCCTTGGCAAAGTAGCGGAACCATTAGAGCTCGTGTCTGGATTTTCTCTGATTTTTGTATTATGTACTTCTGAATTAACTTTATGATGCTTATCAATCCTCTGTTTAGGCGAACTGGAATTAGTGGAGACCTTTCTTATAGCTGCTGCAGACTCAGTGTCCTCTGTGTTTGGGTGTCTGTCTGATGGGTGAGAGCACTGATTTCCATTTGGCCAAATAGGCGTATGCTTATTTTGTTGCCTGACTATATCAGGAGACACGTCCACATTAGCTGCATCAAGATTAGAACTTTTCAATGTCTCAAATTTTTGTAACATCTTATTTTCAGTAAGGGAATTACATGCATGTATTGTTGTGTCTTCCCCAATAGCTCTTTTTTTCTGAGTATTAAGCTTCCCATTATCGTTTGGGAAAGTCCTTTTTGTCTCAAGGTTCTTCAGATTAACGGGCTTAAATTGTGAAGATGAAAATGCTTTGCTGTTCTTCAGGAATGTAGAACCATTATTTGTAGAAGATGCCCCGTTGGTATTAGCAATCATTGGTTTTAAAGTTTCTGCAGTCTTTTGGCTTTCAACACTGCTACCATTTACAATAGAAGGTTTGAATCCATTGCAAGACAAAGCAGATTTGTTTGGCTTTGGGGAACAATTAGTGCGTATATAAAAAAGCATGTAAACCTTCTCAGACAAAACTTCTTGTGAGCTTGAAAGTGAAACATGGGCATCGTTACAGCAGAACCATCGACCAGAAGCATCCTGTTAAGGTAAATAAAATGAAACATGAATAAATAAAGCTATCACTAATACCCATCCAATAGAATGTCAAAGATTGAATATGCAATTTAACAAGTTGCTACCTTAATGTAAGCATAATAATGCCCCGATTCTGGCGAGAAGCCCGAGTGTACTATACATCCAAAAAGACTGTACTCTGGCTCCGGATCCTGTAATTTGATAACTCAAATTTAGAAATATGCATAGTCTTGATAAAAATGCTTGGTGTAAAGGTTAATGCAGAAAATTAATAGTTAAAGATAAATATCAAAAACAAATGATTTTCCCTTGGAAGATCATATTTATTTCGAGTGGTAGACAAAACTTGCTGCCCTACATTTTCCCTTTCATGCATTGTAAGACTAGACGAAGCTCCAAGAGTGAGCTAAGATGTGTTTAGGGGAAAATATGAACTCACTGAAGTCTAGGGTTGATCTAGTTCTAGTTATGCACATTATATTTAAAGCAATTTGTTAAAAAAATTATACAAATTAATCTTATTTTTGAAACAATTAAAAAGATAACCAATAAATATGAATATGTTGATGTCTATATAATTAGGTATTAGAGAGGTAAATATGTAAAATGAACACACAACAGATCTAGGTGGCATAAAACCTTAGGGACTAAATGCAGTGCTTGAAGCTCTACCAGCATATATCATACACATGGTTACAATTTTTTCTGACATATAAATTCAAGTACAGTATGACATATAGAACATGCCTATTTAAACAAATAAAATATAGGCGAGGTTATATATGGATGAGAAAAAAAGTGAATATAGTTTAGATGTTGTGCTTCGCCCCTAAATCAAGAAACAAGGAACAACAAAAAGATGCACACGAAGACTGAAAGGTAACCAAAATGGAAGAGGGAAACTAACAGTAGCGAGGCCTGTATGTATGCTTAGCACTAAATGTTTTTCTGCTAACAGCAAGTTGGGTTGGTTATTTGGATACCTATGACAGTGCTACCTTGAGTGTCCTACAAAATCACAGAGAAGTCATTTAACTAAAACTGTCTTTCGTCACAACTTCCAGTACAGTTATCCTGATGAATATGACATGAATAACAAGCAAAACAATAAACTAGCACTCACAGTACTCGACTGCACTCATTATTGATTTATTGCTACCTTACAACACTTTGTAACTCAACTGCTGTCTAAGGAACCAACCCATACAATTCAAGTAAGCTACACACTGATGGATACTTCCTCTATTGCATCTCCCAAATGATGCCACTTAGGAAACTAATTGTTCAAACCACTGAGAAACTTTGCAAAAGATCTAATAAACCAGAAGATATCTTCTGAAGTAGTTGCAGGAGAATGTAGTAGCTAGAGGGAATTGTCCTTCTGTTTGCGCAAGGAAAAGTTGAGAGGTTGAAGAAGGAAAATGATCAATAAACCTAACTGCCTTATCATATTAGTATTCACTATTATTAGGGCTATAAATGAGCCAAGATTTATGTTGTTCAAGCTTGTTTAATAAGGTAACTGAGTCAAGTCTAAAATCAACTAAGCTATTGAAAGATTGTTCATGCTTGGATTCTTTTTTTCTCTTGAGCTTAAGTTCAATTCAAGATTGGCTTGAGCTTGGTTTGTTTAGATATTATTGAGCTTTTAATTTAAGTTAGTTTGATTGTTTGAAATTTTTATATTTTAAAACATTTTTTATTGGTTAGTGATCTTGATATTGCAAGCTTGTTTGTTCATTTTAATGGTGTCTTTGATTATTTACAAGTTTGATAAGAAATTTATTGATGAATATGGTTCACAAGCTTTATTCGTGGATATTGTTTATAAACATGTGCTTTTACAAAAAAACATACACACGCTCTTGCCAAATTGAACTAAGCTTGCTCACAAACACTTTGTTAAGTTTAAAAAGTAAACCACACTCACTTCTCTCCCCTCTCTAATCTTTCCCGTATACAGCCATCCCTCAAACCTCCCCTCTCTAATCTTTACCCATGCCCATCCTCCACACGTGCTGTCCTCACCGCCTCCATCTTCACGCGCCGATTTTTCTTCTTCTTATCTTCTCTCCGCACGAGCACAAACCACCTGCAGCCTTTCTTCTTTTTCCTCCTTCCGGCCACCAACAGCAATAGGTTTTGGCTGCTACAGCATTCGTCAGAGCTAGCCGTAGCTTAAGCTGCTGCCTTTCTTCTCCTCTTCTCAAGCATAGCGAAGAGCAGCAGCCTTTTTTTGTGTTTCTAGGGCTGTCCTTTCTTGTTGCCGGAGTTCGCCGGAACAAAGCGAGGTCGCCAACAAAGAGGACAAGGCCTTCTCTTCCTCTTCCTCTTTCCTTTTGGTTGCTTACAGAATCTTGTACAGCCATTGTCGAAGCTCGCTGAGGCTCGCCGAAGCCACTAACAAAGAGGGTAAAAGTTCCCTCTTCCATTTCTTTCTCTTCACTTCATCTTTTATTGTTATATTCTTGTCTAGTTTAACAAAGATCAACAGTCCAGCCACGCCATTTTGGTTTTTCTACCCATTATCTCCACAAGAGCCAAATATTTTATATCAATGAAATGCTATCGATGTTCGTTGGCCTAAACAAAAAATTTTGAGGCATCTATTTAGGTTTATTAAACTTCCATCTAATGTAAATAAGTTATTAGATGACCATCGCAGTTGGTGTAAGTGAGATTTGAAATTGTATAGAGGTACAAAGATCAAAAGGGTTGATCCATTGGCTCGAATTTTAAATAAATTTCTAACTGTCGTATTATTATAATTAGTGAATATTATTTTGAGTTTCGAACCATTTTCATTTTGTGGTTGTAGATCCTAGTCGAGCAGAGCTCGGTAATTGGCCGAGATTCGACACTTTTGTTGTACATAGAGGTAGGTAAATTCTATCCTTGAACTCTTTACACATCCTTTGTGCATGAATAAATGAGATAAATAATTTATTTATACTTGTATAACTGTTTTTGAAAATGGGGATTAAACTAGTATTTAAAAATAGCGAAATGGATAAATAAATAATTAAACTAATAGAGAGTAAATAATTGATATTATTTCATGTTGACATGTGAGTTTCATTTGGGATAAAAATGGGATGGGTTGTTTTAAAAATTTAAATGGACACTCTGACTTATTCTTCCGTTGATACTTGTCTTGTTTATATTGCTTGACCTTCCTTACTCTTCCGCAAAAGGTTGGAATCTGTCAATCTAGCGGCCCCCACCAGCCTGTCCTATGGCCATTGTGAGGGAGGTAAATCACAAAGGGTCCTATGAGCCTTGACGTGGTGGCCAAGACACGTGGAGGTCATCTGAATCCAGGAAAGGGCTTTAGACCTCCTCCGGAATCGACCCTTACCTTATCCGCAAGCTCTGTCGTACCTTTTAATGATATAACATGTGCATATAAACCTTATGTTGATGCTTAAATAATTTGAATTAAGTTGATCGTTCAGATTTGTCATAACATGTACACATATAGTTGAACAAGTATGATAAAAGAATTAAAGTTGAATATTAAAGAAATAAATGAGAAAATTAAAAGTGTAAACTCTGAGCCTAACTTTATACTAGAGTACTTGACCGCTCACTTGAGTAGTGGTAGCATGAGTTGTCCGTGGTTAGATTTTGTTAGCGTTTCAGTGCCCTGTTGTTATTTCTTGTTGCATTCCACCGGTGATGGGGCTTTTAGCCCATATGTCAGATGACGTTATATATATTCTGATGATACTGGCTCCAATTATTCACTGTTTAGTTGATTTATCAGATTCTAGTTGATCTACTAGATTATAGTGGATTTACCTGATTCCCACCATTGATGGTGATTATGAATAAAATGTATATGTATTTATATGTATGTATAAGAACTTGAACTCAAAGTTAAAAGACTTGAAAGAAAAAGGAAAGAAGAAATTATAATTTTTCCAATTCGTTTGGCTTCTTAAATAAGATTAAATTCACGCACATTATTTCTTATTACGCACTTAGCAATTTGTGCAAACTGCCTATTTTCTTTGGCCTCCAATTTTGCAGGCTCGAGCACCCTTTCGATATTTCAATGATTTTGTTGTACATAGAGTTACTTAGAGATATCAACCTGCTGATTTCTGGTTTGGTTTCTATTTTGATGTATTTTGTTTGTTTCATCAATTTTTCTATCTAGATGCATTTGTAGTTTATGTAGAAAATTTTGTTTCCATGAATATAGACATTTTAATGAATTCTTTGAGATACTTGGATTATATGGTCCTTAGGTTCTTTATTTATACACTGTCACCGTGTAGGGTACCAAACTGGCACCCTCGGAGCGTGACACTTGGTTCATTTACAACCCTAACTATTATCAAAATAAACTTCCATATGAAACACTTTGATGTTGTCTAAAAGATATTTAACCATTTAAAGGCACTATTATCATAATTCTATGCAAAAAGGAAAAGTATATCTTATAACTCACGGGCTAAAGGTTTGTGTCCCATTCATAGACAATTTTAGACTCAATTCTTAGGGAGCCTCAAACCACATGATCCGCAAAGCTTAAGCCCTGGACCAATATTAATGACTGCATCCTCCCTATTCCAGCTTGCTATTAAAGTTGTCACTCAGCCACTCAGTAATAATCTTCTGCACTTAAGATTCCAGACAATCATGAAGTCTCAAGACCCTGATAAACCTCCAACATGCAAATCATGCTAAAAAATTAGGTGAACTTTGGCTCAGAACTCGAAACTAGTGTACAAAGAATAGCCTGGTTTGCAAGATTAGAAATGGTTTAGATCATAGTTGGAAAAATCAGCATGGCTGAGGTGGATACAGATTGGCTGTGCTGGATCTAAAATTTCCCAATTTATTGGGCACATAATCAAGACCCTAAGAGTTAAAGTGGAAAAGGCCAGTAAAACATCTGACTAGTTAGATCACCATATACATTGAAAGAATCAAGCTTAAAACAGCAAGAATCAGATGAATCAATTTTCAGTTGTGGAACTTTAGAGGACAATATCAAACATGGGAAGATGATTAAATCAAGAAGAAATTGTACATCATGTTAGGATGTTTTGACCATTTAATATCAACATGCTATATCTTTCATAAGAGAAAACTTTCCAGAATTACTGAGAGACGCTGCATTCTATCTAATAGATAAGTGCTACTATAGACCTTGAAACAAATGATGGAAGAAATGGTAATCATATCAGAAACACTCCATAAGGAATACTGGATTCATGAGCATGCAAGAGTTGGTTTGTGCTTGTTCAAGGGTTGTAGACACCATTCAAGCATCAAACAAAACTCATATAGTAGATCAAGTCATACAACATCTATGAAGTCCGAACCAAATTGGCATGTAAGGTAACAAGACCAACAATCCAAAACATGCAGTAGGGTGAACCATGGGTGCTAAAAGCATTATAGACCATTTTAACTAACATTGATTCGGCAATAATCTAATAGTATAAGAGAGTTGTGGATACCTCCACTTATGTGCTTACATTGGTCACTACCAACTCTACATAAAGAGACTACTGCATAAAATAATTCATTCAATTGCCACAACTGAATATAACTACAAGTGCAGCATAAACTAACCTGACTTGTATTGGACATGAACTTTGAAAGCCCAAGAAGCTCATCAAAATCAATGTTTCGATTAATCTTCCCACCATGTATACCTTCAAATCTCTACAGGAAAATGAATTTTACCTTCAATATTCCCATGCAATAGAATTAGTATATTTGAGGTAGAGAACAAAAACAAAATTATCACCTTAAGTTGGATGACTAGAACATTTGGTGATCGAAGTATAAACATCTGTTTCTTGGCTACCGAGAGCTTTTTACAACTGAAAGGAAGGAACAAAAAACAAATAAATATCTCTGAGTTAATTTATAGCATCATGCTAGAAAATAAATGACTTAATGACTCTTTTACTTGCTGCAGCTGTACTTATTGTTGCCATCCAATACTTCAGGCTGAAAGAATCGAACTAGGGCATCCTTCAGGGAACTGCTCTGGGAAACATCGAGACAGATGTCCATAATCTCGTCCACCTTATTCGAATCCCCCTTGCAAGCGAGGCACTTCACCTGACTCAGCAACGCCCCTCCAAAAATCTCCTTCATCACCGTGCCGGGCCCAGAGCGCTCATCCACCTTAGAATCTCCGTTAGAGACCCCTCCACTGGCTCCACCACCACCACTTTGCTTGTGGATTTTGATGCAGGCATTATGGCATGCGTCGATCACATAGCGAAGGAATTCGTGAGCGTCCTCCTGATGCCCCAAACGGAAATGCTCCGCGAAGAGGGATAGGCATTTCAAAATCTTGGATGGCGATTCGGTGGTATTCGCTCCGTCAACAGTGAGGGATCGAGCGATCTGCCGCTCGAGTATGCAGAATGGGCACTCCTCCCGATTTGCGAACACCGACTTGCCTGTCAAGTAAACAAAACCATAATTAGTTATCTAAAAAACACAAAGGATTTGCACGAAATTTCCAAAAGAAAACTAGGGCAACAGATGGGGCTAGGGTTTACAGAGTGAGGAATGGCGGAAGGAGAGGCAGAACTGGGCGAGGGGAGGGGTGTAGGTGAGGCACTGGAGAACGCTATTAAGGTAGCAGGAGTTGCCCAGGTTTTTGAGGCCGAGAGGGGCGACGCCCCCCTTACGGCAGCGCGCGTTCCATGTCATCTGCAGAGCCATCAACGACCGCCGAGGCGGCCAGAGAAAGTGAATCCAGTAGCGATTCCCCTTCTCGTCGACGCGCTGAAATGCCCTATCTTCGATCGACCGCATCAATTTCGATGCCTCCGCCGCCACAGTCCCGGCACCGCAGATTCGCCGTGATGCTCAACGACGCCGCTTGGCTACGGAAGGAGGAGGATGGGAAGGAGGAGAAAGGGGCAGAGGAGGAGTGTGATGCAGCACAGCGGAGGAGCGTATAAGTTCACCGGGAAATTGGAAATTGTATTAACTCGTATTAACTAAAACATCGCGATCGTATTCTTTTATAATCTTAATTTTTCTAATAAAAATATAATATATATTTTTTTTAAATTAAATAACTATTTTAAAGAAGGCGCTCTCTCTCTCTCTGTTGGACTGTTAGTGGTGAGGTAGTGGAGAAAACTAATCTGACTCATTTTTATTTTTCTTATTTTTTTTTTAAAAATCAAAAGTTTTTTTTAAGGGTGTTTCGAAAAAAATTTATTTTTTAGTAAAATAATTTGAATCGTGGCTTTATGTAAAAGATTGGAATTGTCAGCTCCATGTCGATTTATGTCACAGTTATTATAAAGAAGATAAATTATGGAGGATCGTATAGATTTTGACATGATAATCAAGATACATAGGGGTCATCAGAATCCTAGAAAAAATTTAATTTCTTTTGAAATCGATCATTGTCACTTCTGAAGCGAATTCAGGATCTTATATTGGGGGTTGCATATTAAAATAAAATAATATTAATTAAAAAATAAATAAATAAATTTTTTTAGTAATAATTATTTAAAATTGAGAGGGCATGACCCTCTTAAAATCCTCTAGATATGTTCCTGTCTGTAAATACTGCTGTGTCTTAATCACTATGTCATTTCGGTGGAAAATAAGTCGTGGCTTTGATGATTACTCTTGGGCGTGAATCTTCTTCAATTTTTTTTAATAATGTTAAAACACCTCTTAAAATTTCTATTTCACTATTAAGATGTTAATGAAAATCACTCATTCGTTGATGAAAGAAAAGCATAAGAAAAAATGTGTCTGGAAATTAATTTTACTTATTTAATTATTGGTCAATATATTTCTTCTAGCTTAACGAAGAGGCGTGGACCATTTTTCGAGCGGTTGGACATCAAGTCGTTACTCTTTGGTGGTTTGCATTACGATAACCGACTTATTTTTATCGCGGTGTCGCGCATCGAGGAGGACTCACGTTCGTCTAGCCCCCTAGATGCACGCCACGTGGCCGTGAAGTATATCCGAAAATGTGTATTTTGCTTTTTTTTATTTTTATTTTAACCGAAATAGCTGATGCTTCTTGTATAAGCTCAACATAAGAGTGAGCAAAACATCAATTAAATTAAAATAATGAAAAGTACACAGCGATCAATCGATTATACTCGAATTTAATTATCAATTGATTGACGTGAATTAATCAATTCTACTTATTCGATTACCATGGTTCAACAAATTCAATTTATTTCAAAACAAATCCATTAGTTATATTTCGATTTGTTTAATTTATTTTTAATGTTATTTTCGATTAGTTCCACTGTAACGTTATTTCAATGAATGACTGATATTCATTAATATCTTAATAGCGAAATAGGAATTTTAATTGGTGTTTTGACATTATTAAAAAAAATTAAAGAATATTCATCCCCAAGAGTAATCATCCACGTCACGACTCAAATTATTTTACTAAAAAATAATTTTGTTTTGAAACACTCTTGATGTGGAACGATACGCGATTTTTCTCATCTTTTTTTAATGTCAAAAGACGTCTAGGAGACTTAGAGTTTTCTCCGACCGCAACAGTAATAAAAAAGGAATAGATAGCAATAAAAATTAACACAGAGAACAAGGACATAAAATTTTACGTGGTTCAGAATGAAAATTTCTACTCCACGAGATGAACTCTCTCACGAGCTCCGGTGCCAAAGCACTTTCATTATAAAACTCTTCCTTCGTGGAAAAAAAATTCCAGAGGTGGAAGGAAAACCTCTTACAACTTAGATTGTATATAGAATAGAAAGCGAAGTTCACTCTCCTTGAACTCACTTCTCGTGCTCCTCCCCCTCCCTCCTTTTCTGCTTCCGGTGATGTCTCATTCCTCCCCTGTTCGGGTATGATGAGAATTGAGATTGGAAAAATTCAGTCCCTTCTTCCTTTGCTTTCTTCTGCTTTTATACCCTCTTCTCTATGTCATCTGTGACAACGTAACAAACCACCCTCATCAGCATCCACGTGGAGAGTCTCCTCTCCCTGGAGCATCATTCTGTTAATAAGGTAAGAAATAAAAACCTTCTTGCATATCGTGCGGGTCCTAATTTGTTATAACAAACTCCTGCGAATGCTTCGGGAAATGTCTTACTCTGCTTCTTTACCCTCTCTTTCTGCGTTAGGTAACTTATTGTCTCGACCCTCTCTCTACGCGATTCCCTTATTTTATAGCCACCAGGGCATATCTTTCCTATTAACATCTAGTCCCCCTCTAACACTTAAACTCAACACCTCAAACCTTTTCACAACAAACCGAGCCAACTTCCCAAACTCACGTTACTGAGTCAATTCTCCAGACCTACTTTACCAAACCAATTCCTTAGATCTACTTTACTGAACAAATTCTTAGACTTACTTTATCGAACTAATTCCCCAAACCTACTTTACTGAGTCAATTCCTTCTGACCTATTTTACTGAATCAATTCCTCCTTTATCATATCTTCATCTTATCAGTCTGATCTATCCTATGGAATTCCGATTCTCCGATTCAATCAGTGTCATCCGTGTGATCTTTCTTATTTTAATCTCTAAATAAAATAACATTGGTATCCACTCAAAAAAAAAAAAAAAATTGAATATATTTTTAAAATAATTAAGAAAAAAAATAAAAATGAATTAGTCTAGTTTCTCTATCGCCTCCCCACTACTATTTGTTCAAGTCAAATTGACGAAAAAGAGAGAGAGAGAGAGAGAGAGAGAGAGAGAGAGACAGAGGTCACCTTCTTGGCTTCTTCGCCTCCGCCATGGAGGCCAGATTGCCAATTCCGGTTCCTTCTTCCATCCTTCTGCCTCTTTGCTTCACGATAGTGTGCGCGTTGTCGTCCGCCGCGTCCAACGAGATCCACAGGGGATTTTCCGCCACCCACGACCCCTCCTACTACTCCCAGTTCCAGCCCCTTCTCGCTGATCCCACCGGCGTCTTCGCCCTCGGCTTCCTCCGCACCGAGCTCGCCAATCTCGACCTCTCCGTCGTCCACGTTGCCTCCTCCTCGGCGCTTTGGCGCGCTGCCGTGTCGCGCCGCGTACGCTGGGCCGCCTCCGTTTCTCTATCTTTCGACGGATGCCTCGTCCTGTCCGACGACGAAACAGGGGTGCTCTGGTCGAGTTCCCCGGCCGACGCCGGAGACCGGGTGGTTCTCCTAAATTCGTCGAATATCCAGGTGCAGAAGCTGGTGGCGGAGTCCGTCGTGGTTCTTTGGCAGAGCTTCGATTTTCCGTCTGATACACTCGTCCAAGGTCAAAACTTCACCTCTGTTAGCGATCTTTTCTCTAGGGATCGAAGGTTCTCGATGAAATTAGGGGAGAGCTACTTCGCTCTTTACATGGATTTACCCGGAGGAGCGCCGCCGATTATGTACTGGAAGCACAGCGTCTTGGAAGCCAAGGCTCAGATCGTCCCTGGCGGGGGAGCGATTTACGCGCGGGTGGGGGAGGGGTTCTTAGGGATGTACCAAACCGAGACGGCCCCCGTCGACGTATTCCCCTTCAGCACCTTCAATCGGCGAATCCGCGGGCTGCGCCGCCTGACTCTAGAATCCGACGGCAACCTCCGCGCTTACTACTGGAACGGCTCCATCTGGATCGAGGATCTCCGGGCGGTCGCCGACCACTGCGAGATCCCCACATCCTGCGGCGCCTATGGGCTCTGCAACTCGGCCGATGGCGGATGCAGCTGCCTAAGGGAGGAGGGAGAATGCGCGCCAGCTGTAGCCGGCGACTTTTGCCCCGCCGGATCAAACGTGTTCGGCATCCTGAGAAGGAAGGGCGTCGACCTGGCGAACGACGACCTGACGGCGCATCGAAAGCTGGCGTCTTTGGAGCAGTGCGAGGACTCTTGCGAGCGGAACTGCAGCTGCTGGGGCGCAATCTACCACAACGCGTCGGGGTACTGCTATCGACTGGACTACCCGATCACTCTGGTGGCGGCGAACGAGAGGAAGGTGGGGTATTTCAAGGTGAGGGTGAGCGGCGGCAGCAGCGGCGGAAGGAGAGTGAAAAAGGTAACGCTGGCGGTGGGTGGCTTTTTGCTCGCCGGAACGGTGGCGATTGCTGTATACCGTGTATGGAAGCGGCGGCGGGGGCGTATGTCGGTGGCGTACAAGGATCTCAATTTGGCATCGCCTCAATTGATCGAGCTCTCCAGCTCGTTCAACAATGGCGTACAAAGATCACAATTCAGTTAGGAAATGCTACGTGGGAAGTGTTTTTAAATTCTTTGCTTTTCTTTTCATTTTTGATTATTTTTGTTCCTATTAAAAGTAACTAAAATATACATATCGAGTTAAAAAGACATGTATGATCATCCCTCACAAGGCTGTTGCGATCTCGCGAGGACCTGCAAGCTTGCAGTGGTCTAGTTGCAACCTCTCGGAGAGGTTACAGACTCATGGAAGGGTGATCATCGCGATCTCTGTAACGATGCCACACGAATACAAACAAGAAGTGTCCCATTTAGGGTGGATAAACATTGGTCCACCCTTGGGGGCTAACCAGACTAGTAAGTAGTCTAATAAGAGCTGAAAGAAGGCGAAAATGCCGATGGACGAAGGCCATCCAACTCAACCAAGTGATCTCGATGAGGTGAGCTTAAATGAGGAAGTTAGGTGGCTTTGACAAACACCGAGCAAACCCAATAGCAGATGGCGGCTAATCACAACGGAGGAAAGACCACTGGGGACGAATCTTCAAGGCAAGTTCTACAATGGAAAATAGGGATGATTTAAACAGGACATCTTCTCCATTCCTTCCATTTAGTTTCCCTTTGGCGAGGGAAGGGAAGAAATGATATCCTCAGATGAACAATGAAGGGACATAGAGATGGTATAAACTGATTCGAAGGCTTTTAATCAATAAAAAATGGATATTCACTACTTGTAGTAATTGTGAGAGCAGGGGTTATACAATAGGCTAACTCAAGAGAGGCCAACAAGGGAACAATACTAGCCAAATCAGCTATTAGGGCGAGAGAAAATTGAACATACCAAAATTCGCACATCGCCGCACAAAATGCTCAGCTCGCATTCGCGTGTCGATCGATCAGTGACTTATCTGAAGTTGCAACACTGAGCTACACCGCGGGAGAGTTTCTCCCACAAGCACAGCATCTGCCGGGGTGATTGGTAATGCGCTGTGTAATAGTTCTCGACGCATCCATATTGGCAGAACTTCCAGCTGTGGGAGTACTGAATGAATGTTGTGGTGTTGAATTCTTCGACCCACATGCCCATGCTCACATCTTCCATCTTGAAGAGCTGCCAATGGTAAGTGTTAGGCAAAACAGATTATCGGACGATACGGAATTATAGAGACTTCGAGTCGCCAAACTTACTCTTAATCTTTGATTAGCATGTTGGGATACAACAAATCTGGCAATGTCATTTGAAATGATGTATCCAGGTCCATTAGCATATGGAGGATATACCTCTTCTGGCCATTCCTGTAATGCATCATCAGAATCGCATGAGTTGATTCGAAATCGATTGACAGTCGACAGTCATATTTCAAAAGCTTTTAGGAAACATTTTGACAGTAGAATTTATCAGTAATTACAGATACTGCACTTCACAAAGGAACTGAAGGGGAAGATACTGCACAAATATTGGCACTGAAGGGGAAGAAGTAATTACAGATATGCACTTCACTTACCTCAAATGTAACTGCCCATTTTCCACTTCGGAGTGGTCTATGAAAGATGTTTAGGTTACCCATGTAAAGGGATGCATGAGAAGCAACCCCTTTAAGTCTTCTCGAGATGACATCCACCCTAATGAATGTATCATCATCGCATTTCATGATATATTGTGCTGTCAAATTCTGGACCTACACAAGGAGGATGGATGAATTAATACTTTATAATAGATAGCATCAAACTCGATAGGGGATGTTCGCAAGCGCAAAGGGTTTCGACTTACTCCAAACTCACAAATTGCTATTGTTTTGAGAACCACTAAATCATAGTGGTCCATAAATGGCAAAATCACAATATCTCCGAAATACTCGGCCTCTCTCTTCAATGCTGCATTTACCTCCTTCCTTGGACTCTGATGATGCAATTTTGCATAGAAGGTATCAGAAAAAAAATGATTTAAAAAAAAACTATAAAAGCATTAATAATCCTAGTCACAACAATGATGCATCATGCATAAATGTGTTTCTAGTTGGATAAGTCGAGCAACTGAAGAATACAATCGCTCCAAAAAGGAATGGGCTTAACATAGTGAAAATCCTCTTTTAGTAGATCTCTATTAGTTGGTGACTGACAATTCAACGACGTATTTAATGTATATAAATGTAGTTGTTAGAGATCCTATGAGATTGTTTTGAACCCTTAGTATTATCAGGATGAGAAATGATCATGGAACACTTATTTGTAATACATTAAGACTAAAGAGCAATGAAGCATGCGATGAACTGCTAGGAATCAGTGACAAGCACAGATAAAGATTCCATTTCTTCTGAGAAAATGAAGAGCATAACAAACTTTGATTGAAAGTACTGAGCAAAGAGTGTAGGACCTAACTAAGATTAATATAGGTAATTCCGAATCAACTGGTTCTAAGAAGAAATAAACAAAGAAAAGTAACATGAGGAAATCATAATGCTTGGATTTGGTACTAGAACCTGCCATTCAATTGAGTGACAAGCCTATAAAATCATACACTAGGGAACAATTTTCATATATTTAAACCCACTTAGTGGAGGCTTCAGCAGAATCTTAAGGAATACAGTAGAAGCAATTTGTTGGTTTGTATATCTTGTACACATTTTAGTTTAGAAATACAATGTTAAGAAATTACACAACCATTTTCTTAGCCTCTTGTAGGTGATAGCCAAATTGTCTAAACGATGATTAGTTCACTTGTATTCCGGTTATTTTGAGAGTGCATTTCATGTCTGTTTTCAACCACCAAAACATAAGCATGCACAAATTCTGAGGAAATAAAACAACTTACCACTGCAACAAAGAAGCGAGCTACCACAGCTGATGATCTTATTGCAGGATATTGCATCCAGGTTTTCCTTATAGCCATACGTTCAGCAAAGTGACTTGATGCTGACAATATACCAATGAAAAGGTCAACAGAGTTTTGTAGCAGTGGAGGGGACTTCCATCTCTCTGACATATCTAAAACTTGTTGAACAGAGAAGCTAGGATGAGTAGTTGGAAGAGAAGTTGCATACACTGAGTGTATGTCAACATCTCCCTTAGTTGCTAAACCAGTTGCATCTTCGAGGGCAAATCCCTGTCCCCAGTACACACAAGAGGATAAATCTCATAAATAGAATGCGCTAGAGGAATTGATCCAATTCAAGAAACAAGCATATTTGCAAAGCTAGTTCCTTCAAATCTTTTGTGCCAAAAATTAAAAGTGGAAATAATAACTTCAAAGATAAAAGAAGAAAGACAAAAGGTGCATACCGTCCTATATGGGAAAGAAGAAATATGTCGGCCACCAACATAAATAAGGAATCCTTCAACCCCAGCCTGAATTGTTAGAACAAAAAGCTTTCCCTCTGTGAATGGAAAAGGCCATCTCATTTCTGGCTTCTTCGCACGTCCAATGAATCGCTTCAACCATGAAATTGTTTTTGGTTCTTTCAGATTAGTAGAATCCTCATGCTCCCAACTTTCACACTTGACAAAATCATCGACTACAAAACAATAAGTGAACATTGCGGATCTTAGCCAAAAGAAATAAGGAGTATGCCTGACCACAAAATATTTAGAAAGTGCAACAGCGAATCAGAGAATGAGAGTTATAGCAATGACAAACAATAGTATGCTTCTTTTTCCAAAATGCAAAGTATCATAAATGATGAATGTAACAACACTAAAGGAATTATGATCTTTAATGACTATCATAATTTTCCACTGGAGGACGTGCAGGATCTTAAATTGTCAAGTGCTTGGACACTGTAATTGATTGTAGTAAGAAATCATGGTAAATAGAAACTTTTGATATCATCTTCAACAAATAAGTCATAATTTTGGGGGGGAAAAATACAAATTTCATACTTGTCCTATTAACCAAATCAACACCAAACACAATAACTAGAAAACAATAAAACAATACCCTTTCATGGCAAAATTAACTAGTCAGAGTCCTCTGACTTAGAAACTTGAACCATTTAAGTTGAACAAAAAATAAATACTATAAGCACAGAACAAACAAAATTTCGGAAACTACAATTTACTATCCATGAAGATGAACCAAAAAAACAAGGTTTTGGACAGGTCAAACTGTATCAGGTCCGAAGGTATATCTAAGAAAATCACTCAATACCTCAGTGAATCATTAAAAGGAAAGGAAGCTCACAACAGAAAAATATTCTTGTGCAGGAAAAAGTGCATCTCACAAGATGAATCAATACCACCAAAAAATCGTACCAGTGTGAAATAGCGAGCAAGATACAAGCTATAGAGCATTACCAGTTTCATCATCGTCCTTATAAGCTTCCCCATTGCAGCGATGTGCTCTTCCCCACTGCATACGGAAGCAGGTGTTATGCTCAATGACCGGTTTTTCATTCCAGTCACCCTTCAGCCTCGGATTGAAATGAAGAATCTTGGGCGGGTCTTCATTTTCCACTGACTTGAGCCCCAGCAGTTCTACCATGAACTGGGACACCAGGACAGTTCCATTATCTTCTCCTGGTCGCTCAAGCTGTGGCACATACTCTTTATGGGCGGCGTGCGGCGTGCCCACCACCGTGATCGACGACCCCACGGACAACCCGCAGGGGAGAAACATCACCTGCTCGCTGTTCGCCGCGTCCACATCGGCACTCATCGACGTCGACGACGGACAAGGAGACGCCGGGTTACCATCAATTACGACGGTGTTTTTCAAGTCAACGCGGGGGTGGTAGTTCTCCGCCTCCTCCCAAGCCTTGAGTCCCACCGCCCATGCTTCCTGCGCCATTCTTTCCAACTCCGAGAAATTCCCTCTTCGCTGCTGACCCCTGCCCCGCATGTGCTGCCGACCCCTGCCCCGCATGTACTTCCCCCTCACTCCACCGCTGATACGACCATACCCTTCGCGAAACCGAAACGCCTGGTCGGAGCCGAGGTCGAGGGCGTCGTCCTCTCGTGGCTTCCGTGGGGCGTCAAAGTTCCGGCCATCCTCCAACTTCCGTTCTTGAGCAGCGCCGAGGTAGGACGAGCCATGCAGTCCACTCCTGACATCATCTAGAGGCAGTTCTAGGCCAACGTTTAGGAAAAGGAGAAACTTGAGGGCGATGAAGAGGAGGTAGAGCAGAGCGGCAGCGAGGACGAAGAGCGAGAACTTCCGGCGCCGAGTGAGGAGGGAGTCCCTGCTCTTGCTCCGCCTCATCGCTGGCGCCGGAAGCGGGGAAGTGGTCGGATCTAGAGCACCGCTGCCATGGATTCCGCAGAAGAAGGGATTTGGGAATCGGATTCGAAGGGCAGAAAAAGGAATGAAGGCGAAATGGAAAAAGACGGAACACAAGGAGATTAATTAAAGAGAGGGAGATGGATTAAGCGGTTATTAGTCTTTAATTATGCAATTAAGGTGGGGTGTTTTAATTTTTTGAGAAACTTAAAATTCTACTTAAAGGTCCATCGTTTAGGGTAATGAAATCTCGTAAAAAAAAAATTGCTTTAGAAAATATTTTTAAAATCAAAACTAAAATTTTTGCCGATAAATTCAGGATTCATATCTAAGCATATATTTTATATATTTTTTAAAAATTTTAAGACAAATTTAATCTCGCGAATAGAATTGGAGTTTTTTTATAATAAATAAATAAATATTTTATATCAACGCATCATAATTCGTATAACCACCTGAATAATCAACCAATGCCGAAGTGGGTCGCGTATGGAGAAGAATTATACATGCGAAGTTACATAGCAAAGAATATGCACCCATGCGTGTACCAGGCTAATTAATGGCCAATGATAGAATGTGCCTGATTTTCTCACCAATTAATAGGGAGGCAGGAACGGAGTCATTTAATTTAATCAAGTCCACTAATTAGGTGAAATTAATTATAATCCTTTGTTAAGCAATAGGCTGCCGGCCGTCGGTGGGCAAGGGGATATTTTTGTAATTTCGATCATCACCATTTCATGTTAACAAAAGGCGATACCTTTGCTCAGTCGATCTCATGATCAATACGAAGAAAGTTAATTATGATATCTTTGAAGTTAGCGGGAGAATGAGATAAAAGATCCACAGATTTTGTCAAACAAAATTCGATCCTTGTCTTCATGATAACAATCTATCTTCTGTTAGCTACAAGAGTTATTTTATAGACACAATCATCGTCTCATGTGAGTTATGTTGGAGGCAAAGTCACAACTTCATTTAAGTTCAAAATAGATTAAAAGATGATAAACAATCGATCTCACATTCAACACGAAAGAAATTAATCATGATATATATTCTTAAGACTAACATGATGAAGAGGTAAAAGATCTGTAGACTTCATCCCCTGTTTTCATGATAACAATCTATCTTTTGTTAGCTACAAGAGTTGTCCTATAGACACAATCACCATCTCATATGAGTTATGTTGGAGGCAAAGTCACAACTTTGAGTTCGAAATAGATCGAAAGATGACAAGAGATAGCCGCTAGTCGTAGCTAGTCGTAGGAATGCTGAGGCAGCAAGGAATATGCAAAAGGAATGCTAAAGCTTTGAAGAGAAGCACTCTCAAACATGTTCTAGATCAAAAGAAGGCGACCGCAATGAGACATGTATTGATATCGCGAACTTCAAACGACTAGCACGATCAAAGCCACATATCGCACTTGAATGTGATCGATAATATGCAACAAGTTATAGTCTTGGAATGGACAGAATTCATTTGACATCTTCACACATGATCTTTCATCGTTAGACATTCTATATACACACATCATCACCAAAAGCTACAAATCATGATCTACACAAAGCGAGTTCTTGCTAAAGAAAACACATCCCTTGGATCGAAGCGTCCATTTAGACAAATCGATCGATCATACACGAGATCCAAACCCTACTGCGAAAGTCGCAATGCCAACGGATGCTCACCGCAACAACCTTTGGCAACAAGAACATCACCACTCTACGATGACATTAGCTGGAGGATCCTTGTAAGATGGCACGACAATCAGGTCTCTATCTTCAGAAGTGAATTGAGGGAAGTGCTGTTGAATCGCTGGGCGAAGCCTCTTATCACAAGGACAATGATGTCGCATGAGTGTTTAGTTTGTACCATCAAATCCATTTCACTGTCGCTGTCGACTACGATCTTGAACCGATGCTGGTCGTTCCGGTATAGTTCGACCTGCAAAAGAACAATGAGATTGTTAACCATAAACACGAGTGTGTTTGGCATTGGCCTAATTTGTCATACAGTCAACTATGAGTTCTAAAGAAAGTAGTGCCCCTTCGTATCGATGATTAAAGAACGAAAATTAGCGAGCAAGAAACAAAAAGAAGGTAAGAAAATGAAGGAAAATGAGAAGGAAAGAAAATGAAAAGATAAATAATTAGAGAGGAAAAATACAACAATAGCAATCAAATCTCATCCCATTAGATGGGATCAACTATATGAAATCTCCCCAATTATATCATTATCTATATTTAAATAAGTTTTATTTTATTTTATCGTTACTAAATAAGTCTTCTTTGATTTTCCTCTTTCTCGTTTGATTTGTATATTTGTAATAGTTTCACATTGCTTAACTGGAATATCTACAGGTCATCTAATTATATATTTGTACCATCTTAAACGTGTCTCATAATATTTTCCTTCAATAGGTGCAACCTCAACTTTCGTTCTAATATTCTCATTTTTTATTTTATTCATTCTCATATGTCTACGCATCCATCTTAAAATGAAAGGGAAAAAAACAAGTAGGAAAGAAAATGAAAGGGAAGCAAATTGTAATAGTTTCACATCGCTTAATTGGAGCACCTACGGATTGTCTAAGTATATATCCGTACATCTTAAATGTGTCTCATAATATTTTCCCTTAATAGGCGCAATCTCAACTTTCATTCTAATATTCTCATTTCTTATTTTATTCATTCTCATATGTCCACACATTCATCTTAAAATGAAAGGGAAAAAAACAAGTAGGAAAGAAAATGAAAAGGAAGCAAATTGTAATAGTTTTATATCGCTTAACTGGAGCACCTACGGGTTATCTAAGTATATATCCGTACATCTTAAACGTGTCTCATAATATTTTCCCTCAATAGGCGCAATCTCAACTTTCATTCTAATATTCTAATTTCTTATTTTATTCATTCTCATATGTCCACACATCCATCTTAAAATGAAAGGGAGGCAAATCAAAGGAGAATAAGAAGGAAAAGGGGGCAAAATTAGAGAGGAACCAAAACGAAGGAATGAAAACATAAAGGAACATAAGAAAGAAAACAATTCATGTAGAGGTTAACTGAAGACTGACTCCTGAACTACCAATTACTAATCATTGCATGAAATCCTATGAAGCATAAAAATACACGGTAGACAATCCACGCCGAAGAGTAAGAAACATGACTGGTATCGATGAGTATGCATAAGCATTGCTATAACATGCCATCGACCTTGCTGCTGAGGACTTACATGAAAAGGAGGGGCATAGGTTCCGCGAATTTCAGTATTTGGAAATGATGTCTTAGAACCAGGTTTAACAACTTTGACCCTTTTTTTGTTGACTTCTAGATTTCTTCTTTCAAGATTTCCTGCACCTGGAGCCTGTGAGAGTGACAATTTGATGAAAGAACAATTAGCTAAGGAAGATGATTATTAGTAGGGATCTCGAAGTGAGCAATTACCTCCTTTGCAGACCTGTCTTTTTCACAAAGTACCTATTTCGAGTAGACAGGAAGCAAGTCAACTTCAAACAAAGCAAAATGTCCACAAAACAGATTCGTAATGGAAATTAGGACAAAGCATGCTAGGATGAGAAAAAGTATTCTTAAACGATTGAAAATCATTGATATGTAAAAATCATTGTAAAATAATAATTAGCGCAGTATGATGTGTGAATTGCAATACCTGAAAGTTGTTTGAGATGCTTTTTAAATGTATGCTGAAGATTTATTTTTATAAGGGAAAAATGAAATAGGCAAGTCAAAAAATCTGCCTTTTTTTTTATCAACTCCCCAAAAAAAAACCTAAAATTTTTTACTGACATACTTGTGAAGTTATGCTATAAGCACAAGCACCCATGACTCCTTGATAAGTATTGCTGATCACATCATGGAAAATGAACCGCGAAAGACCTCTTGCAGTGTTTTCTCATGTTTGGCCATTGTTTAGTTCATTGTTATGAACAGTAAATTCAAAACTCAATCTGCTATTGTGCCAAATGATTGCATGCTACGTATTAATTGAGAAAAAGATTGAGGAAAATAAGACAGAATTTTCAGGAGTGAAACTCATGACACTTGGTACCTCAAATTTCACAGATCCTAGTTCGAGTTTCTGCTTCACTTCTTTATATATATCAGGCTCTGCAAATGGAAAGAGTTTATTTCAGCATATGATGAACATATCAATTTGGACAGAATTGAACACTCTTGCCATTTCCATAAGACAAGCTTATTGTTGTTGCTTTGCATATTCAAAGAATCAAAAAATGATTACGATAATATTGATGGGTTCATGTGTAGAAAAAGGAAGTTCTAGAAAACAGATACCACAAATCACATATTAAGGTTAGATGCTGGGTGTTAGAAACAAGATTCCAGTGTCCTAAAAACAAAAATTGCATATAAAAAAAGGATCAACTTCCACAAGATCAAAGGATTATTATTTTTAATCTCCTATCGGATTCACTTTGATCCTCATATCCAATTTTGTCTGATTCCTTCCCAATTCAACTCCAATTATTTCTTCACCTACCTCAGATATTTTCTCAATTCGCAATGATAAACAATCATCTACATATTTTCCATTTATGTTAACTATCATTAATGTCGCGCACATAAGAGAGCAAGTCATTTTCAGTTCATTGGGTGATCAACTTGCAAGTCATAGTAGTTGGCCTACAGCTAAAAGCACGTTATCATTTGTCTCATTCATCTTTCCCATGACTGGAGTACCTAATAAGTGTTCAGTCCATCTGAAATTTTGTCCGTCCCTTCGACCCTCGAGAAACATAGACAAAGATCGAAAAAAAAAGTAAACGGTTATCCATACACGAGTGATTGGGATTTTAGGATCACTATTCATTTATTCAATTGCATATCTTTCATCATTGTGTTTGGACATCATAGTAGCAGTAATACAGTAGGATTTCTTTTAAAGACTATTTGGTGAATGTTGTATTAGTAAATGATCCAAAGTAGTGACGATAGTAAGGATTAAAGTTGCCTCTACTGGTCATTTATTGAACAATCTCCCAAGTCATTTATATTGACTACGAGAATGCAAACAACAAATGCATAGTGGACATGTTGAGCAACTAACCATAATCAGCGTGCTAGTAATCGAAGTATGAGCAATAAAATAAAATAACATTTCTGCCGAAATTTATATAGCAAATGCATAATTGACATGCTGAGAAACTAACTGTAATCGACAGTAGTTAGTAATCACAATTCACAGTATAGGTAATGAAATAAAAAGATGTTTCTATTGAACTGCACAAGGCATACCAACTGAAATTGGATCTGTTGATGCTGAAACAGGTTGTCCCTCAACCCCGTCTTCCCTTACCGGGGTATAAACTGCTACAAGCCTGTATCCTACATCGTCAACATTGGCCTCGTACATCCTACTTGTCTCCCCTGCATTGAGGGATAATTAAATGAAAACTAAAATTAAAATAAAGAATATTTCAGCAGCATTGCAAACAACACCTACTGCTATGCTTGCACAGGAATATCACAAAATAGGAACCAATACTCCATAATCTTCTTGTAAACTACGAAGAATTACAACATAGTACTCATCTTTCACAGAGGGAAACAACTTTGAAAAATCCCTTAAGCACTTAGTCCTCGACAATTCCAGATATATATATATATAAAGTTGGTAGACATTTTCACACAACAGGTTGAGTAGCTGGTGGATCCAAATTGAATAGTCAACAATTCTGTAACTGGTCGATTCAAATCATTACTGGTTGAACCAAAAAAAATGAAAAAAAAAATCAAAATAGTCAAATAATTTAAGATTCCTTTTCAAAAATATTAGTGCAAATATTTCCCTTGGCTAAAGATGTTCTCTTCCTAACATTTTGCTTTTACCGAATACATTATAATAAACAGAAGTTATGTCATAAAATAATTTTCAATGAAACAAACGGGTCCTTGAAAAGAAGGAACTCAATTATTTTCTTTAGTATATTTGGTTTACCTGGTATGGAAATTAAATCAGGACTTCCAACCATTGATCTAAGCCACTGGATTCTGCTCTTGCCTTCTTTACCCCCACTATATATACCTCGAACAGCATATAAATTTGTGTGGAAGCCTCTTCCTTCAATTTCCAGCTTATCAATCTTGGGTATCCCTAAAAACAGCAAAGTAATGTTCATGTAGCAGACAAAACATTATTTTATTTTGTTGAAATAAATTTAGTTAGAATGAGGAACTGGAGGATGGTCAAGAGTTTTTGGAATGACATATTCAAACTCTAAATAGTAATAAATCTGCCAATAAAACAATCCTATTTTCTTCCTGACAGTACTTAAAACAAGTATGAAATACAATTGAGCATAACTATGGGATAATGAAAATATATAAATTAACTCCTCTCAGAAATTTATTTGCCATCTAAGGTACTATTCCCAGATCACTTAGCATCAAAGCTGAAGCCATTAGAATATGAGCTACAAGCAATCACTTTAATGGTGCAAGGTCAAAGGCAGCAGCATAATAGATTTAAGCATCATTGTATAAGCATGTCAAATTTGAAGGCATAAAAAATTTTCTTCAGTTTTAATAAATGCCAAAAGTAAAAAAGACACCTGGTGATATAGAAGACGTTTCTGCTGAAACAGTATTGCTTGTTCTTCCAAACACATCTGTGATGGTGCATTCACATTTCAAACTTCGGCCTATATCCTCAAACCGCACCTTATACGAGCAAGACACCTGAGATACAAGTGGTTCAAAGGACTTCTGCTCGCTATCTCCCATTGAAAAAAACCTGTTGTCAAGTTATTAGTTGACAATCTTGTGGATCAATTTGTAAAATACAAATAATTTGAACCAGAATAGTACCATTGATATTTAATCTCTTTCTTGTACTTGTTCCAGATATGATGCTGAATGTCACTTTTAGGAATTACTTCAACAGCTGTAAGTATTTCTCCTTCAACTTCTTTCCCTCTAAAACAAAGTGCTTCAATTTTTGGTACCTCTGCCAGAAAGAAATAATGTGTTTATTAATAGTTGAAGATGAGCATACAATCGGCATTTGATTAAAATAAGAGAGTAGAAACAATTTAAGTTTTGCATATCAGAAACATAATACAAATTTAATAAAACAAGGACAAAAGTGCACTTTCCATTTGTAACCTGAGATATGAAATGGAAAGATGCCTCACAAGGAAATGTTAAAACAAACAAAAGCGAAGCTGATGCACTGCATATTATGATTAAGCAATGGGATCGAACATATCTAAACAACTACAAGCTGCATGGAAAAAAATTGTTGATTGGACCTCTGGCATATCAAAAACCCACATAGGTAGAGATAGAATCCACAAGAATATAATATGGAGGCTTAAAATAGATCCATCAAATCTAATTGTAGAATAAGATGACAGAAGCAGCAACTTTCTTATAGAATTACAATAACTTCGATCTATGATTTACAGTTACGTCAACAACATGATCAACTTATACCACACCATATACTGGGTGCTTACCTAAAAGGTTTAACTTTTGCAGCTATTAGATCTACCTATAAACAAGCATATACTGATTGCAGGTCATTAACCATCCACGATATGGTTGTTCATGCAAAGCCCATCCATTTTGGCTTGCACTCTCAGTAATTTGGTTCACAGTTTCATTTTAGTTTGGCTTCATCATGATGAGATGTCAAACCATATATTTGCAAATAGAATGCTTATGGAGCAACTTAGGCTCCTTTGGGCAAATGGAAGGCTGATAGCAGCATTACCATTTTTCAGCAAATTGGAAATTTAATACAACTTTGAAGCCAATGAAATAGAAAAATTTATGTGTGAAAGATTATGTTTATTTCACAACTTTACAGCTATAACCATGATATCACAAAAATTGAAATGCATTTTATGCTACACCCACTCCCCCTTCATTTTCAAAGTTCATTTCTTGGAAAGTGAAAAAAGTTATTGATAACATCCCAAGTCCTGAGCCTAAAAAGGAAAAGGATTCAGCAATGTGTTAGTACTAGCCAAATAGTAAAAAAGTGTACCATAAGCATGGTTCTGAACTGTATTTGTCATATATGGCTAGATGGTCACTTGTAAATGATGTGTATCACTAGTAGAGTTTAATGGAGAGATAAGGGTCCATGCAGGGACACTAAATAGTTGGGATACATGGCTTGAATAATGAGAATTGATTGGTAAGTCAGCAGAGCATATGAATTCATTAAAGATCCCAATATCAGGAAACTGTATTTGCACCATAGACATGCATAACATACCTGGAAGAATAATATCAGAGGGTTCTGATAGCTTGAGCTCTCCCACAAGTGCATCAGACCGAATAGGAGTATAGCTGCCAAGCAACTTTTTAGGATCAATATTCAAATATCAGATTGTCTACTCCTGGAGTGCTCCACTAAGGTAAAATGGAGCACACACTCAAAGTAACATCCTGAACTGCTATTAAATATATTAAAAAAAATTCCCACTATTCTAAAACAAGTTCATTGGGTGCTTTCAATTTGTAGCATGAACTATAAGAACAAAATGCTATCACCTGATTTATACACCTTTGCCAGAACAAATGAATTGTTTACACATCATAAAGGCCTGTCTTTATGAATCATCAACTGACAATCTTGGCTGGTACCTTTTTACAAATCAGTCGACTAGACTACAAGCAATTTATATACCCAATTCACTCAGTTCAAATTAGTCACCTTTAACGAACATATTTTGACAAATATACATATATAGTACCATCAGTTTCAATTTCCACAAATGCCAAAAGATGAAGTTTCAGCTATCTACTATGTGATCACAATTGAGGAACAATAAACGACCAAATGCAATAAGGAAAAAAGAAAAATGCTTGCACAGATCACTATGTTGATCGTACCACCAGACACATATACAAGAGGGACATGCCCTTATTGCACCTAATAAAATTTATGGAATGATTCGAGAGTAAGGTACCTATTCATCATAGGTTAAAAATAAAAAGGCACATATGTATCCAATTTTTCAAGAAGCCAAACATATGTCATGAATAAATTTTGCAACCACCACCAACTGCTGGTAGTTTATAAGTTCAAGATTACTAAATTGGAAAACATAGAATAATACAAGTGATATTAAGCACCTCAAGTTCAGGATACAAGTTAATAACACCATATGAAATTCCTACAAAGAAAAACAGTAAAAACATACCCGAATAACAGACGGCATGTATAATCTGAATCTGTAACCTCATATGTGGTGGAATTAGCCCCATTGATAAGAATTATATCTCCTTTAGTTTCTCTATACCAACTATACAAGCTTGATCCCTCATATCCACCGTAATATTTTCCCTCACCAGCATACACACCCAAACTAAGTTTTTTTATACATATTTCCGAAACAGATGGGTGAGCTGCAAATATCATTAGTTTCAAATATGGAATGAAGACTCAAATAAGAGAAGCAATCATAGAAGAAAACACAATAGCATAACTAAGATAAAGATACCTGCCATGACAGGGTGGCTGCTAAATGCAACAACTGGATCACCCAGTTTGCCATCTGCTCGCGTAGGCACCCAGTATAGGGCCAAATAGGAATCTACATCTTCAAGTGAGGGCGTATATGTTCTAGTTCCACATTTTAAAGATTTAGTTAATTGTAATTGCTGCAACATTTTCTTTTAGAGAAGTGAAGAATATTGTCTAAAGCAGGACTCACAAAGCTTCTCCAACAACCAATGCACCATCAGAAATTGCAGCCTTATTCACGAGTTCTGATTTGTCTATTTTCTCTTTAGTTCTGTACCAAATATACTTCCCAGTTCCTTCAATCCCACCATAGTATGATTTCAGAGGAATAACTTCCTTATCCTCACAACAGCTTGGCAAGACAAGCTCAACGCCCATAGGATCCGCTGTACAAAAGAAACAACAAGACACCATAAGCCAATCACAAGAAAATGCAAGTCTTATAGCATCTTCAAAGGACATGGGATGCTTTGAGAGATGAAGACACCAACCAGAAAGTAGAAGAGGATGAGAAATAAGACACAGATAACATGAAATTTCCCCTTGAACTGAGGAAATGAATAAATGAAATGAACACATAATAACATAAGAATTTTTACACGTCACAAGGTCTTATTGGGTGATATCCAAACTAAAAAAATCAAATCTAAGATGTCAAAGTTTTAGCTCGCTATTCTCTCAATCAAGGACACCAACAAGAAATGCCTGTAGAACAGCCAGGAGAAGTATTGCACTGAGAAGGAGAGAAGAAAATTATTGTCATCAAACAGAAGGTGTTATTCTGCACCTTTATAATTTAACAATACAAGAGATAAGCTAATCCATATGAGTGTAATTTTCCAATAATTATTCTAACAGGGTAACAGTAAACCAATTTAAAATTAAGACAAATCAGTATATGGAACCTCTAGCCAACATTGTGCTAGTACATGCTCATTTGAGTTGAGCACAAGTGATTCAGCTTACATCATGATGATCCAAGTGTGGCAAAAGAACTAACAATTTCACCCACAGTTCAAGTTTTTAAAGGCCAATAAATTCTAAAACAACCTTAAAAATTATTAGCTCGAACTTTTGACTCTCTCATTCACTGTCAACTGACAACAAGACAGATTTCTAGAAATTAGTTTCATTAGAGAGCCTCTTACAATAAGGTAAATTATCCACTATCCATGGTATTTTGACCACACTTCCTAATTCATTCAATTTAAACTCAAAACTTCATCAGTAGATAGGCCTTTAGGGATAAAGGGAAAGGGAATTTACAATGAATATGGTACATCTTGAGCCATACCATGAGCTGGCAGGCATGGATCAGTATAAACTGATTTGATTAAATGTACCAGCAAATTGTAACTTTCAAAGTTGATGCCTGTTCTTGAATTAGTGCAATCTATGTATAATTTAATACTTGCCAGGAACTATTGTATCTGAAATGATGCTCCTTGGAGACCCCATTTGTCCATCTGCCCTTACAGGTGTATAGACAAGCTCAATTCGTGCACCAACATCAGCAATGCTTAAATCCAGATAATCTGGAGAAACAAAATTTGATTTCATAGATTAGTCAAAGCCCGAAGCTTAAAGAAATTTCAGGTGATGTTGACTGTGCCTTGGAATTCTTATTAACCCACCATCTGCAACTATTTTATCTTTCAAGCTAGTATTCTTCAACCTAAACCATTCATGGATGCAATTTCCTCTTTCACTGCCAAACAAAGAAGAAACCTATCACCAAAGGGAACTGCTTTCAAGTCAAAACGGAAATAAAAGAAATGATCGCACCCTCCAGTATATTCAGCAATGAATCGTATGCAGCCTCCTTCTATCATTGACCCAACAAACTCCAGTGACCGACAAGATGGAGGACCTGCAAAATAAATCTAATGATGTAGCAAACATCTCTATACCGTAGAAAAGCCAATTAGGTTGATAGTTCCAATCTCAAGGTTCATACAAGATATGAAAGAGTAAGAGAATAATGTGTCAATGTAAGTTGAATTCTTCTTTCCTTGCTATATGTAAAATTTGAGTACGTTGAAAAACATCTAGCAAAACAATACATGTTTGCTATTTTTAAGAATAAACATACCAGGTACAACAGGACCAACATATTCTGAAGTAACAATAGGGCCATGAGCCAAATCACATCTAACAGGTTCGCAGGAAACAGATACAAGTAAACCAATATCCCTGACTGTCACTGTATATGACGAAGTTGTAGCACCTTCAATTACATTTTTCGTTCCATCAGGACTAGTCTGCAAATTGATTAGCAACTTAATAAAATGTAAGAGGTGAAAGTCACTATTTAAACCACAAAGAGAAAAGAAGTCCCAAGAGGAAGCTATATCTTTGTGTAAGATTGATAAAATATATAAGTGATCCACTGACCAGGAACCATTGTATTACAGAATCCCCTTCTTCTCCGCCCCAATATTTTTTCTCAGCAACCAATGTGGTTCCTTCAATAGCCTCGCCACTTATTTTCAGAGAAAGCACTTGTGGACTACCTATAAATTAAACAGTTTTAGAATCCTGGCTTATGGCATTTATTGCTATAGCTTTCTCAGTTCAATAAATATCTCTTTGTAATTTGTAGAAAGCAAGGAAATGATTGTTAGACTATCCACAGCTGCTAACTATTTCTCAATGAAATTAACAGCTATGAATAGGATCGAGTAAACATTTTTATCCTTAAAATACATCATTCTGCAACAACATATCTATTCGCACACTTGCTCTCCTTCAAGGTTTAGCAGTAGACATAATATATCCATTCATTGTTCCAAATAATGGGATTTCAAGTCGTTTTCAACAAAACATAACACATCAAGTAAAATATCCCAAGAAACAAAAGAAATCCACGCACCTGGTTGAACTCTTTCTTGCCCAAGGAAAGTTCGTGGCTCACCAATGATACCATCATCCCTGACAGGTGTACACATAAAAGAAATAAATTTTCCAATAGCATTCTTTGCAATCCGATACTGAAGTTGTCCTGATGCCTCTGGTATTAGTAAACCATTCTTAGTTTCATTCTGCAAAGGTCCAAAATAAATTTTTTTTTAAAAAAAAAAGAATAAGCAAATAAAAATACAGAAATTTTCGTTGCTGAATGCAATGCTATATATAATAGGTGAGACTAAACTGACTCTAAATCAGAATATAAGCAAAATAAATATCCAGGCACTGAAAACATTAAAAGAAGAGAAAGCAAAGGCATACTTCATGAAGATACCAACTGTATATGCTTTTCCCCTCATGTCCTCCAATATAACCATATGAAGCTGTCACTATCTCACCCTCAGAGAAGTTACCAGTGAGTGACAGAAAATTTAGACTTGGTGGAAGAGCTACAACAAAATCATAAACTCAATCATCTACCATGATGAAGCATTAAATCACAAAAGATTTGAGGAAGACATGATAAAATAAATAATGTTGATTACACAAATCTGCACTATGATAATGTTTCTGCAATCGGAGCAAGAAACACTGAGCTCCATGTTAGAGTAGACCCAATTTATGCAGCATGGTTCAATGTTCTTAGACATAAATGCATCACGTTGAAAAGCAAGCAAGCAATTGAGGTTATTTTCTAAATGTATAGAATAGAGCTACTAAATAAACAGAAAAAAAAGTAACATATTTAAACACTCATTACTGGAAACGGTTGATTCCAAGATTTTAAATGTCAAGCTGTACCGGACGAAATCGGCGAAAAATTTCGTTCTGATGTGGGATCGATACCAGAACGCATACCGATACCGGAACGCGCTTATCTGGAAGCAACGAGAGGCGGCAACGAGCAGCCGACGACGACGCAGAGCAGGGAATGCGATATATAAATTATTAATTAATTTATATAATTATATAAATTTATATTTTTATTATTTTTATTTAAAAAATAAAAGATATTTTAATTAAAAATCTAAATTCGAATTTATAATTTAGGTAAAATTAAATCTTAAATTCTTTTTTAAAAATTAACTAAAAATTTTTAAAAAATCAAATAATTAATATTAATATTTTTAAAAAAGGAAAAAAAAATACCGAAATAGTATCGGCACAGACGATACGGTACCGAAACCGTATCGTTCCGATCGCAGCCCGAAATCCCGATACGTGTCGAAATTTTAAACCTTGGTTGATTCAATACTAATTACCACAGCATGCATCCAGTGTTGTTGTATCAATATCATGGAGTAGATACAGCTGAGAAAGGTTTAAAATTTGGGTTACAATTGCACAGAAATGAGGATAGATATTGCATCCTATTGAAAAGACAAATAGTTCCAGCATATATAGGAAATGATAAAATCCTAAATCAATTTTGAAAGTTTTAACATTAGTAACAATCCACATTGGTACCATCTAGTATCATATTGTGCCAATGCTGAACACGAATTGGCATGGGCTGGATGTGGCAACCTAAATTCGAATCTGAGTGAATTTAGGCATAAATTTGAAACTAATTGGTTTTAATTAGGGCTTCTCCATGTGTCCATTTAGTTTCGATTTCAATCTAGAGTGGAAAAACACATCTCGCCCATGCCAGCAAACAAATTGACTCCTGACATGATCATCACAGAAAAAGTCCATTTAGGTCTCTGATGAGCATTTCTAGAAGATGAAATTGACTTCCAATAGATTGGTTGACGACTAGGAACAAGCTTTGTAAAGTATTTACCTGGTATAAGTGCACTGTATGGTAGAATAAAGATGCAAATTGATGCTCCATCGTCAAAAAAAAAAAATGTAATGGATATTTTCACCTTCCAAAATCTCTCCAATCTTACACTTCTTTAAAAAAGAAAATCCAAACATTCAATGCATTAGCTAAAATCAAAGGTAGCTAATGATATTGTTAATTTTGTAATTCAGGATACTTAACTTACATGAAAAGAAGCCCTATTTATAGACAAGATTAGGGCTTATTCAAAAGAATAAATCAAACCCTATCCTAGGAATAAATCAAAATTCTATCCTACGTAATAATTATTCCTAATGATATTTAGGGATAACAATTATCCCTAATCATATCTACAATATTCTAACACTCCCCCTCAAGCTGAAGAATATAAATTATATGCACCCAGCTTGTTACATATGTAGTTAATTCGGGGACCTCTTAGTGACTTAGTAAATATATCTGCTAGCTGATCATGTGAGTTAACAAAACTAGTAGATATTTCTCCAGATATGACTTTCTCTCTGACAAAGTGACAGTCAACTTCTATATGCTTTGTCCTCTCATGAAAAACTGGATTTGAGGCGATATGCATGGCGGCTTGGTTATCACATATAAGTGACATTTGTGTAACGTCTCTAAATTTTAGCTCCTGAAGCAACTATTTGAGCCATATAAGTTCTTGACTGGCTATGGCCATAGCTTGATATTCTGCCTCTGCACTGGATCTTGCCACAACATTCTGCTTTTTGCTTTTCCAAGAAACAAGGTTATTTCCGACAAATATACAAAAACCAGAAGTAGATCTCCTATCAATGAGATCCCGCCACTGCATCGTAATATCCTATAACTCGAGTATGTCCCTTTGTCTTCATACAAAAGACCTTTTCTGAGCGCCTGATATATCAAATAATGCTAATCACAAAGATCCTGTTCTTTACACTGAGTTGAAAGCGACTTACTACACTTCTGCAAATGAGATATCCGACGAGTAAAGAAGGTAATTTAGTCTTCCTACTAATCGCTCGTATCGCTCAGATCTAGAGAGGCTCCCCTTATTCGCCTGAGTCGACATTAGGATCCATAGGTTGTGCCAACCGCCTTGAGTTTCACATTCCCGCTTTCTTCTAGAATATCCATTGCATACTTCCTTCGAGATATAATGATCCTATTTCGACCGCTACTTCTATTCCCAAGAAGTATTTAAGTTCACGAGATCCTTCATTCAAAATGCAAAAGATGTTGTTTCACTGAGATCCCGAGACGATCACTACCTGTGATGACAATATCATCAACATAAACCACTAGGTAGACGCACCAAATGACCACGAGTGGCGATAAAGATGTAATGGTCACTCGCCCGAGTCATGCCGAATCGCTGAATTACAATACTAAATCTACCAACCATGCTCGGGTGACCGCTGAGACCATATAAAGATTTTCGCAAGCTTACATACACAAGACCGTAAGACTCTCGAGCAACAAAACACGGAGGTCGCTTCCACGTAGACTTCTTCGAGCAGTCACCATGTAAGAACGCATTCTTGATATCCAACCGATAAAGAGACCAAAGGTTGAATCGCAAAGAATGGACATGAGTAAGCGATAGAGGACATCTTGCAACAGAGAAAATGTGTCCCCATAATCCAATCCGAAGATCTGAGTATAACCTTTAGCAACGAGACGAGCCTTAAGCCGATCAACCGTTCCGTCTGGACCAACCTTCACTGTATATACCCATCGACAACCAACAACTGACTTTCCTGGTGGTAGAGGAACGAGATCCCAAGTCCCACAACTCTGTAAAGCACTCATTTCGTCTAACATAGCCTGTTTCCATCCTGGATGGGCAAATGCATCTCCTGCAGTCTTTGGAAGAGAAACAGACGACAAAGAGGAAAGACAAGAATAATAGGAAGGAGAAAGACGATGGTAACTCAAAGAAACATAATGAGAAGGATTACGAGTGGAACGTATACCTGTCCGAAGTGCAATGGGAATATCGATTCTGCACTCGACCGAGGAGGGAGCGGAAGATCCGCTCAGAGATGATTCCACGGCAGTAGTCGTGTTGGCCTGCAGAAAGGTAACGAGCGACTACCGATAAACCCGCAACGGAGGAGGAATCGGGCGGGGTGATAGAGAAACTTCCGAGGAGATCAAAGACTCGATACAGCATGTATGACGAAACTCGCACGATGACTCTAAAGACCCAAAGAAAGGAATCAATCAAAGAACGCGACATCTACAGAGATGAAATACCGACTTGAGAGTAGGGAATAACACTTATACCTTTCGAGACCTCGATACCCAAGGAAAACACATTTATGCGATCGAGGAGAGAGTTTATCAATGCCAAGATCAAGAGCATGAGCAAAATATGTAGAACCAAAGACCCTAGGTGGTAAAGGATGAAGGGACTGCTTTAGATAAAGTACATGATGAGGTATTCGACCGTAGAAGCAGAGGAAGGCATGCGATTGATGAGATAACATGCAGTAAGTACGACGTCACCCCAAAAACGAAGAGGAACATGAGAGTGGAGGAGAAGAGTCCGAGTGGTCTCGAGAAGACGGGCGATTCTCGCGCTCGCGACTCCATTCCGCTGGGGGCATGAGGACAAGACTCATGTAATACGCCGAGATGCCAAAAAGGTTCAAACGGAGTAGATAGATATTCACATGCATTATCACTCGCAAGGATCAAGAGGGATACCAAATTGTGTTTCAATTTCATTAAAAAGATCAAAAAATAGAAAACAATTCAGAGCGATCTTTCATCAGATATAACCAAGTACAACGGGAAAAATCGTCTACAAAAGTAACAAAATATCGTGACCCCAATGTAGAGGTAATACGACTTGACCCCAAATATCGAATGAACCAAAGCAAAGGAGACGAGTCTGACTTATAATGCGAGGAGAAATGAACTACGACATGCGGCTTAACCGACATGACTCACAAGACAAAGTCTCTAAGTGAGACAAACTAGGATGTAATTGTTTTAACTTATCAAGATCAGGATGTCCCAACTGAGCATGGATAACAAGTGGAGATGCTGTCGCCGCACCAACAAGAGAGTTTTAGTAAAGTTGATATAGACCGTGAGACTCACATCCGGAGCCAATCATCCTCCCGCATCTGGCCCCGCAATGAAATGTAAGATTTAGTGAATGAGATGACACAATCAAGAGATCGAGTGAGCTGGCTTATTGATAATAAATTAAAGGGGGCTCCGGGAACATAAAGAACATTCTGAATGGGAAGAGATGGAGAAGAATGAACAATACCAACACCTTTGAACTGAGTCTGAGAACCATTTGTCATAGTGACAAAGGGTAAATAACCAGAAGTAGATAGTGAGGAAAAAGAGATCTATTACGCTGATATGACGGTGGCCCTGCAGAGTCAAGTACCCAAGGACCCAAGAGCGAGATATGCCAAAGAAAGGAATTACCAATGTAACCAAAGAAGAAGGGAATTAGACTGTCGACCCTCATACCACTTCGTAATCATAGGAAGGCGGTGGAGTTGGGTGGGTTGGTGAGGTGGTGGAGTTGGAGTGGTGTTAGCTGGAGCTAGGCGAAGGCGTGTGTGAACTACGAGCGATCCGAAGCGATGCGAGGAGGTCGACCATGGAGACTCGAACATTTATCAATCGTGTGTCTGGTCGGTGTGATGATTACACGAGGGCGTCCTTTACCATTCTTACGCGGTGGAGGTTTGTTGTTATTTCGAAACCAATGTTGAAGAGTCATTTGGAGCGGAGGATGGTAATGTCGAAGACTTTGGTAGGGACAGAAAGGAGAGTCGCCCGGTAGAGTCCATGGTTGCCACATAGGGCGCCGAGGATCGATCACGAACATGAGAGTAATCGTAGGCGAACCAGTATAACGCCAGAGACATAAAAATTTCTTCCGATTTTCAAGCTCTGCAATAGGGTGGCTGCAGTGGGAGCAGTCGTTGAACTCACAAGGCTAGAGGCGATCCCGAAATAAGTTGACATAGACTCCTTGATCCGACGGGCATTAAGAATGGTCGTAGGTCATCATGAACTTGATAGAGTCGAGAAGTGTTCGTAAAAGTTGTTGAGCTTGTATCCAAACATCCTGCAGTCTTATGAGTTGGAAGACATCCAGAAGAGATGGATGGATCGTGGCTCGGATAATGCAACACTGTGAGCATGAACTTTTCTCCATAAAGGACGATCGGCCACTTGAATATCCTCTTGGTTTGTATGAGATGCTTTTCATATCCACATCCCAACAAGCCAAAGCTCAATATAATAAGCCCAAGAGGAGTAGTTCTTACCATCCAAGAACTTAGACGAGAGTGGTGCCGTCACATGGTTGGTAAAAATCGGAAACTCCGGCTTTGAAGTATTGGAGGTAGTCATGACAAATGACACAGGTATTGGCTACTCTTTGTTACCCTCGCTCTGTGGGCGACTGCAGCAGGGGATCAAAGTCGATACGACGGTCGAGGGGAACCAGATCTGTGAAGAGCGGCCTCTTGTTGAGGAACTGCTCCGCGAAGAGTAGCCAAGGCAAGTGGAAAGGAGGAGCTGGGGGCGCGACGCACTGGATCCCGGAGGAGCGGCTTCGACAACGATCTTGTGATCGGCGGGCATATTGGGGGCCGAAATGATAGTTGAGGCGGCGACGGAAGGAGGCGAATCGTGATCCGCGGCAGGGGCGGAGAGGCTGAGCACGTGGCGGCGGTGTGAAGAAGCCGTCGGTTTTCGCTTCGCGCTCGTTTCGCCGGCGAACGAACGGAGAAGAAGACGGAGAAAGGAGAGGGAGCTGGCGCTGGAGGCCGCTGGCGCTCGCGCGATCGATGGGTTGTCGAGCGTGAATCCACTGCCGCATTGACGCCACCGCGTGTCGCCGCGAGGAAGAAGCGCGCCGCCGCCGCAATGGCCGTGACGAGTGGAGAAGGCTCGCTGCAGCCGTGGTCGCGTGGTCGCGAGGTGCGAAGAAGTCGAAGAAGCGTGACGCTGGGCCGAGAAGAACGCGGCGGAAGCTTTAAAAATTAGGGCTCTGATACCATGTTAATTTTGTAATTCAGGATACTTAACTTACATGAAAAGAAGTCCTATTTATAGATAAGATTAGGGTTTATTCAAAAGAATAAATCAAACCCTATCCTAGGAATAAATCAAAATTCTATCCTACGTAATAATTATTCCTAATGATATTTAGGGATAACAATTATCCCTAATCATATCTACAATATTCTAACAGATATAATCTACTTAACTGGAGTTGAAGCAGTTATAAGTTGTGAATGAAACTGCTATTGGTTCTGGCAGTATTAGCACTGTGCTGCTATTGGTTAGTCCATAACTAGATACATCTTCATATCCACCTATATCCTATATAAAAGTTTCAATCTCGATAGAAGCAGAAAACTCTTCTAAATTATTTTTTAGACTCAAACCTACTTATTACACTGTCTCTTACTCTCCATCAATTCTTAGTTACAATTCAAAATAATTTCAACATTGCAGCAATAAAAGCCAAGCACTTGCATATTAAAAGAATGGTAACATAATGTAATTGTATTTCCAAGTAAGCTAATAGGGCCAACAATCTTAGCTTGATTGGCATGGATAGGCACAATATAACTAGCAATTAACCACCAGACCCGTATATGTTATGTATACACTAAAGAATCTCGCTGACCAAATATGTATGCCAATGCTGTCACAAAAGGACAGATGCAGATCCTAATAGCTTGAGCTTTAGCATAGCTGATTTGCATCACGATCTCAAGATAAGACACAATTTTAAGTTTGTAGCATCACAGGCATCAAGGTTTGGTTTTAGCTAATAAATTATTTAAGAAAATAAAGCTACCATATAAACCATGCAACTTACTGTCAACAACTTTTTCAGATATGGCATATGCTGGTTCACCAGCTTCACCATCAGGAGACATAGGAGTAAATTTCACAACAAGGTAATGACCAGCAGCACTAAGTGAAATACGAAATGCCTGCAAAATCAAGCTGATGAATCTTTGTCGACAAACTGATGGCATGATTTGAGCAAGAGAAAAAACAACCATTCACTTTCAATAGATAATCAGTGATTAGGAAAAACCTCACCTTTGGAATTTTAGAAGCACTAAGTGGTTCAAGACCATTTTCACCTTCCAACTTCAGGGAAGTAGTTTTGAACCACTGGACTCTGCTAGATCCCTCAGTTCCCCCAGTAACAACGGCACTGACAGTCACCTTGTTCCCTTCTCTAAGATCTCCAACAATCTTCAAATTGGTTACCCTTGGAGGTGCTGCAAAAGAAAGGTAAGTTTATACGGTAAATTGATACTAATATACAGTATGCTCTTTAAGTGTTTAGAAAAGATGAAGCTTATCATGTACCTTGCTTAACAATCTCTGTTATGGAAGATGCTGATGTTCCTTCCTGGCCTAAAAGATAAAAGACAACAAATCAAAGACTCTGTGGAGAATCATAATTTACAAGAATAAATAAGATGCCAGAAAAATAATCCAGGAATTTACCTTCAAAATTAATGGGAATATAAACAAACAATAGTCTTCTTCCAATATCTTCTTTGGTTACAATATACTCATTGGTACCAGATGATGCAAGTTCACGAATACTGCCAAATCAAGCCAAAAGCAACAACATAAAATCTTTGCATAGTTGAAGAAAATTTTCTTACAAATACTAAAAATAGGTAATCAGACTTGTTAACCTAGAACGATGAGATAAATATGCCTCAATTAAGATCACACTAGCAATGTGACTAGTGTACTAGGATTTATAATGAAATTTAAAATCCATGCACGAGAAGAAATGCAATAACATGTAGCTTTATCAGAAATGCTTTGAATTTCAAAATATGTGATACCTTGAATCTCTGCTCTCTCTCAACCACTTGAACTTGCTTGGACCTTCTTTACCACCAAAATACTCTCCAACACCTTTTATTATATTTCCTTCAACAGCATCTCCTATAATCTGCACATTTTTCACTGATGGAGCAGCTACAAGCAAAAGAACTTAGTTCATTAGTGTTTTGCCTTTCAAGCAGCTTGAAAATTAAGTGCAAGAAAAACATAAAGCCAATTGATATTTAAGTTATTTACTAATTAGGAATTACAGATTTTTAAACCACGAAAGAGCTAGAGAGATATGTTGAATATCGATAACAAAAATGTGGCAAACAATGACATTATCAAAAGAATCTAATTAAACCTCAATCAGACAACTATGATATAACTGCCAGTTCTGCAACTGAGAGTTTTGAATCCCCCATCGCCCTCAAACATTATCAGCAGCTACTTAAATCCATGCATGCAATTAACGTTTAAAGAAAAGTAGCCAAGCAGCATATGGAGATAAACACTGATGCATGTGCAATCATTATCAACAAAGTATTTAACGACAACTATATTCATAAAATATAAACTAATTGAGCAATCTTAATAGATAAGAAATGGAAAGAGTATCTGAGATTATGGCATTTCCAATAGGCAGAACATGTAGTATACTGGATGGGGGAAAACTTCAAGAATGATATTGAATTGACATTTGACACTCTTGTTAATAAATATAGACATCATTGAATTCCTCATAATCATTGGATTCCTCTCCATTCTTTTCATGTGAATAACATTGTGATCTACTAATTTCAGTTATGACATATTAGTGAATATGGAGTTTCTACTACTTGATTTAGATAGCCCATTAGTTTTTGAAGCTTTTGCAACTCTCACGAGTGTCAACCCAAACCAAGTATGACCTATTCTTGTTCCAAGTTCAAACCCTTAAATAATCATTCCTTATCATCTAGCTGATAGACTATATTTGAATTAAATCGACCATAAAGCAGATTAGTAACATTCCTCATACATATTTTATTCTTAAAAAATTAGGCTGAAAAAATAAAGATTACAGTAGCATGCATGTGAAGTGTTGCAGCCTCGGTAAGCTAATTGCAAACCAAAGAGTAATGTGCTAGTAGCCATTGTACATCTGATCTGACAAAGTGTTGCATATCAGTGCATATGTGACCACATGGACTGCCATTCGTAACAACAGAACAACCTAGTCAAGCAATAGACAATAATGGAAAACAAGATAACATGTATCCACATGTATCACGCAGCCACATTGCACTCTATACTAGCAGGCCAACCTATATAAGAATCACAGGAGAAAGAGCATGGCATGGTAGTCACATATAAGATATATTTAATACCAGCTTTAATAAAGTCTGTCATTGCATATTGTGGTTCTCCCTTGACACCTCCTTCAGTAACTGGGGTGTACATAAACACCAAAATTGAATCAATATCATCTACTGTTAATTTGTAATACTCATCTTCTGCTCCAACTATAACTACTGGACTGCTATTCCATCTTCTTCTCAACCAACTGCCCAATGGGTTCAAAGGTTCAGGAAAATAACCGAACAATATCAGTGCTATAGCAACACCATTTTTTTAATACTAATTAGATTACTCACCTTGCTACACATTTACCTGGTGTTCCACCACACCAAGCAATCTCAGCAGAACCTCTTATCACATTTCCCTCCACAAGCTCACCGTGCACACTCAAATTTAAAACTTTAGGATATCCAGTTCCTGGGCAAGGAAATGAAATTAGAGGATGTCATGGCAACACAACGATGTGTGGCATTGAAACAAGATTATGAAACATTGCTAAATTTAGTATGGCAATAACAATTATATATTGGATTTGAGAATTAAAAACAGATATGTAAGAGAATTTTATTGGATTGTGAAAAGGAAGTCAATCATTGCTCATAGAATTGCCAAAAGCACAAGTTGACACAGGCTGAACCATTCCAGTTCAATTGTTAGATATAATAGTTATTAAAGATGAAGTTTATCATATTTTCAAGTGTCATGTTTTTAATCTACTCCATTATGAACAAAGCTTTTGTTGAGATTAAATCAGAGCACAATAAGTATCAAATGAAGTTGCATAGATGTAAGATATTCAATAGATGATACCTGGAACCATGAGTAAATTAGATTCAAAATTCCGTTCAATCACAACAGAGAAGAACCATATTCTCTTAGTATGCATTACATACAGAAGTAGAGGACCAGTGCTCAAGTGGAAGGGTGAGAAAAATTAAACAAAAATGTGATATTACAGAAGATATACCAGGGGAAACAAGTGAAGATATTTCAAAAACAGAAGGGTACTGAACACCGTTCATAATTGGAGTGCACTCGACCTTCAAATATTTTCCGACATCATGATGCTTTGGCCAGTATACCTTATTATTACAGGCACCTAATGTTAATATTTTACATCAAGATAAATACATATGAAAAGAAATTAAAACAGTCATAAATAATCAGTTTTGTACCTCACCCACAGCATCTGCAATAGGCTCAAAGTTGGAAAGTGTTCTTTCTCCTATGAACCACTGATACTTGAGCGCTAGCTCAGAATCAGAGCTAATGTTTGCAAACTTGAAGTGACAATGGCAGATGTCTTCTTCAAATGGTTGGTCAATAGAGGCTTGTTTAAGTATGTAGCCAGGAGAAATATTATCCTTCCATTTATCCACTAGGAATGAAAAGGTTGATACTGTCCAAAAGGGAAAAAAAAAACTTATACAGAAGGGAAAGCATAAATATGCTAGCAAAGTTATACAAACATTGCCTAAGCAGTCTTTCAGCAAGTGTCTGGTTAAGAATTTCAAACTATTTAACAGCAATATAGGCAAACATGGCAGAGAGAAGATTTTTTAAAATTTCAAAAAGAAATATTAGTAGATAAAACACCACCTGCAGTTTGAAGAAATTGTTCGGGACCAGGATAAACATACAAAACAAAGCCAGTCCAAGAGCATTAATAGATAAAGGAAAATATCTAGAACTGCAGTTTCCACTATCCAACAAGTTTCCAAAAGAAATAAAGTTGCTTAATAATCCTAAATAGGACCAATGACTAAGGTTAGCCTCACAAAGTTGTATTAACAAGAAGTTAAAAAATCAAATAATTCATACCATCAGCAAGCTCTGGATGGCAAAATTCCCAACCATCTCTAATGCACAAAGCTGTACGAGCAGGGTATCGCTTTGCAACTTCTATTTCTTCAAGAGAAAGATCTGTAATGTATATAGAAAAGTAGAGCAGATCATTGAGAAAAGAATAATTTTCATCTTTAATATTAATTAACATCGTCATACTCTTTATGAACATTTAGCCATTGTTAACGAATAGCCAACCAGGTCATTGCTCAACCACGCATCAACAGTCGAGTTTTCCCAAGTAACAAAAGATTAATAGATATTCAGACAACCCACTAAAGAAATTTCTATGGAAACAGCTGCTGAAGGCAAAATGCATAATTTAGTAAGACCAGAGACGATGACAAGCAGAATCAACTAACCTAATTGCATTTTAGTTTAAGCATTGAATTAAGCCATAAAAAAAATAAGATGATGAAGAAGGCAAGCAAGCATTCAATCCAAGATGTTAGCATTCAGCAAAACTGAAGAAAATAGTGCAAAATAATCCGAAAACCAGAGGCAAGAGTAGTACACAAACAAACAGGACATCTTCCAATATGTTACAAGGAAATTCTAGTTAAATCTGATAAAAGATAAAGAGGAGACCAAGCAAGATATGTATCAATGTCTAAGATTAAAAAATTTGCAAAATACCTCGATCATTGAATTTCTTTAATGTAGGGCCAATGAGCAATATTGAAGCTGCTTCTAAGTGAGGCATCTCCAGTATAGGATTCTCCTCCACACGCAGATGCTGCAAATGCATTTTGAAATTTCACCTAACTCACTCTTAAGCATTGCCTATCCAAAGTTTCAAACATATGAGAAATATACTGTAACATGCATCCCAAGTGTTGCAACAAATTTGATTGATCATTTGAAAACAATCATAATCTACTCAAACAGAAAATATTGAAATTTGTAATGTCTAGCAATAAAAATCTAATGAAGTGTTGATCAGAAACTTATATAAAGAAACCATTTGTTTCTTCAAACACAATAAATTCACTTCATCAGATATCTAAGCTTTTGTTGAAAATATATGTCAAGGATATAACCTTTTCAAGATGTGTCAATGTTTCTACTAAGCTTCCTGAGTGATAGAAAGAAAAACCCTTCATTGTCACTAGATACTATACAAATGACAACTAATGGATATGCCAACTAGTAAGACTGGTAAAAACTAAGTTATTTCCATGCAAGGTGTTCAGCTCAAATCGCATCTTCAAAACTTTATTTCGCAAGGTAATGTCCATGAGGTAGTTACATCGATGAAAAGTGCATTTTGATGAAACAGAATAAAATATTTAAGTGAAAAGAAAGAAAAACAGCATCTCTAAACAGAAAAAAGTTTTCTTTTCAAACAAGAAATGCCAATTCTCGTGTAAGCAGTCCAAAGATGAAAGAAGCCTTCTACTTTATCTTTCAGTTATTCCAGTCTGGAATGCAGCATGACTAAAAGAAGCCATATAAAATCAATGGATAGGCCTCACCTCAAGAACAGGTAAATATGGAAAGCCCTTCAAAGTTGATATCTTATTTTTGCTAGCTGCTAACACCTGCATAAGTATCAGAAAGAAAGAAAAAAAAACACACAGTGATCGACTTATATCATGAAAAATGATACACTTAAGCCTTACACTCAACTCACCTGGAGTCGAGGTTGACTAGCCATGTTAAGTGATTTTAGCCTGTTTTGAGCTACAGAGAGAAACTGGAAGGAAAGAAATCATCTATTTTGAGAGATAACGACCCCACATTACTGGAAGAGATAACATATATTAATTGAATGTGATGATATCTAGATACCTCCAAATTTGGAAGTTGAGGAAGAGTAGCAAGTGATGCTATTTGATTTCCAGCAAGATAGAGTTGCTGAAGTAATAACAAAGCCACTTACAGCAATGTATTAATTTCAAGGTGAAAAACAATATATGAACTCATTGTCACACCTGGAGACCTTTGCAATTCCCAAGAGGCTCAAAACCAGGCCCTTTGAAATCATTAAAACTCAGATCAAGTACCTATCAGTTGGAAATTACCCACTCAATAATAATCCAATAAGATGTGAGATCAAGCCATATAGTTAAATGCCTCATTTTATTTAAACAAATTGATGGAAAGACAAATTACAAATTAGTACCTTCAATTTTTTTAATATCTCAATTCCCTCCACTGATGATAGAAGATTGTCCCTAAGGTAAACAAACTGCAAGTGGAAACATTATTATATGCAGAACAAGCCAATCGTTGGAGAACTTGGATTTTCTTCATTCTATGTTTGTTAAGATCAATTTAAAAGCATAATTGTACAATAAAAAGGCCATGATGGATCTGTTAGCAAATATGATTTGGTACAAAAAAATACATTTACATCATTAATCAAACAGTACAATAATGAAAATGAAAAGATAACAGCCATGTATCTATTCAAACAAAAGAAGACTATTCGTTCGACGACAACTAAAACTTTTATCCCACTAAGTAGGGTTGGTTACATGAATCCTCCTACACCATTAGATTTAATCCCTACTATTGAAAACTATTAGTTCAAAAAATAAAAAATAGAGAGATCATATAATAATATGAGCCAAAAGGTAAGCCATCCCTGTACAAATTTGTATCAGCTGAAAAATGCATCAACCATCAACACTAGCTACATTTCCATAGGTTCTACTGCCAATAGATGTTACACACATGCACTTATGACTGGCCAGCTCAAATGCACCAACAATGCCTTGAAATTCCTACCCATAAAACTTAATTTCAGACAACATTCTTGTACCAGACTCACTTTAAAGTTTTGCCACAATGTAGCAAGAATACAAACGTCAGTGTGACTCTTAAGTATATTTGATCCAGAGGTTTGTTTTCCAAGTAACAAATGGAGCAAATCCCAATTCTAGAGGCAACAATGGGTTACTAAAGCATTCAATAGATATAATCTTCTCTATCACTGATTTCCTCAATGAAATAAGCATGTTTAGATCTGCAATTATCCTAATTATTCTCCACATCATAGTACACAAATGTCAAAAACTTGAGCTATATGCTCTGTCACAAAAACTTTTGGTACAAAACCAGTAAATTCTTCTTGTCAATATTTTCTACAAACACCTCAAATAACAAGAACATACATTGCATCATTGCAACCTTCTAATTCTTCCATAAATATTCAACTGGAGCTCTTGGATTTATTTCACAAATATGAACCAAGTAAATTTACTAACATATGAACCTTGCAATCTTATTTCATAAATCCGACTATGATGCAAAATCTATAATACCTAAAGTGCAAAATCCCCATATGCTTATGAGCTTTTCTATAACACCTAACAAAGCTCATGCTACAAATGAACTATATCCATTCTATAGACAGTAATGTTGTTGGAACATCATTCAGTGTGAAGAACTGTGAAAACAGAATACACAAGAAACTATAGGTTGCAAAGACAGAAATGATATTCAGATAGTTATATTTAGAACAGAAAATTCAGAGTCAAAAATAGAATGGCAAAAAGAGTAGCCATTGACTATGTAACTAAATGCCTAAGCATCCATAATTGTAACTCACCTCTAGACTTGGTGGTAAGGTCAAGGCATTTAGAGCTTTTACTCTGTGTCCTCTTAAGTCAAGTCGCTGAAAAAAATTCAATAACATAAAGATTAGATATGAACTTTATTGAATAACTAGGTGAATCCAGAAATTCCCTATGCTATGTACATCAAGAAAAAGAAAAAAAAACAGTCATAAACAGAATGTGGAACACCCATCTGATATTAAGCACTAACCAATTCATCCCCAGCCTTGACATCCACCTGTGGAAGCATCATGAAGCGAGAATCCCGACCCTCGAGAGCTGAAGTCTTCTTCCGACTTGATGAAGACGAACCTCTATCAACAGATGAAGACATTGAGCGCAGCTTAAAGTTCCCTGTAGCAGAAGGCGAGTGTGCTGCTGACAGAGAAGTATTAGAAGTAATTTTTCTAAAACTATTGCGGCCAATGGACCCATCCACTGAAGAAGAGGTAACCCTCCTCGAAGTAGGAACTGATGCTGGAACAGATGGTTTGGTAGATGTCTTCCGCACTACATCTGTTTTGGAAATGTCAGACTTCAAGGATAAACGAGATACAGGAGATGATTTCATAGTCTCTGAACGTGCTACAGTAGCAGGTGATTTGGAGTAAAGAGAAGGCAGTGACATGCGTCTGTTTTCAAGGCTACTTCTCTTCCCAGGATCAGAAACTGAAGGAACAAGTTTTTTAACATTTTCTGTTCCATTTTCCTTCAATTTGGATGCCGAAGATGGTCGTTTTGGTGGTACATCTCCTGTGCTATTTCTCCTCTGTGATGGAGCAACATTCAAACTCACACCAGTCTTTGTTGCATTCACTTTAGGCCTACTGGAACTGATATTACTTTGTGTAGCTCCTTGTATTCGCTTATTCATGGAAGAAATAGTCTCGGATGTTCTCGAGGTCAGGGAGAAACCGCTTGGCTTTACAACTTTTGATGATTTTTTGGGGATTTCGGCTGAAGAATCTACCAGTTGAGCCGAAGAAGTCAACGGCTGAATCCCGCTGGGATTATCCTCATTGTGGCTGTCAGCAAGCACCTCCATTTCCACTGAAAAGTTAAACGATCTTTGAATGTCCAGAAATTTCAATGACGCAAAGCTACCATTTTGACGTTTCCAGAGCTAAGTATTCCTCAATAACCAAACAAACACAGTATCCACAAACTCCTCCAAACAAATTCCCAAAATAAAACTGCGGAATCGAAGAACTCCACTTCCTTCATAACACTGCCACAACCACCCTAGGGCACAAGGATCCGTCTTGCATTCTAGTAAATCAAAAAATAAAAAAGGAAAACATATATATATAAGTACGAATCCAACATACTTAACAAGGAAATAAATCAAATATGGTCTGACCGTAAATCAACTGGAAACACGAAATCTACCTAGAAAACACACTAAAACAGAAGCAAGGTCAGAGATTTTCGCGTTTACGAGCGAAGTCAGGTCCTGAATGAGGGATTTAACACCGCTACACCGATCTCCATGAGAAGAAAATATATGTGTGTGTGTGTATATATATAAGAAATGTAAGCACAAAATAAGCTACAAAAGCAAGTGAACTAGCAGGATCTCACCTCCAAGGCTCGCTATTTCCTGCGCCGAAACAAACCCTATCTACTCATCGTCGCCAATGCAGCAAGAGCGTACAATCTCAGTGTAGATGAGAACAAGGGGGAGAGGCGAATAGAATCATCGAAGAGTTATAATAACTGGAAAATAACAGGACGAGTGAAATTCTCAGAACGGTTTTTCATTTGGACCCATAAATTTTATGAATATTTTCATTTCCTCCCTCATTATTCAAATTCCAAGGCCGTTAAAAACATTAAAAATGCACGAGAAGAGGACCGAAATGATAAATCTTAAATTATAGGAGATGAATACGGAACTTTGCCGAAGTTTCCTCATAAATTTCGGCCCCTTTTGCTCAGTGCGCAATCGAAATTATAAAAAAAGGAAAAAAGTAGACTTGCTTTTACCAAATTACCCCTATTGTCGGTAATTAACTTACTTTCGCGGATGGCCAACAAGAACAATTCCTTGCAGAGCCAATGAGCGTCGTTCGGGTCGTCGTTGGAGTCTCAGAAAGCGGTCACTTCCTAAAAAGGATGCTTGGAGAAGATCCCACAAACTCGATGCAACCCACGACCTAACGAAGACGCGACTGGGTGAGCAACAAGTAGCGGTGAGAGTCACCTCCCGGTGCTCCGACCGCGGTGACAGCTGTGCCGAGAAATTAGTTCCCACCGCCGGATAAGCGACGGCGGAGATTCGAATCGATCGATCTCGTCCGTCAATTTTCTCCCGTGGACGGATCTACGCTCCGGATGATTCGGGCGCGATTGGGAATCCGATGCTGGAACGCAGGATCACCGTCCGACACAGGAGAAGCGCACAGTCGATCGGTGGGACCCGCTGTTACTTCCAATCGCGGAGAAGGTAGGTCAGACTACAGCGTCGGGATTCGTGGCCCGCTTAATTGAGTATTCGGTGCGCTAAGCATGATTAAGGGGTTAATTAAGCCATGGAGGAAGATGAGATGTCACCAAATTTTGCTTCCTTATTGTTTAACAGACACCGATTATAACATGCTTAAAAGAAAGCGTTAAGCATGACTAATAGGAAATAAGACGATCGAAACAAGTTATAAAAGCGACCGATATGAAGTCTTTGTGTGGTACTTACAAGTCAAGCTTTAAATTAAAGCCAAAGAACAATTATTAGTTATAATTTATTTTAAATGAATAAACAGAGAAGCAATGGAATCTGATCCTTGCAATTTGTCGAATAATAATAAACAATAAATAGGAAACTTTATTTATTTTTATTTTAAAAAGAAAAAGAAAGAGAGAAAAATGGGCCATGAATTAGACATCGTAACAGCATCTTTAAAGCAAGTTGATCAAATAAAAAGCCACGCCATCAAGCATTGGTCCTTCCTCCCATCTAACTTATCTGCCAACTCACCACCGATACAAACTAAATAAGTATTTAAATAAATGGGAAATTTTAATTAAATAAAAATTGATTTACTTACAAAAATAATTATTCAGGAATTGAAAAATTGATGGTTGCATCGTATACTCTACTTACAAAAATATGATAATTATATTTGATATTTATCATATAAAATTTTAAATTGATACGAATTTTATTACTGTTCAAAGGTTATAATTCATCAATCTAGCGAGTAGCGACCTTTATCAATTCATTTTCAGATCATCGTAAGGAAAGTAAATCATAGTGGATCTTCAACTCTTAATTAAGACTAAAGTTGATCCTGGAGAGGACTATCGATTTTTTAAATTTTATAATAAAAATAACGTACACTTCTCAAATTTCGTTGAGGACTTTAAGATCTAATTTTAAAATAGGATTGGCTTGCTTGAGACTAGTAATAAGGCAGATAACTTTTTTGCATTTATAGGATATTGACTCGTTATCATATTGTGCAATGTCTATATATGTTAGTCATCAAATTCCTTTCCGTTGAGTGATACAAATTTTATTATTCTATAAAATATTAGAACTATCAATCTAATAGTCTTCATCAGTCCGTCTCACGATCATTATGAGAGAGATAAATTATGAAAGTTCATTTGAATATTGACGCATTAAGACAAAGATGGCGAAGAGTCATATGAATCCATGGAGGGATTATAAATTTTCCTCTAAAATCGATCCGTGTCCATTCTACAACTGTTATATTGTTCCAACTAATACGTCGTCAATACAAATTTTATTACCGAGAGTATTATGGAAAGAGATGTGTTTTAATCATGAGCATTGAAAGTATTACGAGAAGTGATGGGTTGTTTAGCCGTTGAGCACCACATGCGGTGTGATGTGAGCTTTTCCTTTTTTTTTTCCCCACTCGATGTGAAGGGCCTAATCGAGATAATTTTTTGTTTCATTTGTTAGTGTCTAGTCTTTCTTATTTAAATTGGATTATTATCTCGTTTAAAATCATAATTGGAAGATTTTTTTTTTCAATTTAAGCGACTTATGAGAAAGCAAGTGATTGTTTCATTAATTCATCACAAATACGAAGGTGTCGTTCCAATATGTGTTGATTACTAATCTCAAAGTTCAAAGTCTATCGTGATTTATTGCCCTTATGATGATCCGAAGGTAGACCGATAGAAACTGATAGGTTAATATATTCCAACCTTTTTACATCATAAATAAGATATTGATCATAAATGATAATTTATGCTTTATTTTTATAATATGATTAGGATCCCACAAAAAGTTGAAATTCGTCAACCTAGAATCCCCACCGGCCTGTCCCATGGCCATCGTGAGGAAGTTAAATCACAGAGGTCTTTATGAATCTTGACGTGGTGGCCAAGACATGTGGGGGGTTATCTGGATCCAGAAAAAAAATTTAGATTTTCTTCCTCTTGCTTTATCTACAAACTCCGTTGTACCTTAGCCACTACGCTATTCCCCATGGGAACAATACGATCAGGATCCCAAATCATTTAAATGGATTGTACTCTTAAAATTTTTGAATGATCTTCAATTAGATGAATATTTGTCATGACTAAGTGACTCAGTCGAACTCCTATGATAGATTAACTTTATTTGTTGGATCGTTACTTGTCATTAGGTCGACGACAAAGCCATTATCTAGACGACAATGATATGTACAAATCGACAATTCGATTAACATTCAAAATAAGATTTGCTTATCTCGAGTTGAATTGCGACTAAATGAGTTTTGACTATTATAGACAAGAAAAGAGTTAAGAAAAGATCTATGGATAATTCTAGACGAAGTCCCTTCGATATTTAAGTTAGACTTCGGTACAAGAAAATATAAAACCATAAGAAAATAACAAATGATTCATAAAGCAAGATTGAAGTTGAAGTCAAAATTTAAATTATGTATCCTTTCTCCAAGTATTTGTATTTATAGAAACTTAAGAATAGATGAAACAGTCATTGCACTTCTTTCCGGACATATTTTTTTTTACTGTCAACTTCTTTTAATTACACAACTGTCATAATTGCACTTCTTTTCGGACATATTTTTTTTGACTGTCAACTTCTTTTAATTACACAGCTGTCATAATTGCTCAGAAACATTATAGTCACCCCTTTAATTTTTGCAATTGTCAAATTTGATAAAACTTAATATCTAGATTCATTCCTCTTAAGTACCACAAGTTAAAATTACTAAGTCGAGAACAATACAACTCTAAGTCACCCCACAAATTGATATATATATGTGCATCAATACTCTTCCTCTATATTATAATACATAGTTTGTAATTGTAAATTAATAATGAAATATAGATGAATAGTTTAGCACACATCTTATGTTGTGTCGTTTTATCTTTTCCATTATAGCAAACGGTGATATGCTCACCTTAAGTATTCCTACCAATCACTCTTATAATCATCATAAGTGAGATAAATCATAAGAGAAGGATTCGTCCAATTGAGTACTAATATGATGAGAGTAAGCATATCTGAAAAACTTTATAATATTCGAAAATCATCCAATGCTCATTGTCGCCTTATCTTCTCCATGGTGTAAAAAACTAGAATTCGTCAACCTAGTGACCCTTACCAGTTAATCATTCGAATCATCATAAGAGAGATAAATCACGATAGACCTTTGACCTTTGAGACCAATAATCAGCACATTGAAAAACGACACCCTTGCATTTGCGAGAAATTGATACATTGTCCTACAGCGCAACGTATGCATGTGCTAGCTACTAAATTTTTTCCAAAGGGGTCGCCTTATCTTCTCCATGCACATACTACAGGAGGTAATATATCGTCCATATCGTTCAAATAGTATTGTTTTTGAATTGAATTTTTACGAACTAAATAGTCTAGTAGTAAAGTATTTAGAGGAACTATATATATATATATATATATATATATATATATATATATATATATATATATATATATATATATATATATATATATAATCAAAATTTAAATTTCAAATTAAATAAATATTGTAGAGGTCAGTTCTCGAGATAAACTTCAAATTTATTAATTAAAAGAAGATCGTCTAATTTCATAATTAAACTAACAAAATTTGAATACTTAGACGGTGTAAAAAAAAAACTTAAACAACGTCTTTATGTACTTATAGTTATAATTGGTTATTTCATTTTCAATATAAATTTTTATATTTGATAAAAATAATTTTTAGTAGCAATCATATATAAAAGTAAAGATAATTACAATATTATTTTTTTAAAAAAATGATTAAAGATATATCACAAGACTTTCTCAATGTAATACTCTGTCAAGTCATTCTCTTCTTCATTACATTTGTTGGCTTCATTAAAGATGTATAATTATTCTATCTACGCAATGATATTTTTTAACACATATTTACATTTATTATTAAATAATTAATAAAAAAAAAAGTAATCAACGAGTCAACTTTGACGTTAATAATCATGGTTACCTTAAACAAACACGTGCCTGCATTAGGTCACAAGAAGGTTGGTGGCTTTTCTTGATTGGGTCCCCATTTCCGACCTACCCACGTTACGGTTCCAGCCCTTCCAGCGTTGTGTGATTGGCATTTTGCGGGCCCCGGTACTGACCAAGTCGGCAGATAGGGTGGGTAATCCAAAATAGAGTAGTTGACATGACATTACATTAGATTTAGGGCATTAAAGGAGCCAAATTAAGTTAAACTTTACTTATTCCGATTTAATCCGAACTTAAAGCGAATTCAACCGTTAAAACGGTTATTTAAATTTGGTTTAATTTATTTTTTTTCCTTTTTATAAAGTTAGCCTTGGTTCGATTAGATATTATTGTGTTTTGAATTCAAATTTATTTGATTATTTAAACTATTTATATTTTTAAACTTATTTAATTGGTTTTTATTTATTATATTGATAAGTTTTATTAATAAATATAGTTTGTAAATATTATAAATGAGTATTATTTGTTTATTTAATAATAAATGTATTTATTTAATTAATTTTGTATATTATTTTTTTATTTATTAACAAGTGGTATCCAAACTTCGCCCGACTAATCCACTTGGTGAACCGGTCCTGTCCCACGACCTTCGAAAAGTCTCCACCGATCCACAAGGGTAAATCAGGATGACGCATCGTCAAGTCGCCGTGAGAGATATATACGCTAATTGAGTCCGCACCCTACACCGATCCAGTTGGAAAATGGAGATCCGCCTCTGCAATCCGCGAGCGAGTGGAAAACGACGAAATCCCCTCCGTAAATTATGGTCGATAAAGATCGAACCATAACTGCCACAGTGAACATTCAAATTCTTACCGATGCACCGTTGTCTTGGAGCATTGTATATAAAAATTTATTAAAGGAGAGCTCAACCGAGCTGCGTAATTATAACTAAATGAATAAGTCTATATATATCTTATTAAATTAAATAGATAAAATATAAATTTTTATATAAATATTCACTAATAAATTTTATAAATTATATTTATTTCTTATTTGATTCAAGTCGGATGACTAGTAAAATAAAAATACTATATAATAAAATACGAATTAATATTTATATGATACAGAGCTTCAATCTCCACTGTATCCGATGCAAATAAGATTAAAGATTTATCGTAGTTTATTTTCTCTGTTCGCTATGAAAAGAGAGGTCGGGAGAAAAATTTCCCTTTTGCATAATATAAATCATATTTATTATTTTATCAAATTTAAAATATCAAATTCACTTACTAATTAAATACATTTATAAGCATACAGTCATTTAATAAACAGAAATTAACATATAATCTCATAAAAATCAAGGCTTAAACAGATTGCATTATCGAATACCTTTAAATCCGGTAAAATTTGACTCACCTTAAATATTTACATTTTGTCCATAATATTTTAAAAATTATTTTAACTTATATCTTCAAACAGTTAAAAAAATCTATATATTTTGTTTAAATCAAAACCATTATAATAAGAAACAGTATAAAAAATATTTTTTATTGACATCTATGCTTATAAAATTCATATTTCTATAATGATATATAATGATACGATATTGTTTATTTTGAACTTAAATTTGTATGATTTTATTTTATTTTAGTATTATATTAATTGAGATATTTTTTTATTTTATAAATATGTAATTTTTTTATCTGGTTGATATCTTATCCTTAACTCACACAGATTTTCACTTTTGATTCTCCTTATTCAATTGAACTTTCTGTAAATTATTCGACCATACAATTAGATTTTTTATCAGTTGTCCAATTCTCTTGATCTGACTGAATTTCTGATATTTAATTATTTTATTTTGGATAGGAAAATCTCATTTTTTTCATTCAAGGTGCATGATTTGATACGGACCATCACTTCGATACCAATTGTTAATGCGTATAAAATTTTTATATTTCTATAATAGTATGATATTGTCCATTTGTATCTAAGTCTTCATGATTTAATTTTTAAATTTTACTCAAAAAGTCCAATAGAAACTTCTTTTCATCTTATAAATATATATATATTTTTCATGTCTTATAAACATGAGACTTTAATTTATATTCTTAATACTCTCAACATTCCATATTTGCAGGATGTCTATCTTCTACTGTGCTAGGCTTCGGTATGATCAAAAATTAATTATAATTTATTTTCTTTCATCTAACTATTAGATTGACAAAGAAGGATATTTATTGTTTTACGCAAGTATAAAAAAATATTTTAATTCATATTTTGAAAATCATTATAAAGAAAATTGATGCTAAAAACTCTTTTAATATAAAAGTACCATCTTAACGATAACCAAAATCGTCGTATTTTGAATTTTGGGCATTTAATCAATTTTCCATTTCTACGCTTCTTGTTCTCTCCTGCACGCTACCATCTCAATAAACCCTCACCACGTTACCTTCCTTCTCTCTCTCTCTAAGCTTCGATCGTTACCTTGCCTTGCTCGTCGCCTCTCCCCTCTTCTGGTTTCGTCCATCTGGTCATCTTTATCTTTGTCACCTTCGCCATTGCTCTCCTTCCTTCCCTTCTCTTAGCTATATCACGAGCAGACGCCGAAGGAGAAGCAGTTGAACCGGCAGGTGAAGTTAGGGCTGAGCTGTCTCCCTTGTGTCATTCTGCGATTCTTCCACTTCGGGAGGAAGGCCATCAGATTTGGCTGTCGGTGGCCACCCAAGGCCCCTCCGTCGAGTTGTGTTGTTTGGATATTGCTCCTTCCCGGCTAGGAAGCGTTACGCGGAATCAGTCAGTGGAAGGAGAAAAAGGAGATTTTTTGGGTTAATGTTGAGGAAATCGTTTTTTTTTCCTTCTCGTTTTGGTTGATTCCTGAATGGGAGTAGGCTATGAGCACAGGGATTTAATGGGACCGTCAAATACAAGATCCTTGGAGTAGATATGATGGTCGGGAAAGGAGAAGATTGTCGTGACACTTAGCAAAGTGATTCAGATTGCGGAAGCTGCGCTGTGCTGTTTTCGTGGGTTTCTCTGGGAGTGGCAGTTTTGGCCTTTTCCCCCAAAGGAATGTGATCTGTTTCCTGTTATTATGGTTTCAATGCGAGGAATAGGCTTGTTTAAGCAAGGATGGATTTGGGTTCAATATCAGAAGCAGTTCTCTTTAGATGTCCAAGTTGCTGCGTATTGTACAAGGGAAAAACTTGGACTTCTGATTGATCGCCACTGGCCATTGTTTTATAGCTGGTGCACGATTGCAGGAAGATTTCTTTTTAGATTGCTGTGGCAATGGTGTAATTGTGTCGTGGGAGGTTTGAGGTCCCTGTTTACCTTGGGTTCGGCGGCTATTTTTGTCATTATGTGGAGTTGCTTGCTTTGCTCGACGTCCACGACTTCTCTCTTTTATATGCTTCTAAGTCTGGTTTGTTCCAATTATCCGTATTATTTTTATGCTCTGCAAAGGCTTTTATCGGTCATCATCTCCCATTTTACTCTATCATCTCTGGACAAAATGTGATCATGTAACATGGTTCATTTCTGTCTATTTGATTGGGATAAGTTTGATTATCTTTCCTTTTTTCTCATATTTAGTTCATAACTATTTTTAGTGCACAGATAAGTTTTTGCTATTCTGATGCCTTTTTGGTGAGTCTTTATGGTGTCAGTAAGACTTTAGTTTGCTTTAACAATGTCATGAGTGACTTTTCACACGGCAGATGTTCACTGTCAAGTGCGTATCATATTGTCATGGCTCAGCACCTTGGATCAATGGTACATTGACTTGGTTCTATCCTTGTCTTCCCTATCAGAATTGGTAGTACAGTTACAGTGTCTGATTTATATTTCTGATAGCAAGAACATTGTGTGTGTATGAGTTGTACTTTGAACGTCTTTATGATGGCTTACTCATGATGTACCTCCCCCTGCTCGTTTGAGACTAAAATGTCGGCAACATAATATGCTTTTCATGAAGCTATTTGTCATGGGAAATATTTATTAAATCAAACTTGGCTGTAGCTGCATTGAAATGGTTGCCAATTGTTAAATGGCTTGCATGAACTGATTAAATGTACAAGAATAAGTTAACTGTAAAATTGTTTATTATGGATTGCGATGCCACAAGTAAATGACTTTCCAAGCATTTGCGATTCTTGTTTTGATCCTTCTCTTATTGATGAAAATTTACATGTTTGTGAAAAACAAATACTTTAGTCCATCTAAAGATTTCATGACACTGTTAAATAATTCATTATTTTTGTAACTGTTGTTATTTGGATTAAATGGCTATCCTCTGAATCACTTCTTGTTTATAATTTATAAATAAAATATTGAGCGAGGAACTGAAGATGTGGATCTTTTAGCTTCAGTTTCCTTAACAAGTTAATGTAATTTGATAGTTTTTTTTTTTTAATGTATGCAGATATACATTACAAAATTGTATTGTTCTTTGTTAAGGCGATTTTAAACCAACATTGTTTCTTGCCTACTTGCATTGGATTCTTAGATCTCTGACTGAAACCGCTTCTTATATCTATATCAACAGTATCTAGTGTTTGATCTGGATGCTCTTGGTGTTAAGTGACTAAGAAAATATGTGTATAATTTAGTTACGAGTGAAACTGCTCTTATAATAAATTCATTTTCACTCTGAGTTTTTAATTTATCTGCTTGTCCTTTTCTTCTCAAATAACAAAGTAGACAAAAGATGTTACATTCAGCATTGAAAACTGTTACCAGAGTGGATCTGAATTTGTTTTATGGAAAATTATGTCACAATTATTTGTTGTCTATTATTCATCAAGTACTCAAGGTCGAAAACTTCTTGCTTGTCCAATAGCAGATAAAGGTTTAGTGTGCTGAGTGTCAAAACACAATACACAATATTATAGCATTCATCAGAATTCTAGAGGTTGTGTGGTTATGAGTTAGAAGGAGAAAGAAAAATACAAAAAATCTTCTTTGTCAACAAATAAGCAATGGTTGCACAGATTCAAATTGAGAAAAAATAGTTAAGATGGAAAACTTTCAAAGAACTCAAACGAGCTCTATGATTAAAAAAGTTGCATTACTGATATAGATTCTACCTCATTTATTAATTAAACCAATGAAACTTTGGATGAAATAACTCAAAGGGATTTAAATTACTTATCAATGAAAATGTGACTTGACTATACTCACCGGTTGGAGAAAGACCCGTGTTTCTAACTCTTGTTAGCTCAGTTATTATTGTCATGTTTATGATTTCCATTCATAATTATTTTCACTTGGATTACAGTATCTGAGTTTACTATGAAGAATTAATTCGTATATTTGTTGTATCAGGGATCTGCAGCCACAGCTATTCATCATTTGGGCTTCACTCCTGGTCTTCTTATTGTTGGGCTTTATGGCATTGGACTTATGTGGTTATATGGATACTTTTGGATAACAGCAATTTTACTAATGGCTGGAGGTTTGCATAAGCATTTTTCACATTTATGTTTTCAAATTAATCAGTGCGATACTTCCAAACTGAGTTTGTTTTTTTGCAGGTTATATGTTCTCCCTTAACCATGCTCGATTCTTGATCTTAATGACAACTGCTTATGCTATTCATTGCATCAATGCCCGTGCTGGATTGCATGGAGTTTTTTTGACGTTTAACCTATCTTTTATTTCCAATGGTATATTGAACAAACTACTTCAAGGATATGAGAGTACCAACAGAGGCACTTGTGTTCAAGAAGAACAGGAACCTGAAAAGGTTTCAGAAGGTGTTTCTGCTGACAAGGAATATTGCCCTCCATCTAAAGAAGCTGAAGAAGATCCACCTCTCGAATCATCTTGCACAATACCGAAGGCGTCAAATCTTTCAGACGTTCATAGGCATGCTTCCTCTAGCAAGGTTGCCATGACTGAATCAACTTCATTAGTGGAGATGAAAAGGATAATGAATTGTTCAAACCATTATGAAGTTATGGGCCTCCTGAAGTATGTGAATTCTGATCCTAAGATATTGAAGAAAGAATACCATAAAATGGTATGCGACTTGATAATGTTTAACAACAGAAAGTTTTTTTTTTAAGTCATCAGATTCACAGTACCTGTAAGTTAACTTGTGTTCATGGGTTCCTAGGGCTTGCTTGTTCATCCCGACAAGAATCCAAACAGTCCATTAGCTTGTGAATCATTTAAAAAGCTTCAGTGTGCATATGAGGCAAGTAATATCAACAACATTTGAAGAGAAACAGTAGTTCTTGACCAGTATTAGTTGCTTTCTTTTTAAATGCTTAGTCAACAGTTAGGCAACTAATAAGCAAGATATTTCAGGTTCTTTCAAATTTCATAAAAAAGAAAAATTACGATGAACAGTTAAGGAAGGAAGAATCTGGGCGTGTGTGTCAGAGTTCTGGTACCTCTCATTCTCAGGAGGTATAATTCATCATGGTGCATGAGACAAGTAACGCAGCTTTGTGATTATGTTTAATCTAAAACTTCTATTTATGAAATATGCTACTTATCACCTCACGTCTCATGGAATAATATATTTTCTAATACTGCAGATATATTTATAATGCGATATGTTTTTTTAGATGATAACAATTTTGCTTGTCAAGTTAGTTACTCTTTGAATTTGTGGTATTTCCATAGTGTCCACTGATCATATACTGCCTGTATGCTTCCTTGTACCATCAAGTACAGCCAATAAGTCACTTCATTGATAAACAAGGGCTGTGATGTAAAGGAGTTGAATGCCAACTAAATGGGGCCAAGTGAACAAGTTAATTATCCTGAGGAGCTGCCAAAATTCTTCAGGTTCTGATCAACGATTGATTTCCCTTTATTTCCTTAAGGACTCTCGAGGCACCTGAAGAGCAAACATCCTAGCGCCTTCCACGACATATTTCCCTTGAAGACAACGCACAGCAAACTGTACAAGGAGTCAATCTCATGTTACAGAAAATGCTTCTTTACCCCAAACAACCTTTAAGGCCGAGGCATTCTCTTAACTCACCCATATCTAGTTTCTTCTTTATTCTCTCTACCTTCTTAGGATTGTAGGGGGATTACAACTCAACTCCTATGCCATATCTTTTCACTGTGATAGGAGCAAGGATGAGTGAGCCTAAGGGACAAGAAATGACTAGACAAATGGATCTGGTCAATTGACAATTCCATTAGATAATGGAACACATTTCATTGTGAAAATAATTTTATAATCCAGATATTTTGTGGACATCAAGGGTTGTTTTAGATTTTGCATACAGCCACACAGAGCATCAATTTGACTGAAATGCAATCTATGGTACTGAATCTCAAAGTTTATCTGCACATGAAAATTGAGCTTTATTGATGTTTTGAACTACTGCATGCCTATCCTATCCTTAATATTTCTTTAGTTTTCCATGTGACTTCGTAGTGTTCACTTACCTTTTTTTTTCGGCATTGATAGTGGTTATCCAATTTCAGTTTTGATTTGAAGAATTAGCTTAATAATCTGGTTGCCTTTCCATCACAGGATGGTGTTGAATACCGTGCTGAAGAATCCAGGCGTATTGATTGCACCAAGTGCGGATATTCCCACATTTGGATATGCACCAATAGAAGTAAAAGTAGGGCAAGGTGGTGTCAGGTAGGAGGCTAATCTATAATTATCATTTTTTTTTTGTGTGTGTGTGTGTGTGTGTATTTTGTGATCTTCACGTCCTGTGTATGAAATATTATTTGTTAGGGTTGCTCCCAGTACCATCAGGCCAAAGATGGTGATGGATGGGTAGAAAGTGGCTACCATCCAGTTTTGACAACTCAAAAGGTATTTATCATGTTTAATGACATTCATATTTGCTTTATGTTCTCCATTTTTGTCTGTTTCAATCTTGATTTTCTCCTTGATCCTGAGTCCTTTAGATTTTCCCCCCCTATTAATTCGGAAAATTAGCGTATTCCATCCGTAATTAAAGGTTAAGCATTCCTAATCTCTCTTTTTAGGTGGAAATACCGCGAGCTTTTGTGTGTGCAGAAAGCAAAATTTTTGATGTTTCTGAATGGGCGATTTGTCAGGTCAGTTTATTGATATTTAATTTACCCAATGCTCGATTGCTTTAATTCCTTATCTAATAAAGTGTTTGATCACAAAACTTACCATCTTTGAGAATAATATCTATTTTCTGTTGAAATAGGCAGTCTTGTACTTTGTCGTTGCAGTTTTTAAAAGGAAAATTTGTTAAATTTAAGGTAAACTTTTGATGTTTTAAATGAATCTTGCACAAACTTTAATTTAAACAAATTTAGAATATCATTGATTCCACACATTACATAATATTTTGTCAGTGATTGCTCTTGTTTCTAGTCTTTTTTTTTGTTGTTTTTCCATCTTCTTACTTTGCAAGTGTGTCGTATGAAGGGAATGGAATGCAAGGCAAACACTCATGGGCCAACCTTTCATGTGAACATGGTCGTCTTGGATACAATGGGGCTGCGATCCAACCCCCTGAGATATCCTTGGGGTTTGGATGCCGAGATGATCATCGAGGACGATGAGTTCGAGTTGTCGTTTCAGCACGCCGTGGCTTCTGGACTATTCTCGGAGAGTCCAAAGCGGCGAAAAAGCTGGCCTTTCAACATTAACCACAAAGGCATCCGATCACGGCGAAAATCGCCATGAACTCAAACAGATTCTTTGATCACGGATAGATTCTACATGCCCAGAGGTAGAGAACCAGCAGAAATGAAAGAAAAACAGAAAGAGAAAATGATAGCATTTAGCAGATTGCTAGCATCTGTGCTCCTCCAACTTGTAAGCTTCTGTATCGAATCTGTCATGGCTGCACGAACAGAACATTCACAGCTTGTTCATCTGTAAATAGGTTTTAGGCTAGCTGTTTTAGCATTCTCTAACACTTAAAACCGATCAATTCGATCCAAGGCTACAACACTAGGTTGTAGAAAGAACAAGTGATTGATGCCTTGAGCATTTCCCTTAAGCATTATTTGTAGCTAATGACTGTAGTTTAGTTGGCTGAGAGCAAGTTTGATGCCTCAGCACTTCCCATATCAATGTCGTCGTCGTGTCATCGTCTTGCGATGGTCGTGACAGTTGTTATCGCAGGCGACATTTGTGAGGTCACCACGGCTTGCTTAATCACCACGATCGGGATTGAGCTCGTCTTCCTTTTCTCTTCCTCTTCGATCAGCTTGACCGCGATTTGGTCGAGCTTGTCTGCGTTGCTCTGTTGGGAGATCTTTTTCCCTCTGAAGAGGAACGACTCCATATTTCTCTGTAAAAGCATGTCTTCCACTGATTGCAACAAGTTCTTGGACTCGGATGAACAATTTCCAGACATGAAACCATTGGCCTAAAAGGAATTTAATTAGAAAATATTAATTAATTATAATTTCCATAGTTATAATTTTAAGATTTTGAATTGATTGAATTTTGAGTTAAAATAAGTAATCTACCTGGATGCGAATATAATTGCTCGTTCTATGATTTCCAAATGCCATGGCCACGGTTTGATCCACCTGTTCAAATAAATAGAATTTAGATATTTGTTTTAGATAGTAAAGTATGCATTTTCTTGATTTTTTTAAATAGTGATTTTAGTTTGTCTCTATAGCTATTTTATCCATTTATTTTTTTTTATAATTTTCTTAAAATGAAATTTAAAATTTTAAAGAATAAATTAAATATTTAGAATTCGTACCAGGTCGGCGACGCACTCGCCGGTGATCCGGAGGAGTTCTGCCCCGCCGATGGCGGAGGGTTTCGTCGGGGCGGCTCCAAGAGAAACGACGAGGAGGTCCTCCACTCCGCAGGCGATGGGGAACTCCTGCTTGTTGAGCAGAACGTGTGTGATGGCGGCGGCCGTGGGGTTCGCCATCGCGACACGGCCGCCAACTGCGGAGACGAGCGTCCGCCCGTCCACAGACCGGAGCTCCACCGCCGAGGTGCCGGCACACGTGGCGGCGCACACCTCCCGCACCCGGAAGTCGAACCCGGCCGCTTCCATGGCGTCGGCCCGGGAGAAGAGGAAGGGGGACGCCGTCGCGAGGTCGTAGCAGGGGATCAGCATCGGCTTCACGGCGTCCCTCAGAGTCGAGTCCCCGAACACCCGGCGGAAGAACCCGCAGGGCCGGCGGCGGAGGAGGCCGGAGGTGCCGAATCCGCGGCCGCGGCGGCGGCTCTCGGTCGCGAGGAGGCGGAGGGCTTTAGCGGCGGAGAGGAGCGGGCGGCCGTCGGGGCCCTTGGTGAAGAGCATCGCGGCAAGGACGCCGCCGGCGCCCGATCCGGCGGCGACGTCAAAGAGGTCGGCGACGACGGCGGAGGGATCGCCTGTGCGGACACGAAGGGAGGATTCGAGCCGTGCTAGGGCGGCGGCGGCGAGAAGGGCGTCGGAGGGGCGGTCCCCTCCGTCGATAGAGAGTATGCGGACCCTGCCCCCGGATACTCCGGCGATCGCCGGAGACCCGCTGAAAAGGAACTTGCTCTCGAGGATGGAGAAGATCTCGCAGCTGAGCTTGTCGGCGTCCATCAATGCCATCGGCGGAGCTATCAAGCCGCTCCCGGTCCAAACCAAGTCAAACCGGGTTTACTTACCATGCGACGGTTGCGAAGCGTCGACCCGCGCGGGCCGCTTAAATAGAGACAGGCGCGCAGGACAGCCGCACCTCGTGGAAGTGATGGCGTTTGGACCTTTCAATTCTCATCGGACGGTTAGTATTCGCTGAGTGAGGGGACGGGGATCAAAGGTACCGGGCAACGCGCACGTGCGGGCTCCGTGTGAGATCGGACGGCAGCGATGCGTTTGATCAGACCAGAGTGCGCCAAGTGTCCGTGGGCAAAATAATGAGGTAAACAAATTGCATGTTTAATTTGGAGTAATTAAGTATTAATTGGAGTTATTATGATTTGCTTGGCCACTTAAATTTTAAGAAATTGTCACGCAATTCATGAAATATAAATACAATATATTTAATTAGAAGTGCTCGATACACGTGTGGACCTAGTTATGGACATGCACATATAAACAATACATAGCTAGAATTTTCATATGTAATTAAGGTTATGATGTCTAATCCTATGTTTGTCAATAATTAAATGAGTTTGTTCTTAATTAACTTTAGCTTTTAGACTTTTTGGTGTTAGGTCAAGTCTCCACTTGAAGGGTTGATAGGGAGCAAAAACAACAAGGAAATCAATTATTAACGACCATATAGAAAACAAATCCATCCATAATACTAATTAGTAAACTGTTATCAATGTTATTTTTATTATTTTATACTATTTTTTTCATCATACCCCACTAATTTTGTGACATTAGAAATGTGATCAATCGATGGTTAGGTACATGCATAGATTAACTAAAGTATAAATGAAGGGTTGGTGCTAAACAAGGAGTCTTACAAAATTAAGACAATCACTTTATTCTAAAAAATCTTATCATCATACCACATTGAACATTTTTTTCACGACTTAATTTTGTTGTTTGGGGATTCCACAACAAGTGTTGGTGGTTTTAAGAATTCAAGTAAATTCACTCCCTCTAGCTAGTTAGTTTGAGTAGTGAACCAAAGGTTTGAAGCTTAATCTTGTCGATTAACACTTAACCAGTGGCGTTAATCAACTCTCATTAACAAGGATGACATGATCACGATGCGTGCTTAATGATATGCACGTATAAAATAGCAATTGCACTATGGTTTGTCTCTCATTTAAAAAAGCTACGCACACGTACAAGACCAGTTGAATACACAAAGTAAAACAAGTTGCATGCATTTAATTAATATATACATGATCTTATCATGAAACCTTAATTCATTATTTATTCTTTTTGAAGGATGAGCATATGGTTCATTGAAAGTGGTGTCGGTTTGCTTTCACTAATGGCGAGTAATGATGTATTTGATAAGATCGTGTAGTAATTTGTGAATGAGGTATGGGTCGAATTTTGAAAAAAAATTTAAAATTCTTTTTTGAGCTTAGAACGATCCTTTACGATATTGTCAATCGTATCAAAATCTATAAAATTTTTCATGATTTATCTTCCTCGTAATGATCCTGAAATGAATCGACTGATGAAGATCATTAGATTAACAGTTTAATCTTTTGCAGAGTGCATTGCTCTTTGACTTTGAACTTTGAGCGTAGAGAATTATATTAGTTGATTGGAAGTTAAATGATATATATGTTAATACATATGGAAGGGAAGATATATTTTTATTATTGGAAAAATGTGAATAAACAAAAAAAAAACGGAAGAAACTCCATTTTATTTTGTATGAGATTTAATTTTACATTAGAATTTTTATAACTTTTTGACTGTTTTAATTTATAGTTCGGCTTGATAGTTCGATACAGTTCTGTAGAGCTTTTCGTTCGATAGTTTCCTACTCAACATTTTGGCTCCGTGGCCTTGCTTATGGGGGTGTTTAGTAGAGAGAAAATGAGAAAAATATATTTGGTAGATGTTTTTCATCTTCGTTTTCTAGAAAATAAAGGAGTGTTTTTTAGAAAATCGAAAAACTCTAGAAAATTATTTTATGTTTCATTTTCGTTTTCTAAAAAATAAAAAAAATATTTTTTAAAAAATTAGAAAATATTAAAAAATCATTTTCTATTTTCTGAAACAGAAAAATAGAAAATTTTCTCTCTACAAAACGCTACCTTAGTCTCCCGCTCAAAAACTCTTAGCCTAACGACCTTTCAACTTAGCCTCTTTACCTGATCCATTCGGTAGTTTGGCTCGCTTGGACAAGTCGAGCCACTTTGCAATTTGGCTCATTAAGTCTGCTTGGCCTACTCAATAGTTCGGTCCACTCGAGCCATTCGATGGCTCAATCACTCAGGGCCCTTACAACTTGGCTTACCCAATTTATCTCAATAGCTTGGCACTCAATCGACTCGGATAGTTGAGTCACTCGGGCATATAACAACTTGAGACTTGATTGGCTCGAACAATCTGCTCATTTGGGCATGTAACAACTCGACACTCGATCAACTCGGATAGTAGGTTCACTCAGACACTCAAACTCGGATAGCTTTGTTTGTTCGGACACACGACTCTCTTGGACTGCATGGGTCATCATGCTAGATAAATCTGATATATTTTAAGTTTTTATTTTAATTTAGATTATATCCTATAGTAATTTCTGCAACCATCTTAATTAGAAAGGAATTTTTTAAAAAATATTTATAGATTATTGGTTCATACAAATAAAAAAAAAATAAAACCGTCACATTAGCGACCACTCAATTGTCTCTACCGAAGAGAGAAGTAAATTAGACGGATACTGATATAGGCTGTCTCAACAGCAAAATAATATTTTTATTATTAACGACTCCCTCAGTTGTCCTAATAAATTTTAAATTATCATGTCGAATAGATGAGTATAAGTTTAGCCAAATTGGAGTGAGACATTTAGCTGTAGATTTGACGATGAAAAATGCCTAAAATGAATACATCATTTTTTGTCCCAAAGTTAATCGAAGATGAAACAAACGTATGAATGATTACGACGCATCATCTTCTTTATTAATCAAGCAACTTTTAATCATTTGCTTTTTAATTTCTTTTTAAAAGCTCTTTTGTGAAAATCCTAATCACAAGAATTAATTGCTTGCCTTGGAAGATCGATGTGCTCAAGTAATATATCAGTATTCATTGCCTTCGTGTCGCTTGGATAATAATTGTGTTTTTTTATGATTCTATTTTAGAAATTACGTTATTTTTCATATAGTCAATTTCCATTTGAATTTTAATTAAAACCAAACTAATTTGTTCGTCTAATTTCTTTTTTTTTTTAAATTCATTTGATTGCATAATCTATATGTAGTTAATAAGTTGTTTGGTGCATGGATATTGATTGCCCATCAAAACATGCAAAAGAATTGTTTTGATTCGATAGGTGCATGATCGACATTGACAATTGCTAGAAAATGATTTTTCAAAATTATAGGTCAAACTTTTAATTTGTTCAAATAGGTTATCAATATTGGTGAGAAGTCAACGCTTTTTTTTTTTTTAGTCGAACAATTTCATAGACATGGCTTCTTAAGTGTGATAAGTGCAGAGAATTAGTCTTTTCTGAATTTTAAATATTTTTTGAAAAAATATTATTTATTATCTTACAATTGTATTTAATACAACATTGACCAGAATTCCTAGTCAAAATAGTTAAAAAAAAAACAGCTGCAATCAATCTAATCTTTCCTCCTTTGAAGGAATCAAACTTGCACTATATGATCATAAATACATGAATAATCATTGCTTACCACAAAATTGATTCATATATTAGAATGAAATATCATATACAAAAGACTAGCATATATAAGAGCATATGGGTTGAAGAAACAAAAGAATACATGAAAAAACAAAATTGTTGTGGTGAACAAATATAGACAGTTACACAAAAACCACACCAGAATACACTCTAATGATTCATATTTATTGGCTTCATCCTTTTTCTGTCGAAATATATCTATGGGATTGTGAAAAGCAAACATCCATTGTTGAGCTTGAGGAATGAGGAGTCTTGGAAAAGAAAACAGTGGTTAATTGTCTGAAACTGAAACGATAACAATCGCAACTAGGACAAGACTGAATCCCTTATCTTGATTCTGGTTGATGCCTTGAGCTGAATCACTTTAGAACTTCTTGTAGAAAACCCAGTATTTTATTTTACTGAAACAAACACCAAAGACAGATTTGATGGTTTGGCAAATCCTCTAATTGTCTCGTCCATTTAATTCTCTTTGAATCATTTTGAGGATCTCCATTACCTTTAAGAATGAAATCAATAGTTAGACTATTGAATTTGCTGCAAAGTAAACATACCTTGTTATATATGAACTACAAATAGATACAATTCGATTAATCATTATGTTAAAATGACATGATGTGAGCAATTTGACAATTCTGCATATGGAATGTGGTTTCCATGAAGTAAAGTCTCATTTAAGAAGTAAAACGAGGATGTGCCTGTTTGATACTAAGAACAATAGTTTTGGGGTATGTCCCCACGGGGATGGCGCGATGGTAAGGCAAGGGTTGCTTGCAGAATGAGCAGGGGTCGATTCCGGATGAGGGGTCTAAAATCCCCCCTGACTTCAGATGACCCCCCCCTCTGCCTTGCCACCGTGTCAAGGGACCTCGTCCCCCTCGCGATTTACCTCCTTCTCGCCGCAGCCCTGGGACGGGTGGCACGGGGCTGCTAGTTGGGCAGATTCCCAACTTTTGCAGAATAGTTTTGGGGCAACATCAAAGTCAGCAATCAATGTGTGGGGTGAAACTCGATTCAGTTGTCAGTGCTCAAAAGAGACAATATGACATTAGTAAATCACAAGCAAACAGTCTTACTCCTGGATAATGCTGCAATATTGAGGAGTAATGATCAAGTACTAAATATATCTTTCCAAGAATTCCCATGAATGCCTCGACTTCGTCACCTAGAAGATCAACCTGGGGAAGTAAGAAATACATCAAAGAAGTTCGCTACAGTGAGTCAACAAATATGGTAAATTAAAATTATACTATTATACAAGAGAAACGAAACAAAAATTAACAAACATATACCTCAGATTCTGCCTTCTCCAAGTCAGAGCATCTGATTTCAAGCATAGTTTTGTACCTCGAGCATTTCTTTTTCTGTAGATCAGCCAATTGCACTAGTTGGTTCAATTGATGATTCAGTAACTTCAACCTGTAAATGATAAGAGGACATTCCTTCTCAATCAAAAACGTATACCAGAAGGCCTGACATGTATCAATGTAGCCAGCTTTAAACTGGGGCATCATTTGTAAGGCCTGAAAGATCATGCAACATGCTGTCTATGTATTCATTGGTTGGGATTTTGTACATTGGTGAATATCTACGAGGAACAAATCTTGCAGTTGTTCTTTTAACATAAAAATATTGGTAGGAGGAAGAAGAAGATTTGTTTGATACATCACAAACAGTTCATTCTCAAACACATTAAATAGTTGAATCCAGGGTTAGAATAAAGTCAATATATATGGGAGCATAATTAGGATATTCAACTCAAGTTTTCAATGCTTTGTCGATGTGCCAAAGACATGACAAATTATGAAGCAATGTAAAATTTCAGGTTCTATTCTCTTCAACTTTTGTGCAAACTGTGAAGTCCAACAACATTCAGTTCTACTTTGATGTGAACATATGAACACGAATAATTTCAGAAAAAAGAAATAATGCACACCTAGAATCATTTCTTTCAGTACCCTCTATGAAAAGTCTTTCTAAATCTGTTATACTCGTAGAAAGTTCCACTGTAAATTTGGTGATAGATTCCAACTGCTTTACTTGATCTTTATCCTTTTCAAGAGATGATGAAATTGCCCTACGATTATCTTCAATGACCCCTAGAAGCATGGTTTTCTGCTCTTCTACATCTTTTAAAGCATCTGATGCAATTTTAAGATTCTCCTTCAGTTTATCTGTCTCAAGTTCATAACGATGAATTTGCTGCAAAGTCTCATTCAATCTACTTTTCAACGATTGGGATTCCAGTTTATAACCTGACAACTGCACTTCTTGTTTGCTATTTAGCTCCCTGAGAATGCTGAGTTCCTGGTTGACAGCATCAAGCTGTTTCTTATGTTGGATTAATACTGTTTGTGCCTCTAAAGCTAGTTTTTCTTTTTCTTCAAACAATGAGGACAGTGACATCATGGCTTGCTTCAACTTGTGTCTCTCTTCAATTTCCAACCTCAAGGCATGCTCTTTTTCCAATAACAATGTCTCAAAAGATGTCTTTAACTTTTCATTTTCGCTCACTGATGATGAAATTGATGATATAGCCTCCTTCAGTTTGTCATTTTCTTCAAGTTGCAACTTCAATGCATTCTCTTTTTCTGAAACTAATGCCTCAAGAGACTTCTTCTCTTCATGAGATTTTAGCATTGGAGGATTCATATTTGAGACAGCATCAAAAACCACCCAACTAAAAACACAAGTATAGATATCTAGCTGAGCTTCAATCTCAACCTCAAAATCTTGCAATATATATTGATGCTCATCGATCAACCCTCTTAAAACAGTATTGTACAACTTAGAATTCAAGTAAGATTCTATCTTTACATCATCAATCTGGCTTTCCAGTTGCATTAGTTGTTTTGAGTAGTTTGCTTCTAGGGATGAATGGAGTGACATCTGGTTTGCTACATGTGAGATCTGTGATGACAGACAATTAAGCTCGTTTGTTTTCTTCATAAGCAACCCTTCTAGGTGATTATTTTTAGAAAGAAGATAAAACTCTCTCTCCTTAAAGCCCCGTAAATCATCTTCAGGGTTGCAAAGTTGAGGTAATATCTCCTCTTTGAGGAGTCCATCCAACTTCAAAGTGAATTGTTCTACCTTTTTCTTTAAAAGTTCAAGCTCCTTATCCTTCCGAATAGGCAAAGAACCCTTTTCTTTGAGTATTTCCCTCTTAAACCTAAACAACTCCTCTGTTTTCTCTAGCAATTCTGAGTCATGTCTTCTCCTCATCATTGTCATTTCATTTTTGCAATAAGCAAGCAGTTCTTCCTTTGCCATTTGCTTCACTTGAGGAAGATGAGCAATGTCCAAAGTGTGATCTCCTGAGTCCCCAGATTTTCCTCTCGTCATTTCAACATTTTCCTCAATCTGCAATGGAAAATTGTGATTTCCTAATACGTTCACAGGAAAATGTTCTTTCTTTTTTATAACACTCCTTTCTTCAAAGTTTTCAGGACTATTTGCTTCTGCCAAAATAACATGCAGTTCGTCACGCAATGCATTGAGCTCAGAAACCCTTTTCTGAGCATTCTTGTGTAAATTGTTGACAAAGACTGTTTGACCATACAACTTAGTTTCATATTCATCCCGTAGACCTCTGACATAGTCTTGGAACACGATAATACTAACTTCTTGGTCAACCTCATGTTTAAATTGAAGTTCACCCAACACATCTTTCTTTAAACAAATCATGGCATTAATCTGTTCAAAACCTATAGCAAATACATCTCTCAAAGCATCCACCCTTTGGTCAACTTCTAGCAGCTTTTCAATAGTTTTATCATTAGACACGTTGCAAGAACTAATTGGTCCTCTATTCATCCTATCAAGACTCTTTAGCTCTTGAAGGTCCTGCTTCAGACATTGAATGTGATCATCCACCACAACTTTTAATCTGATTATCCTACAATTGGCATTACATTCTCCACTAGCACTCGAACAACCCTTACGCGATTCAAATCTCCTCTCATCAATATCTTCCTCCATCATCAAGGGTGTTTTCAAAACTATAAGAGGCTCAGAATTTTGATCAGTAACTACATCAGATTTATAAGCAAATTTTTAAGAGCTTATTTCTCGGCAGCCGAGTCAACTTTAGCATCAACCATTCCTTTGATGACTGAATCTCATACAACAATCACAGTGTTCTTGTTTACTACCTGCATTTCTAACTACAAAAATTACACACTGAATTGCAAATCTTAAACTTCACATATATGAACCTTTGGCTCAAAAGTAGCAAATTTTGGAAAAGATGCAGAAAAACTTCAAGTGATGCCACTCAAAGAGAAGACGCAAGGAGATAACAAAAGATTACCCAGAAACTAAAGGCGCCACCACAACGTGAAATTAGAACCAAGAACAATCCATCACCAACAGAATTCAAGAGGAAAAAGGGAAAGCACAAAGCTAAAGAACATAGAATACATACGCCGGGAAGCAACACCACAGTAGCCAAAATCCATAATACTACAAAAAAGATAAATTTTGATCCAAAATCTTCAAATAGAACACCAAACCAGAACGGAGAACAATCCATCACCAATGGAATTCAAAACCAAAACAAAAGGAAACCGCAAAACTAAACAGCATAGACATGCCGGGAAGGAAGTCAGGAACATGGTATTACAATCTACCATCCAAAGATGTCGACTTTACGACCTACTTCGACCAAAAAACCCAAACACAGAAACCTAAAATTATCACTATCGGTCGAGTCAACTCCGAGATTGAGGCATAGTAATTGGATGATTGGTTGGAAGGGCACCTGGAGCCGCCATAGCAGGGGTCTCGGGCGTTGGGTTTCGCCTCCTCGTGCGCGAGCGGCGATTTCTTAGGGTTGAGAGAAAGGCGACAGCAGCAGAGCGACAGGGGAAAGGGATGGAACCAAAAAGGCAGCAGTTGCTGCAGGGAAGCGAAGAGGAAAGCGGTTGTTGGAATTTGCTCCCATTTATTTTAATTTTATTTAATTAATTTAATCATTGGAGTAATTCAACAGGATCGATTTAATTAAAATATGTTTATTTAATTATTTGAATTCTTGAGGAGTGCAATGAAAGTTTTTTCACAAATTCCATTTTTTTTAAAAGATTGAATTAACTTTTTAAGAGCACTAGAACTAAATAATTTAGAATTTTAGTCCAAATATAATAAAATTTTAATTTTAATTTTATATGATTAATTTTTAAATAAATAAGGTTTATTAGATTTCCAAAAATTAGATGACAGAAGACTCTCAAATAGACATGTTTAACGGATTAGTTGGATTCGAAATTAATTCATTAAATTTGAAAATAAAATCAATTCAGATGAAGCGGTTATGGAATCGAATCGGAACCGTTCTGATTCCGGTTCGATTTCAATCGATTTCGAAAATCGGTTCGGAATTGATTCGGAACTGATTCTGGTTCCGATTGCTAATTTAAAAGTGAGAATTCTTAACATGCTAACATCTCTATAAGATTATTTTATGATAAAAAAAGAATAGGATCGCCAACACGTTAGATGAATTTGAAAGTTCAAGTTCGAGGAAGGTGATTCGGAATCATTTCGTAACTGATCCAAGACCGTTTCGAAATCGATTCCGAATTAATTTTGAATCGGTTCGAATTGATTTCGACATCGACGGATCTAAAATCGAATTGGAATCGAAACGGAACCATCGATGAATATGCCTGCTCCCAAATTAAATTTATATAATTTATTGTTTAAATAAACATAAAATTATATTTTTCAATAGTTAATAAAGTAGGCTATGTTATACTTTTTTTTTTATAATAATATTCAATTTCTATTGCAGTTAGCAAATTTATATTTAGTTCAAAAATGAATTTCAATAAGATGCCTTTCAAATCGCAAATGCTTCGTGATTCGGAACCAATTCAATCCAACGGCTGACCGAGCCCGTCGCGAGATCGACACTCGACGCGGAATGGGCCGCTGTCGGCGGAGGCAGCAAAATAGGCTGTCTGTCCTGGGATCCGCCGCGATCATTATCAACCGTCAGATGTCGATCGGGCGGCAATGAGAGGGCAAATAGTTGGCGGCGGCGGACTCGAGGAAGAGGGCCGGTCAACATCGTGGCTGTCGCCGTACGGATAAGGAGTAGACGATGGGCCCACAAGTCCACTACGCAAAAGACAAGAAAATAATTGGCTCTTGTTTTTTCATAAATAAATTACTTTATTAATAAATATTAAATTGGATAAAATTTTTAAAACAACCTCTTTAATTTTTATTATCACCGAAGCATCTTTTCCATATAAAAAATTATTTGATCCTAATTTTTAATTAAAATTATCCTAATGCAAAGTAGTTTTTGGAACTACTTCAATTTTAATTTTTTTTATCAATATTACAACTTCAAAAAGTTTTATATAATGATATGATCGATCATAAATTCCAAAATCAAAATATAAATTTTCAAGTTACGAGGGTAAGTTTACAAATGGAGTGAAAAATCCGGGGGCAAAGTAAAATTATATCTTATTTATATATTTGTTTATACTGATCGGATCACACTGTCGAGGCTTTCTCGTCTTCCTCCGCCGCCGCATCACACGCCGCTTCGGTTTAGTAGCATCGCCGCCGGAAACCCTCGCCGTCGGATGCCACACGATGGTCTCCACCTGCGTCAACGCTGCTGCTCCTCTGACGGACTCCGCTTTCCTTAATTTCGCCCCTTCTCGCTCCGCCTTCGGCTGGTTTAGCCCCCGTATTTCCTTCAGCCGCGACGACGCTGACCCCTCCGTGTCCGCTGAGAATGGGGAGGTAAGCCTGGAATTAACGCCCGATTTCGAGTTCCGCCCGGAAGATCCCGTCGCGATGTTGCCTGCTGACGAGCTCTTCTCCGACGGGAAGCTTGTTCCGCTCCAGATCTCGGCGGCACGGCCCCACGTGGAGGAGATCCGATCTTCTCGGGAGGAGCGCCCTTGTCGTGTGGCGGATGTTCTCGGATCCGAGCTTTGCGCGCAGTCGCCCAAGGCGCCGAGGTGTTCAAGCCGGTGGAGGGAGCTACTTGGTCTCAAGAAGTCGAATAGCCCTAAGCCGGACATTGAGAAGGCGGCACAAGCGGCCCCTACTAGGAGCTTGCATCTTAGCACCAAATCGCTTCTCCATCTTCTTCACCGCCATCAGAAGCCCTCCGCTGCCGACTCCTCCATCTCCACACCGCTTCTCCGCGACTCGGAGGCAGAGCCGGTCTCCATTTCCACCCGCCGTTCACTCTCCTCTTCGTCCTCATCGTCGGGCGCCGACCACGATGAGTTTCCGCGGCTCTCCCTCGACTTCGAAAAGCGAGTTCACGACCGGATCTCCCTCGCCCGGGCCACGACCCCAGTGCGGGTGTCCTGGACAAGGGGCACCAGCTTGGCGAAAAACCACGCGGCAAGGACAGGCCGAAGTCCGGTAAGGCGTCGGGGGGAGGCGGCGCCTCCATCCAGGGGAGTTTCTGTCGATAGCCCGCGGATGAACGCGTCTGGGAAGGTAGTCTTCCAGGCGCTAGAGCGGAGCTCGAGCAGCCCAGGCAGCTTTACTGCCGCTGGCGTCGGTGGTCATCACTTCCGGACAAAGCCCTATAAGGCGATGGAGCGGTCTTACTCAGCCAATGTCCGAATCGCGCCTGTGCTCAACGTAATCCCGGTTGGCTCGCTCCGAGTCTGCTCGTCGAAGCCCGGTTCCGTATTTGGATTCGGTCAGCTTTTCTCGCCCCACAAGAAAGAGAAGGACGTCTCCGCCGCGAGGTGGTATCCTCACAGCAGCGGCAGCAGAAGCCATACCATCGACAAAGCCTGAACTGAATCCAATTTAAGGTAATAAAAACTACTTTTTTTAGTATAAAAGTTGATTCTGCCTCACTCGTTCGAATTTCGCCGTGTATAATTGCAGATCTATAATTATTTGACGTTTCATTCGATGCTTTAGCGTTCCTAGTCTTTCAAATTTTGATCTTGGAACTGATCCTGGTATCCTTTGTTCTTTGGGCGATATCTAACAGAATTCTTTGCAAACCTGTTTGTCGCTACTGTTTCCACGTGACAATGTCCAATCTGCTGTGCCAGCAAACTACATTCCGTGGTATAGCTAACTTGAAGATATCATCTTTTTATGTGGGAATAAATGGATGAATTTCATGTATAGGCGTTAAGAATTAGTAGATGGAGTCAAACTTTGATACGTACTGGAGTGGGTCTTGTTCTCGGGTTTTGTAGCACCTGTGACAGGCTTTTCAGTGACAGACCTGCCTGCCCTTGTTTCTGGGTGCAGAGATTCCTTCACTTATTTTATTTACTCATCGTTGGGACTCTCCCTCAGGTAGAAAGAGCAACAACGAAACAGAGTGCATACTAAGGCAACAAAATTGATTTTTTTAAAACATATTTTAATTTATTAGAGATAGATGGTGTGTTTTTTTTTTAAATTCCTACTGACTATTTTATTTTTAGAAATTAAAAATAGAAAATTTAAAGTTTAAAAAGACCTAACATGACTAAAGTAGTGCACAAATGACTTATTTTTGAGCTTGGACTGTCCTTTGGAATCTTTAGAATAGCTGAAGTTTGGAGAATGAGTTCTCCATTTTCTAAATCCTATGATAGTTCTTGCTTCATGTTCACATATTTTATGTCCATTGGAACCAAATATTATAGTTTTAATTCTTGTACTGTATTCATATGCATAAATTGAGGGGTTAATTTAGCTACACCTGGGCGACTGTTAGTGTGAGTTTGAGCACCGTCTTTTGATATTTAGATATCATGAACCACTGCACTTGGAACCAGGGTTGCCTAGTTTCAGAATGCCTCTTCATGTCTATTGTATCCAAAAGGTGGCAAGTCTGTTTTGTCTAGTTTTGATAACATGTTGATATGTTTCCAAAAAAATTAATGATTTCGTGAAGCAACATCCACTAAATATAGACATATCATGGATCATGGATCACCATTCTTGTTTACGTGAGAGGACTTTCATCATCACTCATTGGCTTAGATGAAACCAATAAAGTAAGTTTGTTTTACCAGAAGGCGACTATCATAATTAATAGTTACTAAAGCAAGTCTTTATAATTTTTTGTACTAAAAGATGTTCCAAATCTTTTGTTTTTTTTTGGTAAGTGTGATTTCTCCTTCTAAATAGCATAACTTGCAACGAGATTTAGGGCTAAAAATACATTTTTGCTACCTAGAAACTGAGAACATTGCTACCCTATTTGTAAATCAGTTTGCTTCATGGAAATTGTGTCACAAATTGATTTACAAATCTACTTGTAGTAAACTCATTGAAATTTAAAATGTTGAATTTGAGATGTTCTAAAATTAAACATGGATGTAATTTTTTATTTTTACTATAGAAGTTGCTCTGCAAATTACCTTGTTCTACCTTTTGGAGATAAAATTGATAGCTAAGGGTTTTATGGGGGAAAATGGGCTTGGTGTCTTATATATATAAAACACCAATATGAAGGATTCGTTTTAATAAAATGCCCATAAGGTAATATTGCAGGCTTCTTAAACATAGTAGATCTACTAAAATCTTAACTTTTGGTTATTGTTTATGCTATATTGCTATTGTAGAACATGGTAGAATATTGGTTGATTATAGAATTAAGCTGGGCATATTTATTTAAGTGCCTTTTAATCCTAACAGAAGTTGGGATCTTCAGTTCTTGTACAACTACGATTTATGTAATCTCATTTTCTTAGTGGAGCTCCAAAACTCCAGCAGTGGCCTGCAGGTTCTCTGTAAATGTACAATTATGTGTGGACTTCTAAACCATGATGCAACTTTGAACAGTGGAATCTTGTTTCAGTGCAGCTTATCGATTTAACTTTGTTTCTATTGAGAGAGAATGACAGTCGCTAGATTATCCTTAGAGCTAGAAAGGTAGAATAGGAAAGAATCAAGGATGGTGTGTAATGTGGGATTAGAAAAGTTTAATGTATTCAAAAACTATATCATGGCTGCTTGTATGATGTATCCCAAATTATGGAATAATGTGGCATTAAAGTGGTAAAGTTTTCCAATTTTTATATGATTTTGATTGCTTCTTGGAATAATCATGATCTCTAAATTTTGCTGGAGTAACTCAATCTCAATCCTTTTTGTTGTTGTCATTTCATTATTTATCAAAAGGTTATATATGGTTCAATATTAATTGCTTTTGATTCATTCTTTTATTGTGCATTTGGTTCATAGGATTAGTCACTCTATCCCATATAAATTCTCATGAATAAATATCTTTATATTTGATTATAAATTGAGTTTAAAATATCAATTTTTGTAGAATTATTATTTTTCTATTGTCAAATGTGTAAGTTGGACCGAGATGAGTTGAGTTTGATGGATCCAATGGGTGCAATAAATAGAGTGGGCCAACCGAACCAAGTAGTCATTAATATTCTTTATTTATTTCTCAAGTTTATGAATGAAAATAATTTTATCTATTTTAGTCTGCAAATTAAATTAAATAGTATATATCCTTATTTAATTACTTAAGCATAATTGTTTTATTTTCTATGATTTCATTTTATGAGCTAAACATGTTGTCTCAATCACCTTTCTTGAGCTGAAAGTGTTGATTTTTCTATCTGCAATTCATACCAAATAATATCATACCAAATAATATCATTCTATCGAAAGTTATAACTTTAGCACATTTAAAATCCATGTAGTCTATGCAGCAAAAGATGATTATGTTCGTCCTCAGTCTTTTACCGTCGGTCTTTCGGTAATGATGAATATGAAGTAAATTATAAAGAGATTTTGTCCATTGATTCAATAGTCAAGAATAGCGGAGGGTTTATGAGTTTGAATGAGGATTTTAAATTTCAAAATTCAATTTTTGTTTATCTGGAACAACATCTGTACTGTTTTAGTCATGGATTAGTAAACTTAAAATCTCGAACCTTGAATCAAATTAACATTAAATTCTCTGTTATTGAAACTTATTAGGCATATGCAGTGGCCATGTTCCGGTGGGTCCTCACTCTGTGATTGGTTTCTTTCAACCTTCTGGTACCAACAAGCTGTTTAGCAGAGGATTTTGTTCAAGTACAGGTAAGCTGAGATGAGATTCTCTGTGGGCTCCGCTTTGCACTAAATAATCATAAGTTGGACAATATTTTAGCCATAGTAAATATTAGATAATTACAGTTTCAAATAATTTTGTTCATGAAGCTGTAGATAATAATTATATAGTATTATTTAGTGACAACACAAAAAATATATTTTGAATTAATGATGAAAGAAAATTATCACTATTTTTGTCATATTTACAAGTTTTTATTATGGAAGTGCACTTGTTATTCAAACGAATCCCTTGTTCGATGGGCTGTAAGTTCTTCCTTTCCCTTGAGATTTTATAGTTCTTTTTCTATAAATTGTATTTTTTATTATTTGAGGATTCATCTTTTTAATTTTGATGCAAATAAAATTCATATATCATTATAATGATATGATATTATTTATTTTGATTTTAAATTCTCATATATATTTTTAAATTATATCTAAGAGGTTTCATTTTCAATGGAGATATCTTTTCATTTTATAAATTTATGATTTTTTTCATATCTTTTCAATGTGAAATTTGATTGTTCCCCCAATTAAAATAATACTTCTCTCAAATGAAAGATCACTGAGCTTCTCCCTAAGTCCATTCATCCTAAGGATTTTTTTTTGTTTGACATCTTATAACCAATCTATGAGATATCTCTTTTGATCTAGTTGTCGGGTCATTTTGATGCAATTGGACTTCCTGTCTAGCGTATAATTATTTTGATTAGGATATGAGAGTCTTTACTTTTTTTCGTTTGAGGCTCATGGTCTGATATGAATCATTACTCTGATACAATTATTGGTGCAATAAAATTTATATATTTTCATAATGCTATGATATTATCTATTTTGAGTTTAAATTTTTATAATTTTATTTTTGGACGGTATCCAAAAGATTTTATTTCAATAGAGATATTTTTTTATTTTATAAATCCATAATCTTTTCCATATCTTTCTTTGCCTCTAACAATCCCAATACTAAATTCCAATGCAGAACAAAATGGTTCATTGTTTCAGTTATTGAGACATTTCGACGAGCCAAACGACCCTTGAAACCGATAAGAAAAGATCTCTCGAAGGAATCCTAAAATCACTGGAATGTCTCATTCTACAGCACCACAATGAGTAGAGTGATGGTGGAGATGATAGAGTGCCGAATTTGTTTGTGTTTCATCGTAGTATGTTTGTGTTTTCCAGACTTTCCATGTATCTCCGCTATACCCTATCGTATATCGACTCTTGAACTCTTACATCGCAATCGCACTCATGTCGAATACTCGTACTCGAGTCAGAGTAACCTGAATGAAAATGTGTGGTCTGACATAGCAAATCTGAAATAGTCGAGAGCAACATAACATGACTCTAATGATGCATCATTCACTTAGATCAGACTGAGAATAGAAAACACACACACACAAATACCAGTCGACTGCGCGAAGCCAAAATGGAGGAGGATTTGATATTATCCTGTCGACATGGCAATTTGAACGGTTTCATATGGCTTCGTCAACAAAACATTTAGATCGGCTAGTCGTCCTGATGGATTCTTCTTCGCAAAGGAGTTTCCGATGCTGCTGTTTCTGATTTTATTCGACAACATTACATCATACTGATCACAGACTCTCCAAACTAATCATTCTTCTTGGATTTGAGACTTCCCCTGGAAAGTTTGCCCAGCACACTCACATCCAGTTTGCTGTAGCGGTCCTGGACTCGTCCAAGGATCTTATACAAGAACTCATCGATTTCGTCTTCATATTTCTCATACAAAACTGGCAGTGTGTGAGCACAAACAAATCCTGCATATAGCAGATTTGCCGAAATTCAGTAATGAGTAGTCCATAGTCGTATAATCCTCACTCGCAATCGATCGAAAAAACTTTCTCACCGACATAAATAACAGTTAGGAAATTGCACCAAGTTCCTACGATAGCAGCGGCCAACAAACTCGCTGCGACCTGAAATGGAATCCATATATTTTGATTCATTCGACAGTTTGAAGCTTCAATTCTCCTTGTAAATGTACAAATGTAACGAAGATCGATCGAGAACATACCACAAGGAACTGTCTCAAGTTTCTTTGGCAAGCAACATCTTGAATATAGTTCAAGAATTGATTGATTTGGGCACCAAGTGAAGTGGCAACGTTAACAAATACATCTTCAGGAATACCGATTCTAGGCACTTGAGTCATCGATCTGCAAGAACAATATTGAAATTTCAGCTATCGATACACTTGAACAAGCATGTCTCGATCAGAAGATTGCGACGAACTAGATATAATACCTGTTCAACACGACAGAGATATTAGACCAACCGAACTGACCGAGCATTATGACAAAGAGTGCGAACGCTAACAGCGTCAAGAAATGGTAGTTCAGCCATTCAAAGAGAACCCAAATGACCGTGGCACAGGTCAAGACGCTCGACGAGATCTTCTTGTTCCTCCATAGCAGCACATCGGCAGCTACAAGGTTAAAAACTCATGTTTAGTTCGCTGTTGTATCGGTAACGATATATATATATCCCCAAAAGTTAGCAGAGGGATTATGGATAGAGTGTGGCATACATTGTCCACCACCGAATATCCTATGGATTGTTTTCTGCCGACCGAATAGCCTTTTCACTCGGGCAGAAGTCCAATTATGCTCTTCAGTTTTCGTCGTTTGATGTTGGATTGTGTCGGAAACTGTTTCGACGATGTTGTTGATAAGGTTTTCAGCTACATTCTCCAAGTTTTTAGACATTTTGTTTCCTGTTCCAACAATGTTGTTGACAAGGTTCATTGATTCTTTTAAGCAACAAGATAAAAATCAATAGAGGAGCCTTTCAAAACAAGTTTTAGCTTGATAAAATCTGAGTGTAAACAGGGTTTAAAGTTTATCGTTCCGCTCATCGACCAGCACGCAAAGGACTAGGGTTCCACAAGGAAACCCACCATGTTGCTAAGTAACAATTGGTTAATTTGCAGTTTTTTCATCCAAAAATACAGTTTTAGCTCCTTTGAGATGTGATTCAAATGATAGAACAAAGGATCCAGATAGTTTATTCAAGGCTACAACCTACTAACTTTAAACTAATGCACATAAAAGCAGATCTATTCCACTTTTCTATTTTAATTTTTCAGCCTGATCCAAGAACATGATCTGACAGAAAAGCTCATGTTATGTTATTGGGCATCATAGAAACTATTTAATCAAGAAACCAACACTGTCAGAAATCCTATCTGAACCTCCCCATCGCAGTTCCATGCAAATTTTTACCCACAAAACAAACAAAAAAAATCCAAGACTTCTAACCAAGAACTTCCAACCAAAGAAAACTCAGGTGGCCTGAAATATTATCTGAATCCACCAAAAGAGCAGAAAAACCAAGAAAAAAAGGATTTTTTTTTTTTAAAGAAAAGTAGACTCACCACCAGCAGCAGCAGCAGCAGAAGAAGGAGAAGAGATAGAAGAAGAAGAAGAAGAAGAAGAAGGTAAATTTGGAGAGATTTGAGTGATGAAGGTGAGGTTGAAGGGCAGGTTGGAAGAAGGCAGAGAGAGGGTATCAGCTGCTTGCCACTAAACACAGGCAGATGAAACCACAAACAGGAGCAGTGGTGGTTGGGGTGATTGTGATGCTTTGGTCTTGGTGCCCCCACTAATTCAATAATCAGTCTGGAGAAGTATGTGGTTGATACTGTTCCTTTTTCCTGATTTTTTTTTTTCATTTACTTTTCTGCATTTAATGCTGTAAAAGTTGTCAGGATCTGAAACTGCATTCCAGTTAATTGTCTGTGTAGCTCAGCAGGTATTTTTGCAGGCACGCAGTTGAAAGCACTGCTCCAAATTCAGAATCTTTGAACTCGAGGCAGAGATTTTTTAAGTTTTTTTTTTTCTTCCTTTTCTTTTCTGTGTCCTTTTATTGGTTATCAAAAACTATATTGCTCGTATTTCTTGATCTCTGCCTCTCTGAAATTTGAAATTCCTTTGTATATAAATTTAAGTTTCAAAACCATAATGTAAAATACTAATTTCTTACACTTCTTTTTTACTGTTTGTCGATAATTTACTTGGAATATCTATATTAAAAAAAAAATTTATATCTCTTTCGAAATTGATTTATATTTTATTAATAAACATTGTCATCTTTCTATTGATAATTTACTGAATACATACGGATATATTATGGGTCTAATCAATTAAGTTGATATTGGAATTGATAAATTTATAAAAAAATAAATAAGGATCGATTTGATGCATCTCCCTCGAGACAACAAAATCGATATCACCTTTTTTTTAGAAATTTATAATTTACTGAAAGATTATGACAGATAAAAAATGTGACGTCTTTCAGAATTTTTGTTTTTATAAACAAATTACTCTGAAGAAGCTCTGAACAAACGCCATTGATGCTGTTGGAAATATTTAATGGATCGAACATGTAAATAAAGAGGCCTGCGAGGAGCAGATCCGACAGAAGGGAGTAGCCTGGTCTTGTGGGATGAATCAGAATGTGTCCGAGACCCAATTTGAAAAATTGAAAACGAAAGGAATGCGAAGTTCGGAGTCGGAGAGTTGCAGATGGCCGGGGGCGTAAGAAATCGTCTTATTTTAACCGAAAAAAAAAAATCGATTTTTTATGAATAATTCGAATCGATTGATATTATATTTATTTATATCAGTTGACTGTTTCAATTAAAATCGATCGATTCGGTTAAATCGAATTTTTCGATTAAAATCCGAAATTTAATCGAAAAATTCGAATAAAATTAATATTTTTTAGTAAAAAAAATTTGAATTTTCGATTAAAGTGAACTGAATTTTCAAGTTTTATCAATTTTTTCAATTTAATCGACCGATTGCACAATTCTAAGAATAGTCACGTTAATGATTCCTTTTGGTTGTCTTCGTCAGTAAAGAAGTTAAATCAGATAATCCAAAACGATAAAATTCTCGAGAATTGATCGTATACTTATCAACTAGAACAATTCTAAAAGCTAAAGAAAATTGAAGGAACTGTTGGAAGCTCTTCTTAGAAGTTAAAATTTTTTAATGCTCGTGTGATAAATAATAATAATAATAAATAAAGAAAAAGAAATATGTAGATCAAAGAATATATTGTCGGTGGAAGCATCATTATATTTCCCATTATATAAAGAAATGATAAATATATTTATTCTCTGGCCTTTCACTAGCCCTCGCAAGATACATTGTTGCCTAAAAATATTATTATTTATATTTCTTTCGAGATTTTTGATAATTGTTGTCCTTTTTCAATGAGCATTAAAAAAAGAAGTTAGATCTCAGTAGACATGTAAGATGCAAGTGTTTATCTTTAAACTTTTTTTTTTCTCATCAATTATGAATTAAAGTAATTGACAGATTAAATTCCTTTAGAAAAATATTCTTTTGCTCAAATAAACAGGTGATTTACCAAACAACCTTTATGAAATTTGAAATTATTCAAAAAGTATTTTATATTTTCATATTTATTAAATAGTACATTTAATTATTTTTTTATTCCTTCCGTAAAAAAAATCTGCATCACGGTGGTGTTGAAATTTGAATTCTCAGTATCACATTTGGAAATTAAGTACGTTATTTTTGAAAGGTAAAAAGAGAATTAAGTATGTTATTTAGTAAATATGAAAATATGGAGTATTTTTTAAACAATTCTAAATTTCAAAAACACTGCTTGATAAATTATCGAATAAATAATGAAAGAGAGTGGTTCAACTAAACTAACTTCATTATTTTGCATAAGCACCCATTTAATTATTTGACTTAATATTATCTTTGTAATTTAATTTAAATATTGAATATTAAAAGTAGTTTTTAAAAAAAAAAAAGTATTCCTAATTTAGTTGGCGTAACGTTGGAGGAGGATTGGAGGAAGGCAGGAAGCATCGAGGAAGGTGCCGATTACGACGAGCTTTGGGAGCTTTTATCTCGCCGTCTCTCTCTCTCCGTGTCTTCCTCGATCTCCACGGCATCAATGTCCAAGGCGTCCTGTCGCTTTCGACGAGCCAGTTCCTCCACCAATCTGAGCAGCGTATTTTTAGCCTGAAACGAGGTCGTTGTTCATCTAAAAGTTCAATTCTTTTCTGGTTTATTGTTCCGAGATTTCGTTTCGATTGGGATAGTTTCCGCATTCCCTCAGTTTGGATTTCTTGGTTGGTTTTTCTGCCCCAAGATTGGATCTTTATAGCTATTCAGTCGCCGGTGTTCCTGCGATGGAGCTCGTTGCCGACGACGCGATGGCGGAGGGGGAAGATGTGGAGGCGGAACCCTCCTCCGAGCCACTCGTGAGCGAGCCTCGCCACTTCCGGACCCATTTCCCCGGCGCGGTGCGGCAAAAAGCCTATCTTTTCGATGGATTTGGCAGCTACTTCAACAAGGAATGGGATTTGAAGGAAGGCCATGGGCGAGAGTTCTGTTGGTATCAGTTGGAGATCCCAAAGGGGAACCAGAAGTTGGCTGTTTCTGCTCAGTATCTCATCGATGTTCTATGCCCCCCGTTGAAGCTCCAAGACATCCTAACCCTAATCAGCAATGGCCCCTTCTGCGGACACGTTGACGGTGCCCTCGTCTTCCGGGTGAATTCTCCTGGTCCGGCGGCGAGTAGTTTCACCATGAGGCTGGCTGCCAGGGTCACTGAGAACTCTGTCATAACGGTGAGCCTCGGACGGGTTCCAAGATTGGGCTTTTCGCCCACCGGGCAGTCGCTTCTGTCGGAGATCCCGAGCGTCGAAAGCCCGGGTTTGGCAAAGAAAGAGGATGGACACAGCGGCATTGTCATTCGGGAGCATGTTCTTGAATTTTTGTTGACAATGAACCACTCAGAAGAGGCAGATAATCCTGTCCCTCACAGAGTTTCTAACCTTGTCGTGCACATTATCGACACCCATGTCGACCATGTCCAAGATATAGTGACAAAGCTTGAGATGGAATTGGATTCAGTGGAGCTAGAACTAGACAAGGGTAATTGCTTCTTCTTTTTTATTTTTACAAGTTTATTGTTGATACAGTTCTAGGATCATGTTAGCATTGATATACTTGTGATTCTGTGGAAGGTAAAAATGAGGGATCAAAAGCATATCTTTATAAAGCTTCCTCAATTTTTTGCTATTTGATCGAAAATGTCGTTTCAATAATATGAGGAATGGGGTGGGGGGAGATGATAATTAAAAGCTGAGTGTGAAATATATGAGTATATAGAGGTAGATCATATTCAGAGCTCTACTAGGGAGGAAATGGCCAAGTTCTTAGATATCTGCATTGAACACCAAGAATATCAGTCAAATACAGTTTCGATTAGTTTAGAACCCTAGTAATTTTCTCTTTGCACAAAATTTTAAAAGCTAGGGGAGTAATTCAATGAGCAACACATTTGTGTTGTATGATGGAATTGAGATCTGCGAGGATACAGAGATAAAAAAAACGAGGGAGTTGTTTTTCCCTGGCGAGTATCAAAATGCTTTATATCATGTATGAATACAAACACAACAAACTGATTTTCATGTAGTGTCATTGGTGGACTATTTAGTAGAGCCTTTGCAACCTACAAGTGATGAGTTAATTGTTTCTGATTCTTGGGTTCAAGTATTCAATTTAACAAATACTTTTTCATGGTGTTTGGATGCTTTGCAGTTGCGGCCATGTACATGCACATAACTTAATTCCATCAAACTACTTTCTTAGCTACAATTGTATTTTGGTGTCCTTGGATATTCATGTAGCAACTTGTATATCTTGCTATATGACGGATAATTTCCTAGAGACGTCCAAATAATCACTTTTAGTGCAGGTGGCTCTGCATTGAAGAAGCAAATGTTGGATGACAGAAGATTTCCCAAAATGCATTTGAACTTACAGCGCCTATTACAAGTATGTTTGTTATTATCTTGATTTATCCTAAGTTGCTATTTAATATCGTCTAGATTTTTCTCTACCTACTTAGCTAACCAATTGGACAGCAGATGTTTCATATTTACATGAAATTAATCTCTTGTACTGCTTTGGTTAAGTGTTCTTTCCTGATCGTGTTATAATCCACAGGTTGTATCACATGGTGAACAAGTATTTCCGCGCGTGAAGGAGAAATGTTCAACCAAAAGTTGGTTTGCAAATGAAGATATTGTTGCTCTTGAAGAACTAATAGGCCGTCTTAGGAGGTTAAAAGAGAATTTGGGATTTATAGCAAATCGGGTCACTGCAATTCAAGCTGGTCTCGATAGCTGGCAGTCTGAACAAATAAATCGGAAGCTGTATTATCTTTCCTTCCTTTCTATGATCTTTCTTCCTTTATCTATAGTGACAGGAAGTAAGTCCTCTTTCTCCTACTGAAGATCTTCTTTTCTGCAATTCTTCAATAGTTGTCGTGTGGCAATGCTAACGCGATGCCTTTGATTCATTTTACAGTATTCGGAATGAACGTTGGTGGCGTGCCATGGACAGCCCAAAAGTATTCTGGGGTGGAAGATGGATTTCGGAATGTCTTGATCCTCTGTGGCTTGATTGTGCTTATGATTCTAATCGTGGTTTCGTTTCCTTTGCTCTACGTGCGGATAACTTCTTGGCGGAGGCGGCATGCCATGCGGAGGAGTTGGTCGATAAATAGAAAATCCTTCTTGAGTAGGACATTTACGCGCAGCGGGTTGCAAGGGAGAGGTTATATGCCCATATGAAAGTTCATCTATCTAGGAGTCAGTATGCAATCTATCAAAACATAGATATATTGGAAAGATTGTTGGCACGGAATTAGTATCAGTGCAAAGCAAAGTCCTGAAGTAGAGTTCCTCAGCAAAGGAGCATCACCATGGCATTCTTTTTGTCAGTTTCACTGGATAGAACGACGACGATATCGTTAGAAGGCTATTGGGTCGGAGCACAGCACATCCATGGCATTCCTAAACTATTTCAGTTTTACTTTGGCACTCTTTGACACATTCTTGGTACAACAAACAACACCATGTTCTGGAGCTCACATACTGTTATTTCATCCTCTCCTTCATGAGCTTCTCTTCGGCTTTGTTACTGACAAATGAAAGCAGGAAATCTAATTCCAGAGATGTTCAGCATTGAATTGAATTCATTGAAACTGTAATTTAGTGAGTTTGTTGTTATGTATCTAAAGTAGAGAAAAACACTTTTATTTGTCATCTTTTTGTGTGTGAGAGGTGAGATCTGTCCCATTCATTTGTGGTAATGACTCTGTTTTCACAGAGCTGCATTTTTTTTTAAATTTTTTTGAATATGATGTTGTAACCATTTTTATAGATTAATTTACCTATCTTATTTTCTTAAATCAAAGTATATATCCATTAACATGACTTCACTTTCTTTGTCCCTACAGAGATGGTGTGGTGGCTAAGATACAATGGTATTTTGTAGATATGACATGAATCGATTTCGGAAGAGGTCTAAAATTCTTTTCTGAATTCAATTGATCTCCACGCATGATTTATTTTTTTTATAATAGTCACGTGACAAACTGGTGGGGTATTGACGGTTTAAATCTTATATAGATTTCACTCTCTTTCGTTGAACAGAGTGGGTCCCAATATTTACAAGCTCGGCCCATTAAAGGGGCCCAGACCAACATTAACCCAAATTCCCTAATTTATCTGATTAGGGTTTTCCGTGAGCTATATAACCAATGGCGGCGTGTTTCTTCTTTTCCCCATCACAAGCAGCCGATCGACGCGGGAGGAGATACGTTAGGGGTCGGACGACGCTGGCGCAGCGATGAGGGCAAAGGTGAGGCCTTTTGACATCGCGGCTCAGTTCTCTTTCATCCCTTTGCAATAGATTCCTTTGTGGGGATCGATTTTTCGTATGAATTTGGTTTAAAAAAACCTTTTGTTACCTAGTTTCGTTCATTTGTGGCTGGTTCCTACAAACGTGATTTTTTCTAGGGTTGTTCCTTTACAACACTCCATCGCCCCTTCCACTGGATTTCTTTGGGTGGATCTTTTTTGCATATGAATTGGGTTGAAAAAGTATATATTTTTTTCGTTTGTTTCGTATGAAGATTGATCTTTGGCTAGTGATAACATCTAAGGCTTAAAATTGACAAAATGGTGGACTATTAACTTAGTTTTTATAATTGCGTAATAATTTTGAAAAAAGATCACCTTGAACGCATAAATACTTAATTCTGTGTTTGCTTTGAGGGAGGGAACAATAGCGTTATATAATAGAGAAAAAGTGAATTGCAACATCTTACAAAGAATTGATACATTGGGCGATGCACGACTCATGCGCGATGCAATGGGAAATGCACAATGCGCTCTCCGTTGAGATCGAAATTCGTACTGTAGTTCATCTCTTGAACCCTAAGCTTGCCTTCGCCGTCCTATTGCGGCCAGATTGCAATTGGGATCTGGTTGAATTGCTGCTGCCAGTGGTCTTGGTAGACCTGGCCAAGGTCCGGGTCAAACCCGGACCCGACCCGGAACCGGACCGTGGTCAACGGTCCGGTTAACCGGGTCAACGGGTTTGACCCGGACCCGTAACCGGACCGCCTATTAGGCGGTCCGGTCCCGGTTTTTTAAAAAACCGAACCGGAAAAAAAAAACCGGCATTTAAAAAAAAAAAAAAAAAATTTGGCCGAGCACGGGCGTGTCGCACAGCCGACACGCCCGTGTCGCTGTTTTCCCGTTACACGACACGGGCGTGTCGCACGGGCGTGTCCGTGTCGCGGCTGTGTTGCTCTCTGTGTCACGACACAGGCGTGTTGCTCTCGTACACAGCCGAGCACAGGCGTGTCGACCCGGACTTGACCCGGACCCGGACCCGGACCCGGAACCGGCGGTTCCATGACCCGGACCGTAACCGGCCACGAGCGGGCCGGTTAAGGGTCGATATTTTGTCAACCCGGACCCGGCGGTTTCGACCCGGACCCGGACCGAACCCGGACCGTGGCCAGGTCTAGGTCTTGGCGCTAGCGGCCAGGATTTTGGTTGCAATCCAACTGGTATCCAGCCCTGGTCCGGCTGGATTCCAACTCCAGCTGGATTCTGACCAGATCGTAGCTGAAATCCAGCTAAACGGTGCAGTGCTGAGCTGCTGTCGCGTGAGGAGAGTTACTGTTCATTTTCTGTTGCGCACGAGTTACACACTGCACATCGTCCAGCGTATCAAAATGGAGATCTTACATATGACATTTATCTTGTTCACTTAGTCCTTTTCTGCACACTAAGAAATCACTTGCACTCAATTTTGGTGCTTAGTTTTGAGAGTTCGAGTTGCAATGTTTTTTTGTCATGTTTTTCTAAGATCCGTAAGTATCAACACTTTGTTCTAAGACATCACTCTGATGGTGCTTCATTTTGACAGTTTATTGGAATATAGCAGTGCCCTTCTATTTCTGATGTGTTACTGTAATATTTCGTGTTCCTCTAAGTTTCATAAGTATATTCTTGAATATGTCGACACTTGGTCCTTTTTTCGAACACCAAGAAATCACTTGCACTCTCTTGGAGGATGGTGCTTCCTAACAGTTTATTGGAGTAGCAATATCCTTCTGTTTCTGAAATACTCCTCATAGTTTTTCTTTTGGTTCGAGTACAAGATTCCTCAACCCCAAAGTTGCATTGCTTTTGAGATGTTTTGTTGTTTTCAACCGGTCTGATTGGTCTCCAATCCCCAATTTAACTGAAGCTTAGGTTTGAAATCTTGTTCCATTCTGAGGGTTCAGTATTTGACTGGAAAAAGATGCGTCTGTGGCACTGATGATGTATCAAGGAGTTGTGGTAGGAGGAATCAAAGAGGGAAGAAGGGGTAAAACAGTTAAGGAACCTCAAGTAATATATCTTTGGCAACTCTAGTTTGTGGAAACCTTAATGAAGTGTTTTCAAAAGACTGGTTATCTTCTTTTCTCTTATCAGTCTTGCTGGTCTCGGTAATCAGCTAATCCTTAAAACGCCATCTCGAATGTCCATCGACTGACTGTTTTTTCGATACTTATCGGAATACTTACCCTTAAACTTGGCCTGTTTTGTGCAGTGGAAGAAGAAGAGGATGAGGCGGCTGAAGAGGAAACGCAGAAAGATGAGGCAGAGATCCAAATAGATCCTCAATAACAAGAACCACCAAATCTTGCTGTTCATTGTCATTGGTGTCCTTGGGTCTTTGATCCTTCTCCAACTGATGGAGAAAGCAAGAATAATTATGTTGCTCTTTTCTTTTCCTGCTTCATGACAATGTTTGGATTTCAGACTAAAATTATTTTATCAATATGTAACTCTTGCAAATTATCAAGGAATCTTTCCTTCTGAAGTTCTAATGGAGCTAGTTCAGTTGGTAAGTATATAGGAATGTAACTCTCTTAATTTTTGAAAGTTTTATTGTCCTAGATTATTGATCGACTTTCACTTTTGTATTTGTCAATTGAATTTCTGATTTATTTTTTTTATCGGTAGAGACAATAGGAAGGGATCATTAATGTGGTGATTTTATATTTTTCTAATGTATTTCTTTAACAATTTAATGCATCTTTGTTGAAGGGTGCTCTTAAACACTTTGGTTGATGCCGTCTAAGTAGAAAGTGAAAAATGAATCTGCACTTTAAAATGTTACGAAAATTTTCACCCAAGCTAAGCAAGTTCCAACAAATAGAGGAAATGAAATGATGCACATCCTTCAAAATGTATTTGCAGTATAAAATTATATTTTAGTAAATCATAATTGCATAAATTTAATTGGTTAGACATGTCATACTATTATTTAAAAAATGGAATAGAAATAATTAGAAAATTGTTTTTAAAAAAATCTGGTGGGTTTAGGTTTTAACCTCATCGGTCGTGTCTTAAGTCGCGTGCCATGGCAATCTGGGAAACGGCCACTCCGCGCTCCGCTCCATTTCCATCCATCCAATTCGACGCAGCAGAGGAAGAGATAATCCTCTGTGGAAGCCTCCGCCACCGCCAATGGCCCACGCCGTCGCCGTCGCCGCCGCATCCTTCTCGGGCGCCGCCCCAGCCTCCTCGCTTCCCCGCCGCCGGAATACCGCTGGCTTCTCCTTCAAGCAGAGGCTACCAGTGGCGTGCACTGGCCCCGACCTCCTGGCGGCCGCCAAGCTCACGGTGAGCGACTCTCTCACAAATGTCGTCTCTTCGGGGGGAGATTGCCTGCCGTCTTTGCCTTCTCTTTTAGGTTTTGCTTCCGATCGACTGAACCGTGTTGGATCCGATGGATGGTGAAGGTGGATAAGTATGTGAGGAGCGGGATGGTTGTGGGATTGGGGTCGGGACGCGCCTCTGGATTGGCCATTCAGTATCTTGGCCAGCGACTACGAGAGGGAAGCCTCAAGGACGTCGTCGGAGTCCCAACGTGAGCCTTCCTTCCTTCCTTAGCATTTTTTGAACAAAATTCATTTTTTTTCAAACATTGCCCTTCCTTCTTCTGCTCATTTAATTAATGCTTACAGACAAAATTTCATTTAAAAAAAAAATGGTTCCATAATTTAATGCTTCATACTTAAATCATTAGTAATGAACCCAGGGCAGGTGAATTTGGGATTCAGACAAAAAAATAAAAAAAAGAGCTTGGCTTCGATGAAGAAGCTAAGGCGGCCGACGTCGGCCGATTGATGGCCACCGGCCGCACGATCGGCGATCGTTGTCGGTTGATGATGACCATCGGCTACACGATCGGTTGTCAACCGGCGATGGCCGACCGATGACCGTCGACTGATGACGGCCAGCCGACGATTGTCGATCGGCGACGATCGACTGATGGTCGTCAGTTGGACGATCGTCGACTGATGATGGCCAGCCGACGATCGTGGATCGGCGATGGTAGACCAACGGTCATCGATCGATGACGGCTGCCTACCAACTAAGATTTTGATTAAATTCAAACGAAATTATAAGAATATTTTTATCTTTTTATAATAATATAAATTACATTCTTTATAACAAATAATGGATACCAAATAAAAGAATATAAAAATTTTTATAATTAAAGATTATATATCGATAACCACATATAAAATGTATATTACATTACAAATTTGATTACATTGCGAGCTTGATTATATTATTCCATATCAAACCTAACCTAAATGTTATGGTTAAAGTCTCAATTGATAACACTGCTAGTCTTTGAATTTAGTTATCTATTATGGTAAAAACCAATTGGGGAAAGCTAGAGAAGATGTTTGGAAGGGTTCGGCGAGGTCGGGTTTAGCTCAGCCGAACTGCTTGGAGCTCAGTCAGAGCGCGTCGAGTTGAGGTTGGACGAGATTGGGATGTGGTTAGTGTAAGAATTAGTCTAAGTGGTTACTCTGACTAGTCTCCCTATTTCGCAAAAAGGAGTCCTTTTTTGTATCATCTTGATTCCACTTTTATACGTCTCAAAGTGAGCATTCGTCTAATGAAACTATGCCAGACGACCAGGGAGCTCATCTATGTTACCTGAGATCGACCAGTAATTTTATCTACATCACTAAGTTACATGTTTAAGTGTTTTCCTGAGTACATTCAAACCGATTGCTTATGCAAAGTTAAGATCCTACACTATCGGATTCAAGTCATCTCTTACCGCGACTAAGAAACTTTCCAGCTATGTTATTTTTCTGTGCTACTAACAGTTTTACTTCTGTTTCATCAGCAATGACATGTTTTATCCACTACACATTTGTTGTCGTCTTCATTTTGCAGATCTGTTTCTAGTGCAAGTAAAGCAGCAATGGCAGGAATTCCACTGGACAATTACCAAGAAAATCTTCAAGTGTGCATACATTCTTTTGCCAAATATGTTGAATACTTGTCTGTTTGTTTTAGTGAGTAACTTTCATGCTTGACAATGTTCTCTAGTAGAATAAGCAACTTCTATCTCATGTCCCTTCAATAAGGATTAAGATTTCATGCCAGTGAATCAGGGCAGTTAAAAGTGGATACTCTTCTGGTTTTAATTCAGATTGATTTTGCATTTGACGATGCCGATATAATTGACAAGGGAACATTAACTGCCGTGATTGGTCGGAGAAAATTGGATGGTGCTGAATCCATAATCGAAGAGAAGGTAAATATTCCTAGCCATTCCTATATCTGCAAGGAAACACTAAAATTGTATTCATGTTATGAAATATGTTCTGTGGTTTTGGTGTGCTTTTGTGCAGTCAATAATAAAGAGAGCTAGTGGACTTGCTTTCATTGTGACTGAGAATCAATATACTGGTGAACTTGGTGGATCTATTCCAGTCCTGATTACTAGTGTATGCTCTTCTGTTGATTATGAAAATGCCATAGATAATTAGCTGTGTGAATGAGATAGCCAACAAGATTTTAGTTGTGGTTATCAGGGTAATTGGCTGGAAACTGCTGAACAAATAGACGATCTGTTTCTCGGAGACGCCGAGGTATGGTTTTACATGCTATGATCAGACTGGGAATGAATATTTCCACTGAATGAGGGATTATTTCGATATTGATCATCATGGAACTAGCCACTCAAATATAAGAACCACGATTGTCAAACAGAGTTATTCTGTGAACGAGGCTGATAACTTCATCAAAAAGGACTAAAGATGTAGAAAGAAATAGGAGAATGAGTACTTCAATACCTACATAGACAAGGAATGGACAAAAATGCATCATGTTTCACATATATAAATGTTTCGATTGTTTTTGTGACTTCATCTACACTATAGCTGTGCAATGCCCTTTAAATATGTTGTTCATGCAACAAGAAAAGATGTCGTATTCTTGGTTTGTTGCAAAGGTGTGGAGAAGATCACTATCTGGAGGTGCAGGTCCTCTAGGGGGCGACTTCCCGTTCATTACTAAAGAAGGGCACCATGTTCTTGATGTCATTTTCACGTCTCCTATACTCGATCTAGGTAACATGCCTCTTTTCACAAATTCCATCCAACCAATACTGTTTGTTTCTTGTCTTCAGGGAATAATGTTAATTTTCATAGAGCATAAAATACGAGGATGTAGTTACAACAGATGTTTGTTGATGATTAATGGCATTAGAGAATTGGAAGTTGGATAATGTTTGTTTCTTATTCTATCTCTTGAAAAATATGTAGCTTTTTTCCTTTTTTACTATACAGGTCAAGTTGCAGAAAGCCTCGATCAAGTTGACGGTGTTGTGGACCATGGAATTATATGTCGCATTCCGTTAGTATTCTCTGACCATTGTCAAATATTTTCTCTCTTTTGATTTTGACATAGACTTAAAACTGCTATAGTATAGAGACTCTCTACTAAAAAGTATTGTCTTCCTGCAAAAGTTTATTACTCTAATCTTGTGAAGATATTCGGAATCTAAGTTGCCTCTTGAAGCATCAACAAAAAGGTTTATATTATCCTTCTTTTGATTACCATTGCAGATGCATCGTGATAGTTGCTTCAAAGGAAGGATTAGAAGTTGTTGACAACATGTCGAAAAAACAAACTACCGACAGTTCATGATGATGTATGTTATCTAGAATCTGGATACCAAAAAGAATGTTTTTTTCCTGGCACAGCAAAATTTCAGATAGCTGAAATCACTTCTAACATAATGTAGGTTCATAGGATTGAGGTGTACTAGAGTTCCAGCAAGCTCTGAAGAGCTGTACCATATTAGAGGCATCATTCCCTTTGTTTATGGGTAATGGGTGCAACTATTTTTTAGTATATAAATGATTTACTATCCTTGGGGCAACTATGATGGAATACTACAGCAAAAAATCCTTGTAATTCTGTTGAAAACTACAGCAATAATATTCTGCATATACAATTGAAATGGTAATTTTCCCTTCAGAATTTTGTTGTTCACATGAGATTTATAAGTGAAAATACAGAATTGGGCATACAAAGTTGTTCTTAATGAAACGAAGAAAAACATTAGCAGCTCTTTGCAGAAGTTTACCTTTGAAGCTTATAGGGGTTCTAGAATGAATTTATTAAGTATTAGCAGTAAGAATGCCTTCAGGTTCAGTTTCTGTTAGCACATACTTATTCCATTCATCTCCTCTGTAGTCCATGCAGGAAAAGGTAATGAAGATAGCTGTTGCCATAAAGAACAACCCGGAGAAGGCTATAAACTGTGAATATATTGATAGACCTGCAACTTCCTGCCATTGACAAATAACAAGTCAACTATGAGGGGGAAAAATCAAGTATTACTATAATTATAATCCATCAAGTTGTTAATGATATTCTTGGGTGATCCTGTCCTTAGATATCTTTAATTTAGTTCATGGAACAACAATTCCAACATCTTGAATGACAAAAAATAAACAAAGATGGAGAGGGAATGATAATTTTGACACAACAGCAAATTCCAACCCTAAGTCCTAGTAACCTAGCTACGTTGGTGAGATTTAACACAGATTTTATATTTTACAACTAAGTCAATTTTGGAGCAACTTTGTGACAATGAAACTAATAGGCAAAAAAACTTAACTATGCAAACACCAAAGCTCCAATATCAGTAAGTTAAAAAGTTATAATTCACTAGTTATTGCAATGCCAGCTAAATCTTTAAAAAAACACCTGAGCTTTTTGCATCAATGTTTCTTGATCTATTATCACCATCGATGTTTCTTGATCTATTATCAGCTAAACTACTTGGGCACTAGGTGAGTAGATCATCACTTAGTTATAACTTCATAAGTTCAAAAAATAGTGTCATGGAAGTGCATGCCACCAAAGAATTAGATCAAAATGGAGACTACGTGCTTTTCAATAGATCTCCAAATCACTAGTAACACTATTGATAAGGTCAACATCATGTAAGTTCCAAGGGTAGTATGTGGGCCTTTAGACGTTTTAATAAGATCCTTAACTCCTACAATTTTCCCTCCAGCTTCATCATGAAAACTTCTTTCTGGATATCAGATAAAAAAAGATTGTCAATCGCCAGGATTTTAGGTATCATAAATAAGAAAGGGAATAATAATTCTCAAGAGATTCATTTAGTAACCAAACAAAAGAATCATTATCGAGCCAAAATTCTCCAGGAATGAAACATTCCATGAAGAGGTTATACATACAACTGCAGCTTGAAGCAATGTCTCAATTAGAAGCCCAGCAAAGTTATTGACTGAGAAGAGAAGGATGAAGTGTCCATTTGATAGTAGCCGTCCACACTGCACGCTCACAAGGCAAGAAAACGTTCTGTAGATTGTACAAATCACCACATAAGAGAGATATGCTCCCCAAATCTGTGTGTAGACTCCCATGACCACACAAATGATCCCCATGAACAATGATCCGAGGACATATATGAACTGGCGCGACCGATTGGAAAACTTGTCTATATAAATGGCACAGTAAGATCCAAGACTTCCTCCTGCTTCAGATATTGCTAAAACGTGTCCGTTGAATTTTGAATGGGAATCGATGGCATCAAAGAGCGTTGTGCCATAGTTCTGCACTAAGGAAACTCCTGCAAATGCAAGCGCCCACCTGTTGAAAGAAGAAACAGTATAATTATAAAAAATGTTAAGAATTGGATGATCTGTTTCTTAATATCTCAACACACTTATTGAGTTCAGAATTGGATCAGTGAACTTAGCAAATGAAGTAGGTGTTCAGAACAACCTAAGGGTGTGTTTGGTACGATAGAATAGAACAGAGTGGAATGACAAAATGAAAAGAGAATTAATTCATTTCATTCTTTAAATTGGTTGTAATAATGGAATGCTATAACTAGTTAAATGACTAATTTTTTATTCAATTTGTTGAGTTTATTTAATTCTTCCAATCAATATGACTTTCTTGGTAGGTCTAGTTTGTCTGTACGCCTAATGTACCTTATAAATTTGACACACCCATTTGGCTGATCCACTTGAACATGCTCAGTTCAATTGATTTGGCTTGCTGCATTAGTCCGCTTGGTACCCTATTTGCAGATTTTATTTATCTTCATTTTATTTTTAAAATAATATCTTAGTAGTGTATTATATTTATGGAGGTGGAATGAATACTTTCACCTCTATAGTATGGATAGACTCGAATAAGTCGTCCTAATCGACCTAAAGTTGTCCAGCCGAATGTTAGAGGTGAATCACAAAGGGAATAAGCCGTTCCTAGTCAATTTCATTCCACTTTATCTAATGCACTCTAACAAGAATAACATTTTTCAAAAATTGAATGGTGGAACTTATTAGGAAACATTCATAATTCTTCCAGTGCAAACCAAAAAGTGTAGTCGTTCTGGCTGCCAATAAATATCACAGTAAGTAGGCAAAACACTTAATTGCATGAGTTTTTTCAATCTGTTGGGTGGACTGGAAACTGTCAAGTTAATCACATTAGAAAACCCATCGATGATTTCTGTATAAAGCTACTTAAAACTTAAAAGTAAGAAATATTTAATGCTGCAGTTACGAGAACTAACCACACAGAGAGAATCTTTAAACTCTTACCGCCCCACGTTTCCTTCAGTGTTGCAGTCCATCCCTATTGACAAATTAAAAAAGGCACATCCATGTCAGGGAAAGAAAGTTTGGATAGAAAGCGTCAATTGAGTCTTTACTTAAACAATAAGATTTATTTATTCTATCGTAGAAAATCTTAATGATATGTGAAGGGAAGCTTTGGTGCAATGGTGAAATTGCTGCCATGTGATATGATGATCACGGATTTGAGTTGCGAAAATCACTTCTTGCAATGTAAGATAAAATTGCATATAATAAGCTCATAGACCCTTCTCCGGGACCCTATATTGATAGGAGCTTTGCGCATCAAACTGTCTTCTTTTTATCATAGAAAATCAAATATAACCCATAGCAAGTATGGAAATAAATGAATATCTAGAAGAGTGGATTAAGTAATATTCAAATAGCTGAAAGTCTGTAGTTTTGGAATAAAACTTGTAAACATGATTTACAGGCTTGGTTAGAAGCAAAGAAAGTATAACTTCACAGGTGCTGCCAAAACAAAATTAGGATCCAATAAACTATTGAGGAAGAAGTCACTGTCCAACCAACTCGAGAACAAAAGGCATAAGAATTGATATACTATAGTGTGCATTTTCAATGCCAATAACTTCATCTACTGTAAGAAAAAAGACTTGCTGGAAGAGAGAGAAAGGTCGTTGCTTGTTAGAATCAGTCAATTCTTAAATTTGAAGCGAGTCTATCTAATCCACTCTAGTACTTATATTGGCCACTCCACGTCCTAGGACTGTTTCTCTTGAGCAATATCTAGCCAAATTTGGTCTGGAACTTTAGATGGCTTGAACGATATAAATCTAGTAGGCACTGTGCTGATTCACCAAGACCAGTTGGGTCACACCACTTCAATTTGATCCAAACTATTGGTGTGTCCAACATTTCCATGGACAGGCCATCCTGCGTAGCAATTTAGGAAGTCCAGTGGGTGCCTGTTGCGCATGACAGTGCACCAACAATGTGAAGTATAAAGTGTGCCACATGGGTGCCTGCTGCGCATGACAGTGCACCACCAATGTGGCCTATTGTACACTTTCCACATTACTCCATATGCTGTCTCTATCAAAATTTATTTTTTCTCTTTACAATTCTGTCCAATATGTTATATTTAATATCTCAAACTCCTTCCAAAAACTAGACGTGAGACCAAAGTTTTCACAAGCTTCCCCTGAATTTCAAAAGCTTCTTTCTTAATGTTTTGACAGCAATTTTTTGGGAAAAAAAAACAAATCAATGTTGCTTTGTCCAAATGCTCACCTTGCTGGGATTCTCAAATCTAGTTAGATAAGACAACGAACACGAAGAAGGATCTGCAGGCAGAAGGAAAGTAGAGGCACAGCAAACAATCAGCTGCAAATAGGCTGGCAAATTATTCAGGCAAACACTAAATTGTAATGCCATGACAATGAGAAAACTGAAACTACTAAAGTAATTATTCCGACTTAGAAGATTTGAATGGTTAAACCAACTGTGTACACATACCGCAACAAGTGAAATGATGAAGTATATCTCGTATGAAGCATCCATAAGAGCAAGCAACTGACCTATAATAAGAAAATAGACAAAAACAAAATATTGTAACCAAAGCTAAGAAGAGACCACAAATTAAAACCAACCAATTATGAACCACGATAAATTATGAATTACAAAAAAAAAAAAATAATGGTTTGCTCGCTGTGGTTGTTATTGTTATGATAAGAACTAAGAAATAGCCAGCTTTTTCAGGCGGCATGGTATATAGCTAATACTTGCATACCCAATTCAGAAGCTAGCACAAAGGATAAAAGTGAAACTGTTTGAGTTAAGCTCGTCTGCAAATGAAACAAAATAAATCAGTGAGTTTTAATGCTCGCCTGAACGGAGCATGATTTGCATAGAGAGAAGTATTTTGCTACAGGAAGAAAATACAAACACATTCCATGAAACATGTAGATGGATGTCTTAGATCATGCACAAAAAGGACAACACAAATAGCATTAAATGAGTTGAAAATTACAGAAGAAGTAAGCTTCATGAATGTATAAGCATAGATGATAGAGTTACCATTACTAGTTTGGGGAAGCAATTGTTGAGAAAATTTTTGAAAGGATCGAGAACAAAATGCATATTTGCTAATAGATTACAATTAAGCATGGAAATTCATGATTTACAATAATTACAAAGAGAAGATATAGGTTCAATTCTCACAACAGAAAAAATTCTCACGCTTAGCTAGTCAATTTTCTGTTATTTGTGGGTCATATAATCTCCATGAAATTAGTATACATCACTGATTAACCATACAAGTAAAAACATGATATAGCAATCTAGCCCCTATCTAGAGGCAATTGGATTTTACATCTCTATCCTGATGCAGATGAGCATAGACCAAAGTTTATGATCAACATAGTTTACAAAGAAAAATAACTCTTCTACAAAGTGAGCATCATCTGCTAAACTTTGTGAATAGGTTCTGAAAAGCTTATCTGATTTTAGTTAATTAGGAAACATGCTGACAGGATTATCAGGGTGCATGCTAATGGTACTACCAAACTCCAACATTTGCACAAAACTCTATATTTGTAAAATAATAAATAGGATGAAAATCCCTTAGCTATATTTAAAGAGCTCAAGATATAAGTAAAAAAACATATATTTAGGCATCTAATTTCATGTAGGAACAAAAGGTCTAACAATTCCCAGCATCTAATTTTATGTAGGCACAACAGTTCTAACAATTCCCATAGGCAGGAACATTTGGTTGAAAATAACAGGAAAAAATCTCTCTGACATAAAGGAAAGGGGCACACCTAGAAAATGAAACTATGAATGCCCAACGAAATGATGGTCAAGCACATAATTATTATGACCACTATATTATTTCGCAAGGGTTTGAAGATCCTTTTTAACCATCTTAGACGAAAGGAAGATATTGCTTAATGCTACAAAAACTTCACGTGCATCCAGTGTCAAGTGATACCAGCCCACGATCCTTTTCCCACAGATCACCCGTTTGGATTACAGTGCAGTAGTTAAGTTTGAGATAGCTTCCAAATTCATAACAGAAAACTTCTTTAAGGTAAATAAAGAGCTTAAAGATGATTAATACATTGACAATGGAAGAGAGTTTACAATATACAGTTAACCAGAATTACTACAAAAGATCAAACTCAAAGTGAGTGAGCATATGCTTGAGCAGTTGTTTAGTGTATTCAAGACTAAAGAAACCCAATAATAAGCTAGCAATGAATTTCAATACTTCTGGGAGTAATTCTTTTGCCTACTTTATAAACTAGTAAAAGGTTGACAGTGGGAAATTTACATATTTTTAACTATTGTACCATGATTTGATAATCTTCTTCAAAGACAAGAAGAAAAATATATGACGAGAAGACCAGCCGTGATGATGTTGCAAATCCATACATAACCTACCAGCAAGAAGATTTAACAATCAGTGGGATGAAATGTTATTCTAAAAGTGAAGCATATGTTTGAAAGTTGAAGCCACAGTTTTTTTTTTTTTACCTATTATAGAACTCAATGGCACAGTTACTACTGGAACAAATGTGACCACAATAGAAAGTCCAAAACAATGAAAGTGCCTTGCCACAAATGTTGCACTTGCCTTCCAACACTTTGATAAAGCAGGCAGTATAGGATAAATCAAATTGAATCTAGTTCCTTGTTGATTGTTTACATCCTTTTTTCCCCCTTGTTTATACAAGACCTAATCTGTAAGTGCTAAACAATTCATATTTGCAAATGATAAGGTATATGTAGTATTCTAATATCAGCAGAGTTGGAGTAATTATTAGATTATAAGGCATAAGTTTGAAAGAGACCTTCTCTTTTGACACAAGTTCCTAGAAATACAAATATTGTGACTTTTACCTTCTAGATTTTATTTATTTATCTGTTTGTTTTCTTTGATAATGTATATGGAAGTAAGTCTGCAAGAGGATGTTGTCATTAGGTCCCTCTTGCTACTTTTTCACAAATTTCACTACATTTGTTTCAGCATCCTGGAATCCTAGACTGTAATTATTCAACAAAGATGAGAAGAAAAAAAACAAAATAAAACCGAAATATTTCATCTGAATTTTTCACAGGGTGATTAGGATTAATCAATCATGTTGACATAATTCATTGCAATAAAATGGAAATTTCAACTTCCCAGCAAAGTATGTCCTGATTTGCATTTTTCTCCTAAGCATGCAAATGTGTCAGTTAATACTGAAACTTTGCTTTCCCTTGTCAGTTTTTCCCAATCAAAATTTCCATCAACTTTCTCAAGAAAATGCCACTTGGCTCGTGTGTATACAGTTTATTGGTCAAGGTAATCCATTCAAAAGCTAATGACCATGGAAAATTGATCACAGATTGTAAATTTCATTGGGAAACTCACACAAGATTAAATTTAAGGGTAAACTAAAAACCAAGAACTTTACAAACAAACTGGGAATTCTGCATTATTATTTCAACCAGGATGGCCACCATGAGGACAGTTAACATTAAAAGAAAAAAAAACAAATGCTAGAAGAAGAATTAACAAATAACAACAAATTCAATCTTGGATCGAATTTACATCAACCAATCTAAGGGGAAAATAGACATGGATATACCAGCATAATATTGGTTTCCAAATTTTTATCAGCTAAATAATGTTAGAAGAAATAATGTTCAACTTGAATGGAAACTTAGTATCATTAACTAAGGACTTGCCTGCATAATTTGCATAGCCACAAGTGATTGTCCACACCATGCTATCAGATATGTCAGAGATAGTCCAAAAGCACCTAAAATACTAGCATCTCTGATCAGCATAAATTTAAATTGATAAGAAAGAGAACATGTTATTGGACATCAAGAAAGTACAAGAAAGAATTATAGTTTTTAAACAAAACTTCCTAGTTTCTAGCAATATAACTTTTATCTCGTAAAGAAAACATGAGAATAACACGACTGATGTCCCTACTCCTTTTTCACATAATAGCCAACATATATTGAATTTAATGAAAGATGAAAACTTTTGAATTTTACCTGTAACTATCATGACTTTGTGTGAGAGGTAATAGCTTGCGGGCGCCATGATAAGTGTAAATATAAGTTGAGCATAGACGCTTACAGGAAATATAAAATTTGTGACCTGGAAATTTTTCAGGAAAATTGTATGACAGTGGTTAAATTTTAACATTCAGCAATTTGAAAGGTCAATAAATCAACAGATTCAGCATACAAAAACAAATTTAGGATGACAAAACGACATTCACAAACAGATAGTCATTGCAAATATAAAGATAACAAACCTATCAAACCACCAACCAAACAATAATAATGATGGTGGAAATTTCAAACAATGAGAAAGCTGACCTAGGTTTTAAAGCATGTATCAGAACTAATCCTAGTCCCAACCAGCAGGTACCATATAATGTTGGCTTGTATTGGCATAGGATATGGGTCAATAAATGTGTGACCATGTCGATCCATGACTAATCATAAATATAGATTCTATAGTTTATATATTTCTAAACTATAAAATATATTTTGGAAATAGTCTCTTGCAAAACAAGGTAAGATTGCATATAATAGACCCTTCTTCGGAACCCCATATGGCGTGAGCTTTGTGCACCGAATTGCCCTTTAGTTTATACATTTCTAAACATAATCCTTTGACTCTTCAATCAATCACACCGACTCGTTAGAAGATAAGCTTTTTCCTTTATAATTTGATTCGATCAAGACATGACTGTCCCTAATAGTTGTTTGCTTTGATAATAAGCATGGTACATAACATGATAAGAAGCATAGATTTGGAAAATGTCAACAAATAGATGGCCATTCCTAATCATGATTTGCTTTGACATGGAGAACATGGTCACTAAGGAGAAATTTGTACATACACAACATGTGCAAAAGAACTATGAAAGGACCATATGCTTATCCTCAATGTTGAGGTAACTAACTTGATGACACAGACATTCAAGCATCCATAATGCTTTCACGCACTAATGAACTACAGACCAAAAGAAAACCAAGAATTCTTCAATTCAGTTACAATTTTTTTATTGTTTCATGAAAACCAAATTGATAATTAATTAAATATCAGAACTAGTCGACATTTGTAAGAGTAGATTAGTAAACTTGAACAGATGTCTAAGTGAATCAGCCTTCAGGTTTAGGAAATTAATAGAATGGAAAAATTAATTATGTAAAATTGCATACAACTTCACATGAGAATGATGAATATTGACTAAGCTTGTTAAAGGATACAAAAGTAAATTGGTTTAAGCATAACATCCTATGAGAGAAGGGTAGAAGGATAACATGACAGAGAAAACAAGGAAATAACTGAGCCTTTTTCCTCGCTGAAATATAGGAAGCAAACCCCCCAATAAGGGCAGTTTTATTACAGACATTTACAGGCCAATGACGCCTAACTTGTAAAGTGCCTGCGGATCTTAAATTTGAAAGGTGATATACTTATTAATCTACGCTCAAACAATAAAGCAACAATGCACTATTGGAGGCTGGATAAACTATAATTCAACTAAGAAATTTGACATTGTGGCCTCATAAGATTTGTGCTTACTGTTACTTCCATATCTTGCACTCAACGAAAGTTGGATACTTTAGCTATTACGTAAAGGAAGACTTCTTAGGAAGAGTTGAAAATAATGCTCTATTGTGTACATCATGTAAGTGATTTGCCCTCGATTATTCAAATCTAGCACAGTAAGTGATTCAAGAGTCACTTCGACCTTTCTAGTCTCAGCTCACAACAGCAACAATTTGCTAGCAACTACTCGATTGATACTATTACCAATAATTCATCAGTCAAACCCCAAGAATTTAACCCTAAAGCAAGCAGCAACCCAACTCGCGAGCAAAAACAACCGGACGGCCCGCAATTATAATTCGGCAGCGCAGGCAGCACCTGGTAGTTGGTGAAGTCCTTGACCGTAGTGAGGTAGGGAACGAGGTAGGGCTCAATGGGGAGAAACTGTGACGAGAAGGAGTACACGAGCAGCACGGTAAGCAGGGGCCTAGAGATCGAATCGCTACGTGGAAAGACAGAGCTCAACCGCCCCCGCCAATCCATCCTCGCTAGGAAGGACGACAGAAGCTAGCCGCACTCCTCCGGCGACGGGCGGAATCTACGGCCCGCGGCCGCAGCTCGCTCTCTCGCTCTCTCGCTTCGATTCGAGATCGATGATTTGCAGCGGAAGAAATTTGCCGAAGAAGAAGAAGAGTCGATGATTTGGTTTCTTTCGTGAAGAAATGGGATTCGTCTTTTTGTTAATTTAATTTTGGCCCCAAATTTTAATTTAATTTGATAAAAAGGGTTTGTTTTTTTTTTAATACAAGGATATTTGAATCTCGATCCGACTAATCTACGAGAGTGATCGATCCTATTCCACAGATCTTCAGAATATTTCGTCAATAATTGAATTGGATAAAATCAGAGCCTAAGTGACTTTTACTGTCCATCAAGAGTGAATCAGAGAAATACTTATAACCTTTTCACGGTTCAAACCGAACTCCACAATCGTACTATTCTTAAATGACGGTCTAACGCCGAAGTCATACTTTGTCTACCGGACAAACTGCTTATCTCATGCCCATCCGAATAGATTTTTTCTAAATTCACCGTTGAACAATATCATAGCAGAAGATCGAATTGTGTTTTCCTATGAATATCTCTCCGTTTTTATTGTTGCACTGTGTCCCAGAAAAAAAAAAAAAATTTTTACTCACACTATATATTGCTTTCGACTTGCTTAATCATAGAAATGATATTTGACAGACTACTGAATAAATTTTAAATGAGATATATTCTATTACTATCATAAAATATTCATAGTTCAATAATTAAATTTGATGATGTAATTATGTTATTCTTATAAGATAGATTTGGTGCAATTGTTTTCATTTGCAAAGTATTCAGCTGTACAAATTCCACCTAATTAATTCGAAAAAGAAATGATTCTTTTTTCTAATTCATCTATCAAATAAATTTAAAAAATAACTTATGCACATCTCGACCTTAATTATAATTTATCTTTAGTAGGATTGAACTCTAATACTCTGTATTATTCTTTGAGTACTTTACCATTGAGCCCCATATTATTTTATTATATTACTATAATATAAGTTAAATTCGATGTTTATATTCCATCACAAAATTAAATAATTAAATTTGAACAATAAACTTCCTAAATAGAAAATAGAGTTGAGTCTAATTAATCATCTATTTATTTAAAGAAAATGAACTAAGAAAATTTATGTAACGACGACAAATTCTATCGCTAATTAATTGATCTTATTTTTAGAACTATATATGTTTGCTAAATTCTACCTACTAACAAAAATCTTAATTAATTATATATGTAGATAGAAATAATAATTAATCAATGATATATTGTGTAAAAGATTGGAACCGTCAATCTAGTAACCTTCACTGATTTATCCTACGGTCATTGTAAGAGAAGTAAATCACGGAGAGTCTTTTAATTTGAACCTTGACACGTTGACTAAAGATAGTAGTGGAGGGTAGGCATGTTTATCGGTTCCTCAGTTATGGTTCCGATTCGATTCTAATTGGTTCTGGATCCGTCGACGTTGGGATCGATTTCGATTCCAAAATTTTAACTTTGAAACCAATTCAATCTAGATCGGTTCCGAATCAGTTTCGGACGGATTCCGAAATGATTCCGGACCATCTTTCTCGAACTTGAACTTTCAAATTCATCTATCGCGTCGATGATCATATTTTTTTTTTGTCGCAAAAATGATTTTGTAGACATGTTAAGAGTTTCTACCCTTAAATTAGCAATCAGAACCAGATCCAAATCGGAACCCGAATCGGTTCCGAAATCGATTGGAATCGAATCGAATCCGAATCGGAATATTTCTGGTTCGGTTCCAAAACTGGTTCATCTGAATCAATTTCGATTCCGAATTTTACGAATTGATTTCGACTCGATTCCGGATCAAAGCAAGAGATAAATTTTAAATTTTTTTTCGGAATAAATCCGTGTCCATTCCGTAATGGTCACAAACGCCACATCCTGTGGGAATAATCAATGACACCTTGATTTCCCATGTCGGTGGCATCAATGTCACTCATATCAAGTTTAATTAGTTATCCAAATTGATGCATTTAACTAAAATACTTTCCTCCAAATATCTTCTTCAACAACTTTTAGTACGTAGCTAACACAACAATTAACTTGAAAGCTAAGCAAAGTAACAACTCCCCCTTAATTAATGATTAATTGTTATAGATATATATATATATATATGCAATACTATCACACAACCTAACACTAATTAATCATCCCCATAATAACAAACGTCCCTCTAACTCATCTACTTTAATCCAAATTTAGAAATTTAAGTACTTACAAAAGCTAGCTAGTTGTTTCATTTTATTCTTTTGTGATCTCGTTAATTAGGTCCGGCTCGATCGATTGACGACGATCTTATTTTGACACCGCGAACTAATAATTCTTCGGGGCATTATTGTTTTAAGTTAGGTATTCTAGGTCCGATGCTCCATTCGATTAATTAGATACTTGACAAGCGATGTAACACCTAACTATTAGATATTAGTGTGCATATTAAGCCACCCCCTTGTTTCCTCCTTAAGTTAAAGCTAAAGTGCCCCCCTCAATTCCCAACCCTTACAAGCCAAAATGAACACCTTCCTAAAGAAGTGCAAGAGCCTTTCCATCTCGAAGCTAAAGAGAACATCCTCTTACAGTAGCCTCAGATCGAAATCCGCAAGGGAATTAGATCAAGACCTCGAGCCTTGGGAAGACGGCGACGATGAAGCGGCGGCGACGACGACGACGATCACAATCTTCGTAGGCCGGTCTCGGAGAAGGTACTCGGTGGAGAAGAGGCACTTGGATCACCCGTTGTTGAGCACGTTGATCGATCGATCGAGAATTATCGATGAGGTGCATGTGAGGTGCGAGGTCGTGTTGTTCGACCACTTGCTGTGGATGTTGGAGAATGCGGCGGCTGATGTGGCGGAGGACACGTTGGAAGAGTTAGCTGAGCTGTACACTTGTTGAATTTTTTTTTTTTTCATCATGATTTTTTATGATTGAGTTGGTTTTTTTGTTCATAGTTTTGCTTAATTTGTGATTCCAAAGATGGTCACCGGAGTTGCTGTTTGTTCGTGATTAATTATGGTTTGGTTGAATTCTTGATTATAATGGGCCACTTAATGATTCTGTTTAAGCCTCTTTTTAGTTTAATTACTTGGATTTGAGACCGGATCCAACTGTTATTTTTGAATTTGGTTCTTAATTTGCTTTCCATTTTTTATATAAAATATAAAAAATTAAAGCTTAGGTTGCGGAAACCTATTGCTGTTGCTAATTGAGGGGTTAAATTGTAAAATTTCCCTAAAAGAAAATTATAATCCGATCCACGAAGCTTCCGCCACACGAGATATTAGAGAAAGAATCCATTATACGTATGTAATCTTACCTTACTTTTTTATAAGAGACTATTTTTAGAATTTGAACTCGTGACCTCTTAGTGATAAGGCTCCCTTCTATTAAAATTCCCCTGGTATATATATATATATATATATATATATATATATATAAAAGATAATTAAGATCATTCCGATGTATTTCATTGTTAGTCTCTCGATGGCTATACTCTTTGATTTATTGGCCAAAAATAATAGAGGATTTTTAATCGGAAAAAGAGTTTTGAATCTCACTCCGAAAATCAACTTCTGTCTATTCCAATAACATCTGTGATACTTTAGCTAATGGACTATTTCGAGGGGACTATTAGATGCCTATATATTATGCAAAAGGTTGGAACTGTCAATCTAACGGCTCTCACTGTACGTTTTATTCCACGACTATCATGAGGGAGATAAATCACGGGTCCTATTCCTAGATCTTAACGCATATATATATATAGCGATGGAGAATCATCTAAATCAATTCATATTTATTTTATAACTATCATACTATTTCAGTCAACGTGTCATCCCCACATAAACTATCATATATATATATATCTTTGTATTATTGCTTTTATATATGCATGGCAGCCATGTCCCAATAATCAAATGAAAACTGAGGTAAAAAAAAATAGAAGTAAAATTCATGAGAAAAACAAACACGACAATATATACATCAAATTAACTGATCATCCAAATTTATTTTAAAATACAACTGCCAAATTTATTTAATTAATTAAAACACTCCCACCACATTATACATGCATTCAATTTATAACATTAAAGTTGGCTGATCATCCAAATTTATTTTTAAAACACAACTATATATTAAATTTATTTAAAACGACAGAATGAATGATCAGATAGCTAGATAGAGATCATCATTAATTAATTAATGAGTCAAAGCGACTCCGACGGAATTAATATAGCTGCCGTACTGGCCAAACAATCCAGCAATTTGACCGACGACGACTGGAACGATGAAATTCTCGCCGCCTCCTTGTCCAAAAGGCCCGTAATGTTTACCCGCGTGGGTCTTGAATTCCAGCTCAGTGATACAAGTTTCCCCATCATGAACTTTGAAGGACCCCAGCATCCAGTTGATATAGTCACCCGTCTCTAGTTGGAACTGCATGCATTCGACATCGATCTCAAATATATATTTCTATTCTTCGATTTCGATCGCGATTCGATCGGAGTCCGATCGAATCGCATTCGAATATAATTTCAGTCGTAATCTGACCGTTCATTGGCATACTATACCATACGCCGAATAAAATCATATATGTACGTTGGCGATGCATGCATTTCGACGTACCTCGTCGGATCCACGAATTTTTCTGCCGGCTAGGAATGTTTGGCCATTGGCATAGGTGATCTCCAAACCGTTGACCACCTCTCCGATGTAGAGTTTGACCTTGGTCATAGCTACGGCGACTTGACCAATGTCAAAGCTGTTGTTTCCGCGGCCTCCCCATGGCCCAATCTTGATATGCGAGCTGGGTTGAGCCATGTGGCTACTAGCTAAAGGGGTACTGGAGAGAGATAAAAAAAGGCTAGCTGAAGGAGAGCTGGACAGATTGCGGTACAAAGGAGTGGCAACCCCATTTCCTTCTTTTATAGACTATACCTGCTGAAGAGACCGAGACAAAGAAAAACTTAGAGAATATTAAATGAAGCAATTGAGGTGCATCCGTATAAAAATTATCAATCTAATAATCTCTGTCGATTTATTTTATAATTATTATAATCTAATTAATAATCTTATGAACATATAGAACACGTGGGAGCGGGAGATATCTGAGTCAAAAAAAAAAAATTTCTTTTGATATTGATTCATATCTTATTCGTAATACATCGTCATATCTTAACCATTATACGATCTACGACGTCGCTTATTTTCCAGCTAGCAACGTGACGATATGATTATTGCCTGTGCGCTTTAAATATGGCAACATATATATCGTCCGTGAATTCCGTGACATATAACGCAAAAAAATCAGAATTATGAAATTAATATAAATTCATTTTAGTTTGATTTTCTGAACATTATATAAGTCAATATATTTTTTGATGTACGATCATTGCCACCTATTAATTAAAAGGTTGCTTTGCTTTTGTGTGTTTGATTTGTATATGACAGTCACTTCCTTAACGTGACCTAATTTAATCGATCAACCACACTTCCTTATATATAACGTGACCTAATTAATTAAATAATTAATTTTTGAGAGCACACATTCTCCGCAAAAATGTCAAAAAGGATTTTATTGAGATAACACTTTTTATTTGTACTCCGTAGATTCAATATCATTTTTTTTTTCTTTTTCTTTTTTTTTCCTTTTTTTTTAATTACCGTGAGACAATGATCTTTAATATATAGTTTGTTTAATTTAATTTCCAAGTCATGCGTAACACGTTCGTATTCGAGAGATCTGGTCTTGGACCATCTAATTAGCACGAGTGATTTAATTTTTTTTTTTTAAGTTAAATAATATTTTTTTGGGGTCTAATTGTCTTTGAAAATTCGATTGATTCATTATACTTGTCTCTTAATTATGGTGCAAGTTTGATGATGGTTGAGGCGATGGTAGTCCATCCATTGCATATATATATAAGTAATAAAAAATTAACTAATTAACAAACTAGGAAAGGATTGAGGCTCATTAGTTTTTGTTATTATCATCAAATATTCAAATCTTCGATATTGAAGATTTATTCTGTTCGATAATATAAATTTTTAGTCTATATTCGATGTCGGATTGTCTGCCTATTTTTTTTTTTTCGAATTTTAAAATCAAATTTATCCTAACAAAAAAAATCAAATCATATTAATTTATAAAATACTATATCGTTTTATCATTACATCGTATCCCAGAGCTAAAGCTTATTAGTTATAACGACGATTTACTAAACCGTACGAATTATCCAAAAAACGTCCCATATTTTCATATTTATCAAATAGCACATTTAATTTTGAGCGATCGAGATTCAAATCCCAAGACTTCTGATGGTCTTTGGGATTTAATTCTCAAGTAGATAATGATCTTGGTTTGTACGCCATTTGTGGTGAATTCAAATCCCAGCACCATAGTGATGTTGATATTTCCAAATCTGCGATGGTGGTCTTTGGGATTCTGTGTCAGCAGTAGTCTTTAATTCAAATTCCAACACCATAGTGGTACTATGATTTGAATTCCCAACACCATAGTGGTGCTGTGATTTGAATTTTCAGCACCACGTTCGAAAATTAAGTGCGTTATTTCTGAAGAGTAAAAATGGAATTAAGTACACTATTTGATAAATCTGAAATTATAAGGTATTTTTTAGACAATTTCAAACTTAAAAAATACTGTTTGGTAAATTGCCATAGTTATAATTACGATATAACAGGATCGATCACTTGTGGTCGAGATTATCCCTTGTAAATCCCAGCCGGCACGATTTTGTAAAAATAGTATATATACATGCGATCCTAATTGATGGTAGCCAGTGGATATTTGGATCGTATAATCATCATCTTCTTTATATTGGGGCTGATGAACATTTGGTTGCGTCTTTGGTCATATGTACCATGTTTGCACGGTATGATCCTATTATGTTTTGATTAATCCGATCAAAATAAAAAATCCTCATGATTTATCTTCTTTGAAAGAAGATCGTTAAATTTACGATTCTATCCTTTTTATGAAATATTTGTACGATTGTATCTATGTGCGACCGGTGCACATACAACTTAGATTTTCATTCTCTATATAAATATCAAAAACTGTTGATGAAAAATATAAGGGGCTATTTGGTGTGCATGTAGTTTTTTATTTTCTGGAAAATAAAAAAACAATTTTTTTCTTATTTTTCAGAAAAAATTTTCTCACAAAATAAGGATGAAAAATATCAACCAAACATTATTTTTTTATTTTATCAAAAAATAAAAAATAATTTTTTTTCTATAAATCAAACGCTATCTAATTTTCTTTTCTTTTCGCATTTGAATTTTTCATTGTCTTTGGTAGTCATTTCTTTGCTCATCTTCTCCTCTTGATCTCATATTGATTTGATTGTCTAAGGTGCATTTGGTTGGGAGTTTTTGTTGATAACTTTGTTAGGTTATCAATAAAAATCTTATTTGGTTTAGGTTATAAATAATTACCTGGTTATGAACAAAAATCTTTTTAGGGGGAATCGGAAAACCTTGGAGAACCAAGGTTTTTGTTGATTCCCGAGTTAAGGAAACTTTTTTCCAATATTACCCCTAGCAATATATTAAATGTCAATTTGTTAAAACTCAATCGATTTGTCGTCCGTCGTCGGTCGTCGCCCGTCGTCGGTCGTCGCCCGTCGTCGACCGCCGTCGCCGCCCGTCGTCGGCCCGCCATCGCCAAATCACCGTCGTCGCCTTGGCCATGCCGCTTCGTCGTCGCCGCCATGCCGCCGTCGTTGGCGTCGCCACTGTTCTTGTTGCCGTCGCCGCGTTGTCGGCCGCCGCGCCGCCCGCCTGCGCGCCACCGTCGTCCGCTGCCGTCGCCGCCGTCGCCCGCCATCCGTCGCCGCTTCGCCGCCGCTTCGTCGCCGCCACCGCCTGCGTCGCCTGCCGTCATTTGCCGCTTCGTCGCCGTGACCATGCCGCCGTCGCCAAACCGATTGACGGCGACCATCGCGAGCCGATCGCCGTCGTTGTCGTCGTCAGTTGATCGATCGTCGTTGCCGCCGCCGATCGATCGACCACCATCGTCGCCACCGGTCGGTCGACCGTCGTTGTCGGCGGTCGGTCACCATTGTCGTGATCGTCTGGTCGGCCTTTCGCCACGGCCGACCGCAGAAGCGACGATAGATCGCTAGTTCATTAATATTTACGCATCGTATCGAATTGATTGAGCAAAGACAAAGGATAATTTAGTAAAATGTTAAACTAAGTTATATATTAAAACCTCTAACCAAACAAGGTTTTTATCTAAGGTTATATTTTATTCCAAGGTTATGTTTTATTCCCTGGTAATCACATAACCAACGTTATGCATTTGGTTAAGGATTTTTGTTGATAGCCTTATTAGGTTATCAACAAAAATCTTGTTTGGTTTAGGTTATGAACAATTACCTAGTAATTGTTCATTACTTAGTTATGAATAAAAAATCTTTTTAGGTGGAATCGGAAAACTTTAGAGAATGAAAGTTTTTGTTGATTCCCAGGGTTAAGGATTTTTTTTTTCAATATTACCCCTAACAATATATTAAATGTTAATTTGTCAAAACATAATTGATTTGTCGCCGTCGTCCATCGCCGTCGTCGGCCGCGACTTTGTTGCCGTCGCCGCGCCGAGCCGTCGTCGTCGCCACCGCCCTGCCGTCGCCGTGCCCTCAGCCACCGCGACTATATCGTCGCTCGCCTTTCGCCACCGCCATGCGGCCGTCATCGCCGTCGCACTCGCCGCGTCGTCGCCGTCGCCGGCCACACCGTCGCCCGTCACGACGACCACGATTGGCCGCCGACTCGACCGATCGATCATCGATCGTTGTCGACCGGTCGATCGATCACCATTACCACCGATCGGTCACCACCGTCATCATTATCGGCCGTCATTTCGCCGCCGTTCGTCGATCGCGCCACGCCATTAAATCAGTCCGTGCGCCAAATCGAATAACACTTATCTGACCTATCTCTGTAGTCATTAATATTTTCGTCGTCGTCGAATTGATTGAGCAATAGACAAAGGATAATTTAGTAAAATATTAAACTAAGTTATATATTAAAACCTCCGACCAAATAAGATTTTTATCAAAGGTTATATTTTATTCCCTAGTAATCACATAACCAAGGTTATGTATGATTACTCGAACCAAATAAGTGTTAAATGTGCAGAACTGTTTCGCCGTTTGTGATTTTTAAACTGCTCGGATATCCAACTTTCTAAAAAGAAGGCTGACGGTGCGAAAAGTGGACTATAACTAATCTAAGAGTATGTTTGATAGGACGCAATGTAATTTAAATGGTAACGTAATCAAAATTATAATAAAGTTATAATGAAATGCAATTAATCTTGATTATATTATTATATTTGAATAAAATTTTTATATAATTTTGAATTAAAAAATAATTATATTTTTTTGTTTGATATTCATTATAAAGACAGTAAGATCGATGGCGATGAGGGTGACAACGACGACGATCAACGAGGGTGACTAGCCGATCGGGCGGAGGCAAGCGAGGACCAGCCGTCTCGACGGTCGAGACGGCGACGGCCGGTGATGATGATAAACAATGACGGCCGACGGCCGACCGTCGGATGGCGACAATGATCGATCGACGATCGTTGAATATCCAACACTTTTCAGATTACATTATATTGTATTACAATTTTAAAATAATAATAAATAAAATAATCAATCTAATAATATAATATGGATTACATTACTTTCCAGTTTAATCGAATATCAAAATTTTATCATTAACCGACGTGATTTCTTTGGCAGAGTGTTTTTAATTTTAAACCATTAACGACTTCATTTGAAGGGAAATGAAGAAAAATTGAGTCGAAGAAGCTCATGTTTTAGGCTACTTGCTGAGCACGTTGATCGAACGATCGAGCATCGTCGATGAGGTGCACGTGAGGTGTGAGATCGTACTGTTCGACCACTTGCTGTTGATGTTGGATTATTCCGTGGGATTGGACGATTATTCCGTGGGACGAGCTCTCCATTTCCTTGTGACTACTAAGAGTCAAATTATTATCACGAAAACAAAGGTTAAATTTCATTGGATGAAATTTACTAATTCTTTATTTCTCTCTTCTGTTAGTTTCAATAATATCGTGATTAATTTTTTTTTATTGATTATGGGATCAATTGACAAGGTTTCTCACCGTTTTTTTTTTTTTTTACAAGTGGTATCGAAATCGCGACCAGCCAGCGACTCTCAGAAAGTCTCCATGCATCGGAAGAGTCGCAAGTGAGGGTTTTCCTCATGAATTTTGTTTTATATATAAATGTTTATGATTGAGTTTGTTTGTTTTTTGTCCATATTTTTGCTTCGTGATTCCAAAGATGAACACCGGAGTTGCTGTTTGTAGGCGATTAATTATGTTTTGGTTGAGTTATTGATCATGATTGTTCACTTAATGATTCTGTTTAAGGTTCTTTTAGTTTAATTACTTGGTTTTGGGACCCGATCCAACTGCTATTTTTGGATTTAGTTCTTAATTTGTTTTCCATTTTTGATATAAAATTAAAAAATAATTAAAGCTTAATCTCATAGGTTTTGGAAATCTATTCCTGTTGCTAAGTGAGGGGCTAAATTGCAAAATTCCCGGACTGGTCGAACCGGAAGACATTCGATAAACGATCGATGGTCCAGACCTCGCGGACCGGAAATGGCGGCTTTCCCTGCTCTGCTTCCTCAACGCCATCCTCATCCTCTGCGTTATCACCGTCGCTATCCTCATCCTCCCTCCAAAATACCTCGCTTTTCGCCTCCTCCTCCCCGCTTTCGTGTCTCTTCCTCCTCCGCCCTCTCCACCGCCGCCACCGCTCGAGACGTATGGCGCAACCCCGACCTCCATCCCCGCCGCCGCCGCAGGCGCAGCCGCACCGACTACATCGACCGAACCGTCGACATGGCTTCCCTCCTCCTCCAAATCAGCCAGACCACCTCGCCGGAGGAGCTCCACTCCGTCATGTCCCCTTACCTTGGGGATCGATCCGGGGAACACCGCCTCTCTCCCCGCTTCATGGTCTCCCTCCTCTCCCGCGAGCCCGACCACCGCCGCTCCCTCGCCCTCCTTGACTGGATGCTCGAAGCCGCCGACTACCCGCCCTCCGTCTTCGCCTTCAACGTCGTCCTCCGCAACGTCGTCCGCGCCGAGCAGTTTCCGCTTGCCCTCGGCCTCCTCCACGAGATGCGCCGCCTCCGCCGTCCCTCGCCTGATCCCGTGACCTATTCCACTATCCTCGCTTCCCTCGCTCGCGCCGGGAAGCTCGACACAGCCCTCTCCCTCCTTCCTCTCATGGACGCTGACTCCGTTGCCCCAGACCTGCCCCTTTTCACCACGCTGATGACGTTAGCCCTGCGCCTTGGCGATCATGCCAAGGCTCTCGCGCTATTCACCCGCCTCCGCGCCGCCGGGCTCAACCCCGATATCAGGGCCTTCAACGCCGCCCTCCACGGCCTCACCCTCGCCGGCCTTCTTCGCGAGGCCCGTGTCCTCCTTCTCGTCGACATGTCCGCCGCGGGCGTTGCACCCGACGCCATCTCTTTCTCCACCGTTCTCGCTGCCCTCGTCCGCCGCCGCCGCTTCCTCCAGGCGCTCTCCCTCTTCTCCGAGATGCGGACCCACCACGTGACCCCCGACCTCACCACCTGCAACATCATGCTCGATGCATACGGGCAGCTCGACATGGCCAAGGAGGCGGATCGCCTCTTCTGGAGCATGCGGCGGATTGGGGTCGAACCCGGAATTGTCTCCTACAACACCATGCTCCGCGTCTACGGCGACGCAGAGCTCTTCGGCGAGGCAATCCACCTCTTCCGCCTCATGCAGCGCAAGGACATCGAGCAGAACGTGGTGACCTACAACACCATGATCAAGATCTACGGCAAAACTCTAGAGCACGAGAAAGCTGGCAACTTGGTCCAAGAAATGCAAAAAAAGGGAATCGAGCCCAATGCCATCACATACTCCACCATCATCTCCATCTGGGGCAAGGCCGGCAAGCTCGATCGGGCTGCAAAACTTTTCCAGAAGCTGAGGAGCTCAGGAGTCGAAATCGATCCCGTATTGTATCAAACAATAATCGTGGTATACGAAAGGGCTGGCCTTGTCGGGCACGCAAGCCGTTTGCTCCATGACCTCAAACACCCGGAGAGCATCCCCAAGGAGACGGCCATCAAGATACTTGCCAACGCCGGCCGCGTCGAGGAGGCTGCTTGGCTCTTCAGGCAAGCAACAGACGCCGGGGAGGTCAAGGATATCTCTGTGTTCCGGTGCATGATTGACTTATTCTCCAGGAACAGGAAGCACACCAACGTGATAGAGGTCTTCGAGAAGATGAGATCAGTGGGTTACTTTCCCGACTCAGAGATGATTGCCACAGTTCTAAATGCTTATGGAAAGTTGCAGGAGTTCGACAGGGCTGATGCCGTTTACCAGGAGATGAAGGAAGAAGGTTGTGTTTTCTCAGACAGGGTGCACTTCCAGATGATGAGCCTCTTGGGCGCCCGGAGAGATTTTGCAGGTTTGGAAGCATTGCTCGGTTGGCTGAAGGATGACCCGAACATCGACAAGAAAGAGCTGCACCTCGTGGCAGCGAGTGCGTACGAGAGAGCTAACAAGCTTTCTGAGGCATCTCGAATCATCACACAGATAAGAAATTTGGATCTTTAGCATTTCTTATGGATGGAATTTCAATTATTACTGATGATTTTTACTTGCGCATTATGTTATCGAGCTTCATCCCAAATTCAGGCGCAGTAAGACTTGGGAGGTAGACAATGCATTTCGAACAGGGTAATTGATGTCCAAAGGCTGCTCCCATTTGGAAGCTCTCATGGCAGCATCCTTGCTAGAGCTCTATAGTGAAACGATCAAGTATTACTCAAAGCACTGTGTAAAGATGCACAATGTCATCCGAGACATAGCACTATTGAAGGTCTCTGGGTTGGAGGGGAACAAAAGAAAAAGCAGGATTTGGGTTGAGTCATTTGCCTAGACAAGAAGAATGACAAAAAACAAAGCGAGCATGATTCTTGAGCTTCCCATGGAGATTCCAAGGGATTCATCTTTACTTTCTATGTTGATTCTCCATCACAACAATAGCCTGGTAACAATTACTCCAAGCATGCCTCCTTTAACATACTTGGATCTCTCTGATTGTGATATAAGAGAGCTTCCCATGGAGATTGGTAGCTTAACTGAGTTTCAATATTTCAACTTGTCCCACAATCCTATTGCAAGACTGCGGAGATGCAAGCTGGGTTCAGCCATGAATAAAGGACTGGAAAGATTCTTGTCATTCCTCTTGTCTAGGCAAATGACTCAACCAAATTCCTGCTTTTACAATCGATCTTTTGTTCCTCCAACCCAAGACCATCAATAGTGCCATGTCTCGGATGACATCGTGCATCTTTAAACAGTGCTTTGGGTAATACTTGATTGTTTCACTAGAGAGCTCTAGCAAGGATGCTGCCATGAGAGCTTCCAAATGGGAGCATCCTTTGGTGAAAGCTTCATTGATGTATCAATCAACTTAGATGGCTCCTAGTTGTGTAGTTTGATCTATCAAGGGAAATTGTTTAGCCATATTGCTACAAAATGGTCATATTACAATAAAATCAATGTTTACTTATGAAACAGACGCTACCAAATTAAGTGTAAGTTGCTCCTCTAAATATCTAATCTTTATAATTAAATGATTAATTTCTGAGCCCATAAATACTCTGTTCCGCAAGTCGAACAAAATGTTGAGGAAGATTCTAACACGCCTGACTATTCTAGATCCTCTAAATCTATCTCCTTCCAATCCTTATTGTTTATTTTGTGCTCCATGGATTCCACACAACTTTTTTAATGGGTAGATCTCGTCGGACGACGACTCTAATAAATCCTTCGAGGTAATACAATCTCTTCTTTAGATGCGTTTTCAAGTGATTGATCTTGTTTTCTGCCTAGTCTTAGACCATCTAATTTAACATGAGCAATTTCATTAATTACTTTAAGTTAATTAATAATTTTTCAAAGTTTATTTGAGTTTGATAATTTGATTGATTGGTTACTAGTCTCCTAATTGGGTATATGTTTGATGATAGTTGTGTCTTCATCCTTTGTGAAAATTTTCAAATTAACTAGCAAATTATACCAGGAGAATAGTTATGAAAGATAAGATTATTTCTGGAGTTATAATGTAGTGATGGATGTTTTCTTCAACTGAGAGATTATCTCTCGTACATGGATGATGCTGTTCGAATTGTTACGGCATGTGTCTCAATTAAATCCTAAAAGACTTCGTAAATGTAAATGTGATACTAATTTAAATATTTACCTAAATATCAAAATCCACAAAACCATCATTGCATTTGGTAGTATTTTAAACCGTATACACGCCATCAAACATCATAAATTTTAATATGATCAAACGGTGATATCCAACAACTGTGTCATTATATAAAGAACTACTTTGAGTGAAGAAGATAATTTATCAAAGCTAATGATACTAGTTCACTGATGATGTAATATAAAGAAGACAATCAGATTTACATGTCAAACTCACTAAAGAATCTAATAATTTGACTGTCCATTAGGATGATCAGAACAATGAGCCCAATATTCTCCTTGCAAATAAGATCCACATTTCCTTCGGGCAGTCATGACTGCATTAGTCATCTGATTTTATATGTGAGAATGTACCAATAAACCTCGTGCCAATAGGTGATCTATTTGTCCGCAAAATGTTGGAATCCATCAATCTAACGATCTTCACTGGTCTGTTCCACGGTCGCTATGAGGGAGATAAAAATCACGGAGAATTCCATGAGTCTTGATATGATGATCAAAATATATGAAGATTATCTGAATTCAAAAAAGAGTTTTATATCAAAATACGTGATGATCAAAAGTCTTGATTTGATGAGTCTTGATGTGTAGAATATTTTTTTTTTATTATTTTTTGGATAATGCTAGAGAAAATATATGTATCAAAATGATACTTTACTTTGCTGTTATCTAGGGAACAAATAAAGCATGCATGGGAGTTTTCCAAAGAGAAACAAAATCTATTGAAATCATATTTAACTTGACATGAACCAAAAATAAAAAATAAAAATACTGCCGCCACTAATTAATCAGAACATATGAAAACCATTGACTCAGATCATGTTTTTTTGGGAAATATAGAGAAATTACAATTAGTTGCTTCCCAGGAATAAGAATTTGCAGTGGCAGTTTTTCACTGTTGCAACTAATTGCATTAACTAAAGGAAGAGCAATTTATCAAAATATACAAAACACACTGACTTAGTTTTCATATTTACCAAAAGAATAATACCCTTTTCCCTTGCTAGAGAAAAGGAAAAAAAAAATGAAATCATGACAAGAATCAAAGCAATCGGGACCACGAGCTCAGGGTGATGCCCGCAACCACAGTGAAATATCGGTAAACAATTTTATCTTTTTATTATTTTTTCCCAAAAAGAAAAAAAAAGTGATTTTACAAAATAATCTATAAAAGCCACTTCCATGTTTTAAATTTTTTTTTTACCAAAAAAAAAGTTACATAATTTTACTTACTCTATATAAAATGTTAAATCATTTCTAAATGTTCAACTATTTCATATAGGCTGACTAACTAATAAATGATTTTGTATGAAAATATAGATCACATACCGGTCTAAAGGAATAAACTTGGGAGCGAGGAAATTCTTAATGCTCTCGTCTTTCCACTCCAAGTTGTCCCACCAAATTTGCTCACCTTCAATCTTTTTTATTCTGCTCTTGGATATTTCAGTCTCAAATGGTAATTTTTTGAGCTTTGAACAATCCATAACATCTATATGTTCCAAGTAGGGAAAATGAAATGGTGGATTTGCAATGCAATTGAGGTTCTCCATAGCAAACAAATTCAAGCTCTGGATGTTAGAGCTAGTGCTGGAATTGGAGTTCCCTATGTCACTTATTAGTGACTTCATCTGGGGACAATCAATTATCTCTACGAGATTAAGGCATGGCAGATGTTGAATCCAAGAAATATCTTTCAAATTCCAGCATTGAGAAATGTATAGTTCACGAAGGTTGCGGAGCACAACTCCATTCAATAAAATATTTTCCAATAGGTTTAGGTCAAATAATTTGAGAATCTTCAAACGTCCAAAACTTGATTGGCGACTTGCTCCTGCAGCGAACATTAGTTTGTCTAGTCCGACACTTGTAATACTCAGATGCTCAAGGTTGTCACTCACGTTGCAGTTCCATTGTGGAGTGCCCAGATCAAAGTTTGGAAGTTCTGAAACATACTTTCCATTTATGACGAGTTTCCATATGGAAACATTTGGTAACATGTTCAATCGCTCAATGTTGTCTGTTGTTGCATGAATGCTAATTCCGACACTTAATTGGTGGCGTCCTTTGAAATATTTCAGCTCATCACACCACCATTCAGGTATAGGATAAATATGTCTTATATCTAGCAACCTCAGCATTGGTAAATTGGATATTGTCCCGTTGGGTACAGTCTCAAGTTCAGTATTCTTTAGGAGCAAGAACTCTAATTTGGCCAGGCAACCAAACTCGGCCGGCAGTGTTGTAATAGGATTGAAGCACAAGTTTAAATATCGAAGCTCAGTTAAGCTACCAATCTCCATGGGAAGCTCTGTTATATTACACCAACCGAGATCCAAGTATGTTAAACGAGACATGCTTGGGAACAAACTCGGAGGAATTGTTTTTAGGTTTCTGTTGTGATGGAGAATCAACATAGAAAGTTTTGAAAAAGTGGAAGCTCCGTAGTCTTGTAAAGATGTAATCTTATTCCACATGAATGATGCTCGCTCTGCAGCTTGCCATTCCTCTTGTCTAGGCAAATGACTCAATTCAATTCCTGCTTTTACAATCCATTTTCTTTTGTTCTCCTCCAACCCAGAGACCATCAAGAGCGCCATGTCTCGGATAACATCGTGCATCTTTATAGAGTTCCCACAGTACTCTAGTAAGGATGCAGCCATCAGAGCATCCAAATGAGAGTATCCTTTGGTGAAAGCTTCATTGATTAAATTAAATTCACGGATTATGCCGCAACCTATCCAACACTGTATCAAATCATCAAATTTGTGGATCTCATAATCTTCTGGCCACAAAGCGCAGCACAAGAGACATTCTCTGATGGAGTCATTCTCTAAACTGGTGTAGCTCAGATTGAAGGCTTTATACACGACGAGTGAATCTTCTGAAAGCCTAATGGTCGTCCACTCATGTTTATCCTTTATTTGATGGAGAGCGCCCTTCCAGGCTTCCCATGACTTTTTCCCTGACATGGCCCGGGCAACGGTGATAAGAGCGAGAGGAAGACCTGCACATTCTCTTGCAAGTTCTTGAGCAACGAAATTAATTCCACCATCTGAGCTGAGAAACTCTTTATCGCTATTCTGTTCAAAGAGTTGCCATGCTTGATCTTGATCCAGACATTCGACTTTGATCTTCTTTTCTGCTTCCATTTGTCCACATACTGTTTCGCTTCGGGTCGTGAACACCATGACTTTGTGCAGTTGCTGTTGCTGGCCTAGCTCAATAACCGGGTGTGCCATCCCTAACAGTTGAAGATCCAGACACTCCCAAATGTCATCAAGAAGCAGCAAACAATTTTTGTTCTTCAAATAGCTAAATAATTTATCACCACAAATTCGTTCATCGTCAGTCTCCTTTATTGTCTTCAATTCTAGACTCTCGGCGATATTCATTTGAAGCTTTTTCAATTGACAGTCTTTGGAGGCCACTACCCAAATGACACAATCAAATATGGTGTGCTTAAGAAGATAGTATTGTCGGATGCTTTTCAATACGGTAGTCTTACCGACGCCACCCATTCCATAGATGCCTATGAGGTTGTCTTCTCCACCATCAATGTAGCCAACAATCTCCTTCACATATGACTCGATCCCAACAGGTGGTCGATATGAGATGGGAAGCATCACGGTGGATTCCAGAGGGCCAACTGTTGCAATCGGATCCAGTGCACCAGCTCGGCTCATCAGTTCATTAGCCTCGCCAAGCTTGATCGCCACTCTTCGGATGATGGAGCAGCAGTTTGATGACTCAATAACAGAGACCTGATCTCCTGCTTCTTGTGTTTGACTCGACGTGCCACCAGTTAGACTGAAGCAATTGCAACTGAAGCAACCTAATGAAGCAAAGAGCAGACGGAAAAATTTCTTTTTTGTTCTCTTACATATAAAAAAGGTAGCTTAATTGTGTGGATTAAAACACAAAGAGTGTCAATTGAATTGGCGTGAAAAGAGAAAAGAAAAAATATGGAAGGATACTCTGATACTCACTCATGCTTTGGAAAATCAGCTTGATATCAGTCACTTGGCCTTCCAATTCCTCTACCTCCCGTAGCCACTGATTCACCTCGTTGGTCGGAAATTTTCCCTCGCGTTCCGCTTTGCCGATCTGGTTCTTGATGTCGTCCTTTTTGCTTCTCAATCTTTCTATTTCCCTTTCTAATTTCTCGATGTCAGATTTCGGTTTGCCCAGTCGCAACGTCGCCTTGAGCCCGCTTAGGCACTTGTTGACGTCTACGTTGAAATTTAATTTGATGCACGCCATGGACGTAGAGAAGTTTTACCTTGTGGACTAGCTAGCTAGCAATATGGGTAAGATTTAAGGAGGGAGGGAGATGAGGAGAAGCTTTACCTTGTCCATATTTATTTCTTTTAATTAGGGAGCAAGTAGGTTAAGCAAGTTAATTAATATCCGGGGAGAAAAGACTTTGAATACATAAAGGCGACTTGAATCATAATGTTACGTTGGCAGCAATTATTGATTACATTGATCCATGGGTTTATTTAAAATATATATATATATATATATATATATATATATATATATATATACTTTGAAAATAAAAACTTTTAGCACAGCGATGAAATTATTATGGTAGGATTTTGAAGTAATAAATTCAAATCATGAAAATTATCATTTGTTATCGTCTTTCATTATATGGGATAGGATTACGTATAATAATTTTTTTTTCGAAATTCAATGTCGATAAAAATTTTATGCACGGAATTTTTTTAGTAAAAAAATAATTTCTTGATTTGTGAGGGGAAAAAAAATCTCCTTGTTTGATGGAGCTAGGCTCATGTCCATAAAGGTTGCAGTGGCTCTTGGACTCTAAGAGGAGATGATGATTCGTTTTATTTTCACTCAATTAACTTAGATATATGCGATGGTTTCTCACCTCATCTGATTTTGATATACGAAGGTAAGTTGTTATGCTAATGAATTCTATTTATCCTACCTCAATTGACTATATATATATATATATATTCTTGCTTAATAGATCGTTGTGCTTGGTTAATTAATTAATAAACAAGTTTAGCCATATTGCTATAAATACTTTAATTACTTGTTTCACTATTAAAGTTAATTATTCCATCAAATTAAATTTATCTAATTATATGACAACTAGGGGAGCAATAGGATAATTTTAGAGGATTAAGGGCTAAGTAGATATTTAATTTGACTAATATCTTAAAATGATCATCTTGATAAAACATATAATATTAAATATTTAAATCTCAAGGTGTTCAATCAGCATCAGTGTCACTATGAGTCTGTTTGGATGGAAGAGATTCGTCGCCACGGGAATGACGTGGTAGCTAAGACACGACGGTATTTACAGAAATAACATGAATCGATTTCGGAAGAGATCTAAAATTATTTTCTTGATTTAAATGACCTCCACGTATATTGATCATCATGTCAAAGCCTATAAGCTCCTCCATAATTTAGCTCTTTTACAATAGCCGTGGAAACCGATATTGTTAGATTGACCGTTTCAATTTTTTACAGGAGGAAAGAGATTCATTAATTGAAAAGGAGGAGAGAGAAAGAAAAGAGAAAAATTAAGAAAATCTTTTTTTTTATAAGTAAAAAAGGATAAAAGTTGTCCTTGACTTTCTTCTCTCGCTTCTTTCCAAATAAAAGTTAAAATTTTCCCTATATTTATTTAACCTTCCCTTTTTCCTTCTCTTTCCTTACTAGCCGTAACTCTTTGGAATAATTAATTTTTTAGCCAATAAATTATCCACAAGTTGCATGTCATGCCGAGAAAAAAATTAATTTCTAAATTCACAAATGGTGTGAAGAAAGATTATAAGAAAGTCTAGATCCATTGGATACATTTGCTTTCAATTTTCACCCTTGATTTAATTTTGTGCTCCATAGTTTGATCATCACTTTGTCGTCATCATTAGATCTTATTACAATTATCATTGATAATTAATTGTTTCCTTGGTAATGGTAAGTTAATTGCGGAGTCAAAGAGACATAATTATTTTAGGTCTTTTCTTATCAACTCAGTCCACCTTCTTAATTGTTGTGTAGTTACATGCCATTATCAACAAGAAAAAGAAAAATAAAATCATTGGTAGTTGTTGTCTCAAGGTTCAAATCCATATTTTAACAAATATAGAAATTTTAATTAAATTTTTTTGATTAAAATGAAAAATCAAATTAATCATTGATCGATTCGACCGCTGACATTTATTTAATGATCGTCTATTTTATTGAAATAATAGGAAAAATTAAACCCAGTTGCAAAATATTGCCTAGCTTGCTTAAGTAATTTTTGCACCCGACTAATTTGATATTTAATCAATGCATGCAGGTCACATTCGTACAAGAATCAATTAGGTCAAATGCAATATTCTAATCCTGTTAGGCTGGGTCACTCGTTTGATATCTCCACCTCCCACAGCCACGGGAAATTTTCTCTTAAACATAGGACTGTAAATGAATCAGTTGTTCATGAATAAATTTGATGTTCAACTCGATAAAAACTCATTTATATTAGTTCAATATGTATCAAAGTCAATTAATAAATAAATTTGAACAACTTGATAAATTAAATAAATAAACTTAAATACATATGCATTCGACTTGTTAATGTTCGTAAATAATATTTATAATTATACTTATTTATGAACTTATTTATACTCATTTATAAATAAGAATTAAAATTTTAAAATTTTAAATAAACAAATAAACTTGACTTAAGAGCTTGATAATATTTAAATAAATCAATCTTAAATAAATTTGAATCAAGCTTGATTAGAAGTTTGATATCCATTAAACAAATAAAGCTCAATTCAAGCTCAAATAAAGTTAATTTTGAATAGATTTTTTTAATAGTTTGGTTAATTTTAGATTTGACTCAGTTTGATTTCATTATCTTATTAAATAAATCTGAATACTATAAAATTTAACTTGACTCGATTCATTTACAATCCTATTTAAATGAATCCTTTATTATCGTAATTTAATATCATCTATCACCTCTAGTGGCAACCCAATTCTTGTAAAACCAACGAAAGGGAGAAACAGGAGGCAAAAGGATATCGTAGACTTTGAGTAATTAAGATGTACCAGGAACATGATTAGTTTAATGGTATAAATGTTAATTTTTAACAACTGATATAGCTGTCCATTTCATTTGGTTAAATTTGTTAAAGGAAGTCAATACGATCGATTGAAATTTAAACTCCAAACGCCAAAATAATATTATTCTCTTCACTTTTTCTCGTTCTTAATTTGTCTTTTGTTTTTATTCTTCAAACTAAAGGAACGTGTCAAAGCTTCTAAGAATTAATATAAAAAACGATTGAATTAAGAAATGCACAAGTCAAACAAAAATTCAAGTTCATGACTGTGCAATAGTCCAATTTTATTAAGAAATACAAAAGCCGAACAAAAAATGTAGCGCTAGTTCTAATGACGAATGAGTTGAACGGGTCAAGCTAGACGTGATCTGTCATTAAAACTCGATCAATTGAATTGTTTGGATAAATTGGAGAAGTCAGTATATATGATTCTCTGGAATCAAAATATTATTCAGTTAAGATACATTTTTTTTATTCTTTTTCTTTTTTCTCATTCCATTCGAAGTTGCTATTTAATAATACCATAAGATTTTCTTGTTTTAATTAATTCACAATCTCTGTATTTGATGTTTTCAAAAGAAACAACTGCATAATGGCAAGAAAAAACCAAGTAGACACAAATAACCAAGCCGAGTTTTGTTTTAGTCGAGTATTAAGGAAAAGATATATAGCTGGTATAATTAAATGACATGCTGAAAATTTGACGTTCAGAGGAGAAAAAATGCCCATAGAAAAGCTCTGTTTCTAATGAATGCCCGAATGAAACACCCTTTATCCAACAAAAAAGTTCAACTTTTTTACGATGAAATTTTCATTTGGTCAGTTTTCAATCTCAGGCTTATTTCTAGAGTACTAAAAACAACATCTAAGCGCAGTATATATAAACATGGTTTTCTGCAAAAAACTGAATTATATTCAAAATTTACTTTCTGTTCGGAAAAAAAAATTCTGTTTCATGAAGGACAACACCTAGTGAAGAAACAACTGTTCTGCAGCTTCTTCTCCATGTTTACAAAAGACACATCCACAATCATTTTATTGGATTCCTTGAGTTGTCTGTCTTCTATTCCTGAGAGGCAAGACTTTGATGGTTCATTCTCTGTAGGCTTAGCTTGTGCTGATTGAGGACTTGGGGCATCGTTGATGACTTTCTCAATTGTTACGAATGGAAATTCTTTGGATAGATTGGAGAAGTAACTTTTCATACACTGGGATTATTAAAAACAACTGTTAAGGTATATATGCATTTGAGAAATTTTGTTAACTTCATACACGTATATTTTTCCGTACGTGCACTGAGCAAGAGTAGCTTCATTTGAAACAGGTCGCCCAATCAAGTCTCTGAGATAATCTTTGTAACTCTCGTCATCCCAATTCAAGTTATTCCACCAATCTTTTTCATCTTCAATTTTTTTTTAACCTGTTCTTCAATATTTCAGCCCCAAATGATAGTTTTTTGAACTTTAGACACTTTTTGAACATTTATTTATTCCAAGTAAGGAACATGAAGTGGTTGGGTTGCAAAACAATTTAGGTTCCGCATGTAGGACAAACTCAACCTTTAGATGCTAGAAAAGGATCTAGAGTTGGAGTTCCCTACGTTTTTTATTAGTTTTGAAAAAGTGGAAGCTCCAAAGTGTTGTAAAGATGTAATCTGATTACTCTGCTTCTATGCATTCCTCTTGTCTAGGCAAATGACTCAACCCAATTCCTGCTTTTACAATTCATTTGCTTTTGTTCCCCTAATCCCCCCAATCCAAAGATCATCAACAATGCCATGTCTCGGATGACATCGTGCATCTTTACACCTCTATGAGAAGAGACCTTGTCGCTATATTGCTCTAGCAAGGATGCAGCCATGAGAGCTTCCAAATGGGAGCATCCTTTGGTGAAAGCTTCATTGATGTATCAATCAACTTAGATGGCTCCTAGTCGGTCTAGTTTGATCTATCAAGGGAAAGTGTTTAGCCATATTGCTACAAAATGGTCATATTACAATAAAATCAATGTTTACTTATGAAACAGACGCTACCAAATGAAGTGTAAGTTGCTCCTCTAAATATCTAATCTTTATAATTAAATAATTAATTTCTGAGCCCATAAATTCTCTGTTCCGCAAGTTAACAAAATGTTGAGGAAGATTCGAACCCGCTTGACTATTCTAGATCCTCTAAATCTATCTCCTTCCAATCCTTATTGTTTATTTTGTGCTCCATGGATTCCACACTACTTTTTTAATGGGTAGATCTCGTCGGACGATGACCCTAATAAATCCTTCGAGGTAATACAATCTCTTCTTTAGATGTGTTTTCAAGTGCTTGATCTTGTTGTCTGCCTAGTCTTAGACCATCTAATTAAACATGAGCAATTTCATTAATTACTTTAAGTTTGTTTGAGTTTGATAATTTGATAGATTGGTTACTGGGTATATCATAGATGATAGTTGTGTCTTCATCCTTTGTGAAGTTTCCTCGCTTGATGTTGGGGCGAAGATAGTTGCATGATCCATGGCAAGTGGCAACTCTTCCAGCAGTAGGAGATAAAAAAATTAACTAGCAAATTAACATTATCTCTCGTACATGGATGATGCTGTTTGGATTGTTAAGACTTCGTAAATATAAATATTAAATATAAATGTGATCCTAATTTAAATATTTACCTAAATATCAAAATCCACGAAGCCATGATTTCATTTGGTGGCGTTTTAAACAGTATACATGCCATCAAACATCACCAATTTTAATATGATCAAACGGTGATATCCAACAACTATCATTATATGAAATAGAACTACTTTGAGTGAAGAAGATAATTTATCAAAGCTAATGATACTAGTTCACTGATGAAGTAATATAAAGAAGACAATCAGATTTTAAGATATCAATCAAATTTAGGTACATGTCAAACTAACTAAAGAATCTAATAATTTGACTGTCCATTACAATGATTAATTAGAACAATGAACCTTTATTCTCCTTGCAAATAAGATCATGACTGCATGAAGAGCCGCCTTGGACAGGGGCAGTTGGGCCCTACTCAGAGTCCAAATACTTTTTGTTAAATTTCATAAGGAGAAGAGCTCAATTATTATTGAAAAATATATTTTTTATTTGTAAAAAAGTCATTTTTATTATTTGGCTCAGACTTAGAACTGATTTAGCTGCATTAGTCATCTGAATTTATCTAAGAGAATGTACCTATAAACCTCGTGCCGACGGGCGAACCACTTGTCGACCTATGCTTGAAATTGCCTGTGTATAATATTTTATTATTATTATTTTTTGGACAATGCTAGAGAAAGAATAAATATATGTATCAAAGTGATGCTTTACTTTGCTGTTATCCAGGGAACAAATAAAGCATGCATGGGAGTTTTCCAAAGAGAAACAAAATCTATGGAAACCATATTTAACTTGACATGAACCAAAAACAAAAATAAAAATGCCGCCGCCACTAATTAATCAGAACATATGAAAAGCATTGACTCAGATCATGATTATTTGGGAAATATGGAGAAATTGCAATTAGTTGCTTCCCAAGAATAAGAATTTGCAGTGGCAGTTTTTCATTGTTGCAACTAATTTCATTAACTAAAGGAAGAGCAATTTATCAAAATACACAAAACACTCCTAACTTAGTTTTCATATTTACCAAAAGAATAATACCCTTTTCCCTTGCTAGAGAAAAGGAAAAAAAAAAAAAAATCATGACAAGAATCAAAGCAATCGGAACCACGAGCTCAAGATGATGCTCGCAATCACAATGAAATATCGGTAAACAATTTTATCTTTCTATTATATTTTTCCAAAAAGAAAAAAAAAATGATTTTAAAAAATAATTTATAAAAGCCACTTCCATGTTTTAATTTTTTTTAACAAAAAAAAAATGATAGACATGCTACATAATTTTGCCTACTCTATAAAATGTTAAATCATTTCTAAATGTTCAACTATTATATATAGACTGACTAAATAATAAATGATTTTGTATGAAAATATAGATCACATACCGGTCTAAAGGAATAAAATGAGGAGCGAGGAAATTCTTAATGCTCTCGTCTTTCCACTCCAAGTTGTCCCACCAAATTTGCTCACCTTCAATCTTTTTTAATCTGCTCTTGGATATTTCAGTCTCAAATGGTAATTTTTTGAGCTTTGAACAATCCATAACAACTATATGTTCCAAGTAGGGAAAACGGAATGGTGGGTTTGCAATGCAATTGAGGTTCTTCATGGCAAACAAATTCAAGCTCAGGATGCTAGAGCTAGTGCTGGAATTGGAGTTCCCTATGTCACTTATTAGTGACTTCATCTCGGGACAATCGTTTATCTCAACGAGATTAAGGCATGGCAGATGTTGAATCCAAGAAACATCTTTCAACTTCCAGCATTTAAAAATGTATAGTTCACGAAGGTTGCGGAGCACAACTCCATTCAATAAAATATTTTCCAATAGTCGTATGTCAAATAAATTGAGAATCTTTAAACGTCCAAAACTTGATTGGCGACTTGCTCCTGCAGCGAACATTAGTTTATCTAGTGCGACATGTGTAATACTCAGATGCTCAAGGTTGTCATTGACGTTGCAATTCCATTGTGGAGTGCCCAGATCAAATTAGTTTGGAAGTTCTGAAACTTTCTTTCCATTTATGACGAGTTTCCATATGGAGACATTTTGTAACATGTTCAATCGCTCAATGTTCTCTGTTGTTGCATGAATGCTAATTCCCACACATAATTGGTGGCGTCCTTTGAAACATTTCAGCTCATTACACCACCATTGAGGAATAAGATATATGTCTCTTATATCCAACCACTTGAGCACTGATAAATTGGATATTGTCCCGTTGGGTACAGTCTCAAGTTCAGTATTCTTTAGGAGCAAGAACTCTAGTTTGGCCATGCAACCAAACTCGGCCGGCAGTGTTCTAATAGGATTGAAGGACAAGTTTAAATATCGAAGCTCAGTTAAGCAACCAATCTCCATGGGAAGCTCTGTTATATCACACCAACCGAGATCCAATTATGTTAAACGAGACATGCTTGCGAACAAACTCGGAGGAATTGTTTTTAGGCTATAGTTGCGATGGAGAATCAACATAGAAAGTTTTGGAAAAGTGGAAGCTCCAAAGCCTTGTAAAGATGTAATGTTATTGTTCATGAATGATGCTCGCTCTGCGTCTTGCCATTCCTCTTGTCTAGGCAAATGACTCAATCCAATTCCTGCTTTTACAATCCATTTTCTTTTGTTGTCCTTCAACCCAGAGACCATCAAGAGCGCCATATCTCGGATGACATCGTGCATCTTTATAGAGTTCCCGCCGCAGTGCTCTAGTAAGGATGCAGCCATAAGAGCATCCAAATGGGAGTATCCTTTGGCAAAAGCTTCATTGATTAAATTAAATTTATGGATTATGCCGCAGCCTATCCAACACGGTATCAACTCCTTGAATTTGTGGATCTTATAATCTTCAGGCCACAAAGCGCAACACAAGAGGCATTCTCTGATGGAGTCATTCTCTAAACTGGTGTAGCTCAGATTGAAGGCTTTATACACGACGAGTGAATCTTACGCTCGATGGTTGTCCACTCATGTTTATCCCTTATTTGACGGAGAGAGCAGTCCCAAGCTTCCCAAGATTTTTTTCCTGACATGGCCCGGGCAACAGTGATAAGAGCGAGCGGAAGACCTGCACATTCTTTTGCAAGTTCTTGAGCAACAAAATTAATTCCACCATCTGAGCTGAGAAACTGTTTATCGCTATTCTGCTCAAAGAGTTGCCATGCTTGATCTTGATCCAGGCATTTGACTTTGATCTTCTTTTCTACTTCTATTTGTCCATATACTCTCTCGCTTCGAGTCGTGAGCACCACAACTTTGTGCAGCTGCTGTTGCTGGCCCGACTCGATAGCCGGATGTGCCATCCCCAACAGTTGAAGATCCAGACGCTCCCAAATGTCATCAAGAAGCAGCAAGCAGTTCTTGTTCTTCAAATAGCTAAACAATTTATCACCACAAGTTCGTTCATCGTCAGTCTCCTTCATTGTCTTCAATTCTAGACTCTCCGCGATATTCATCTGAAGCCTTTTCAATTGGCAGTCTTTAGAGGCCACACAATCAAATATGGTATGCTTAAAAAGATAATGTTGTCGGATGCTCTTCAAAATGGTGGTCTTACCGACGCCACCCATTCCGTAGATACCTATGATATCGTTTTCTCCACCATTGATGTAGCCAACAATCTCCTTCACATATGGCTCGATCCCAACAGGTCGTCGGTGTGGCATCACGGTGGGTTCCAGAGGTCCAATTGTGGCAATCGGATCCAGTGCACCAGCTCGGCTCATCAATTCATTAGCCTCGCCGAGCCTGGTCACCACTCTTCGAACGATGGAGCAGCAGTTTGATGACTCAATGACATAGACCTGATTTCCTGCTTGCTGTGTTTGACTCGGCGTGCTACCAGTTAGATTGAAGCAATTGCAACTGAAGCAACCTAATGAAGCAAGATTAGACGGAAAATCCTTCTTCTTTTTTTTTTGTTGTTGTTCTCTTACATATAAAAACTATTGGGATCAAAACACAAAGAGTGGCAATTGAATTTGCGTGAAAAGGAAAAAGGTATGTGAGAATACTCACTCATGTTTTGGAAATCCAGCTTGATATCAGTCACTTGGCCTTCCAATTCCTCCACCTCCCGTAGCCACTGGTTCACCTCGTTGGTCGGAATTTTCCCCTCGCGCTCCGCTTTGTCTATCTGGTTCTTGATGTCGTCCCTTTTGCTTCTCAATCTTGCTATTTCCCTTTCTAATTTCTCGATGTCAGATTTCGGCTTGCCCAGTCGCAACGTTGCCTTGAGCCCGCTTAGGCACTGATTGACGTCTACATTGAAATTTAATTTGATGCACGCCATGGACGTGTAGAAGCTTTACCTCGTCGACTAGCTAGCAATATGGGTAAGAGTAGTTAAGGAGGGTGGGAGATGGAGGAGAAGTTTTGCCTTTAGATATTTATTTCTTATAGGGAGCAAGTAGGTTAAGCAAGTTAGCAAGTTAGTCAATATCAGGGGAGAGAAGACTTGAATAAATAAAGACGACTTGAACCGTAATGTTATGTTGGCAGTGATTACATTTATATTTATCCAAGGGTTTATTTTAAAAAAAAATCAATATATATATATATATATATATATATATACTTTGAAAATAAAATTTTTTAGCTTGATAAAATTATTTTCGTAAATGATTTAAAAGTAATGAATTCAAGTCATGAAAATAATATTTTGTTATCGTCTTTCACAATAAAATTTATAATAAATTTTTGTTTTGGATAGAAATTTTATGCGCGAAATTTTTTAGCAAAAAAATAATTTCTTAATTTGAGAGAGAAAAACACTCTCCTTGTTTGATGGAGCCTCATGTTGGTAAAGAGGAGCTCTAGATGATGATTCATTTTATTTTCACTCGTTTTACTTAGATATGATGGTTTCTCACTTCATCTGATTTGATATACGAAGATAAGTTGTTCTGCTAATGAATTCTATTCATCCTACCTCAATTGACTATATATATATATATATATATATATATATATATATATATATATATATATATATATATATATATTCTTGCTTAATAGAGTTGTGTCTGTTTAGTTAATTAATAAACAAGTTTAGCCATATTGCTATAAATACTTTAATTACTTGTTTCACTATTAAAGTTAATTATTCCATCAAATTAAATTTATCTAATTATATGACAACTAGGGGAGCAATAGTATAATTTTAGAGGATTAAGGGCTAAGTAGATATTTAATTATATTTGACTAATATATTAAAATGATCATCTTGATGAATTAAAATAAACGGTATTAAATATTTAAATCTCAAGGTGTTCATCCCGCATCAGCATCACTAACTCTTTCGCATAATTAATTTTTTAGCCAATAAATTATCCACAAGTTGCATGTCATGCCGAGAAAAATTTAATTTCTAAATTCACAAATGATGTGAAGAAAGATTATAAGAAAGTCTAGATCCATTGGATACATTTGCTTTCAATTTTCACCCAATTTTGTGCTCTATAGTTTGATAAGGGGCGGCTTTAGGGGGGGACCATGGTCCCCTTAAATTTTAAGTGATTATTATTTTTCACTATGATATTACGATACATTGTGATGTATTATGTTATCAAAATTTTATTTATTTATTTTTTTAATTAATGTTATTATATTTAAGTATGCGACCACAATATAAAATTATGGATTCGCCCTGAGTTTGATCATCATGGTGTCCATTGTTAATTAGATCGTATTACGGTTAACATAAATAATTGTTTCCTTGGTAATGGTAAGTTAATTGCTGAGTCAAAAAGATTTAATTATGCTTAGGTCTTTTAATTTCTTGTCAACTCAGTCCACCTTCTTGTTGTGTTAATTACATGCCATTGTCAACAAGAAAAAAAAACATCATTGGTAGTTGTTGTCACAAGGTTAAAATCCATATTTTAAAAATAATAGATATTTTAATTAACTTTTTTTATTAAAATGAAAATGAAAAATCAAATTAATCATTCATCGGTTCAACCGTCTGACGTTTAGATTGTCTATTGCCCTCCGATTATGGTATAATGATAAGGTGTCCATAAAATTTCTCAGACATTTACAATTCAAATCTATTTATATAAATTTTTCTCCAAATGAGATGCTGATTCTAAAAAGCTGGGCTGCTGGATCGCCTGTTATGCGCACTTCTCAATTTATTTTGACGGTTGATGAGAAATTTCTATGGGATCGAATCGGCCGCCTCCAGAATTAGTTGGGGCCAAAGTTTGGATACTTTGTGCTGACTAAATCACTCCATTGGTCAGAAATTTTCCCTCACACTCCGCCTCGATGATCTGGTTCTTGATGTCGTCCCTCTTGCCTCTCAATCTTGCCATCTCCTTTTTCAAAGCTTTAATAGTTAGTTAGCAGTATGGATCGATAAGAATTAGACAGGAAGGGAAATGCTTACGGCGACGACAACTAGAGATTTGTTTTATAAAAGAGACAGCTCAAACTTTAATCAGAGTTTTGATAAATAAACTCAATAAGTTTGCCAAAAAAAAAAAAATAATAACTGAGTTCATTTAAACTCTTAACCGCAACCCTTTATTATTGCAAGTTAATATCAAAAGGATATTGTAGACATAAGTAATTAAGGTCTACTAGTAACATGATTAGTTTAATGTTATAACCATGTTTTTAACATCTGATATAGCTGTCTATTTCATTTGGTTAAATTTGTTAAAGGAAGTCAATACCATCCACTTATGTAATAATCAATTGAAAATTATACTCCAAACGCCAAAATAACATTATTCTCTTCACTTTTTCTCGTTCTTAATTTGTCTTTCGTTTTTATTCTTCAAACTAAAGGAACGTGTCAAAGCTTCTAAGAATCTAAAAACCGAAGAATTAGAGATATGTAATAATACGATTGAATTAAGAAATACACAAGTCAAATAAAAATTTGCGTGACTGTGCAATAGTCTTATTTTATTAAGAAATGCAAAAGTGAAACAAAAAATTAAGCGCTCTAATGACGAATGAGTTGAACGGGTCAAGCGAGACGGGATCTGTCAAACAAACTCGATCAATTGAATTGTTTGGATAAATTGTAGAAGTCAATATGATCCTATGGGATGTGGTCGTATTTTAGGGTACTTTTTGCCGAGCTTTTAGGAGAGGTAGGATTTTCATGGCCACAACAATATCTCTACCAATATCAACACACGTCAAGAGACCGCCGCCGAGGTTTTCGACTTCGACTCTCCGATACTTAAGTTAGACAGGAAAGAAGAAGGTGTAAAAAGAAGACAGAATGAAAAATTCATAGAGTCCAGAGAGGGGAGAGAGTGAACCTTTTCCTTAATTTTCTCTTATATAGCACCTGTGAAAGGGTTCTTCGCATATTGGGGTTATCCTCTGCCCACCGCGCATGTTGAACGGTTAGGGGGCAACCTCTACTGGGAATCTCCATGTGGCAAGCCACGAGTGGGTAAGAATTAATTATCGTGCGGATAAGCCATTGAGGGATCGTTCATACTTTGTATAAGAAAAGAATATTCTGAATGGTTTCTGCTTTCTTGAGTAATCTTCGCTCCCGACTTGGTCTATTTCGGTCTTGGATCCCTCTCGAGTTGTCTTTGCCCTCGACTCGATCAGTTATAGTTTTAGACCCTTTTCGAGTCGTCTTCGCTCCCAACTTGACTTGCTGTTGTTTTAGATTCTTCCTGAATCGCCTTCACCCCTGACCTACTCCGGTCTTAGACTCTTTCTGAGTCGCTTCACCCTTGACTCGACCTAGTCTGGTCTTAGGCATTTCCCGAGTTGCCTTCACCCCTGACTCAACCTGCTATGGTCTTAGACTCTTTCTGAGTTGCTTCACCCCTGATTCAACGTATTCTAGTCTTAGACCCTTTCCGAGTAGCCTTCACCTCCGACTTGACCTACTCTGGTCTTAGACTCTTTCCAAGTCGTCTTTGCCTCAACTTGAACCTGCCTCGACTTGCACTACTCTCTAATTTGATACGGGGTCCTACACTGGGGCCTTATTTCTTTCCTCTATTGATCGTTTGGGTCCTATAGGTCAGATCATATCCACATCATTTGTCACCCCTCCCAAGTAGTCAGACGAATAAGTATGAAGGTCTCACATTATTTGATTGGTTTCTTGGGTTGGAGAACCCTCTAAGTCCTTCTAGGGTTAGTCGTTCCTTCTTATTCCATCTTCATGACCACTCCTCTTCTCCTCTTTTTCCCCCTTCGATCGGGTGTAATCTCTTCGCCGACATTATGCAAGACATAGTTTGAAATGCACTTGTGGAACTATAGAATGAGAAAAGGTCTAGTAGGACAGGATCGTCACCCCTTGCCTCTCAGCTAACATTTTCCGAGATCATTATGCCCTCTGATCCCACCACTGTGGTGAGGGCTACCTTTTCCTTTTCGGATCAAGTGATGACCTTGCGATCAACGAATGCTCATACCATAGGGAAAGTTCCGCTTCATGACGCCCTACCTTTGTGAGAAACTTCTCGATCTTTCAGAATTCTTCGCTTGTTTGAGTCATCTTGGAGGTTTTTGCAAACGAGATCTTCTTCTCAAGGGTTCTCGGAATTTAGGAACTCGTCGACGGAGGGCCTTTCTTCTGCTCTCCAATTTCTTCCCTTGACCGCCCCAATTCCTTCCTCTGCTCACACATCCCTTTCTACCCCTCCTATTTCCTATATTCTTGAACCCCCTTCTTCGATCTCCGTTGTTCCCTTATCGCCTCGATGTCCCGTCTCATCCATCCTCCCCTCATCCTCTTACTATTTTGGATCACCCAATTCACTTTCTATCGCGGAACTACTTGTACCTCTACCTCGAGTGCCCTTTCTGTCATTGCTCTAGCCCCCTTCTCCTGAAGAACTTCACCTCATGACATATTCGGGGAGATGAACCGCTCTAGAACGCTTGAATTATGGGTTGATGACAGTAAGTATAACCGATGGGATTATTCGTCTCTTCTCTCACACTCTTCTATTCATTTTTCTAAATTCGTTTTCCTACAAGCTCAGGACAACTATATGGAGTTAGTTCAGCATCTAGCTGAATACCCAGAGAAATTGGCCCTCACTTCTTGTCTTCCATAGCTTCCAGTGGATGTTGCTTCTTCGCCAAACGTCATCCCTTCCATTTAGGAATTGGACCCAGTAGCACCCCTAGATCAGGATGTGGTAGGTTCGGTTCCTCCTGACGAGATCCTCCCTAGTACTGCCTTCTTGCAATCTCAATTAGCAGACTGCCATGCTCAAGTCCATAAAGTTGCTAATAAGAATGACAATCTCTCTCGATGAAACGCTCAATTGATTGGGGAATTGTCTTGAGAGATCGATGAAAAATGCAGAGTCACGAAGGAGTGAGACTTACTCCTTTCTCATTGCTTGGACTGGGGATCCTTGGTGGCACACCTTGAGACAACCATCAACCGCTCTTTGGATGCCTTTATTCAAGTAAATTGGGCATCTTTTGAAGCGTTGCACGAAGCCAAAGAGCTACTTGCCAACACTTCTTCCCGTCTTTCTTCCCATAATGAAAGTTTTTAGACCTTAGTGAAAGATCTCCTTCCCCTTTCAGCGGAACATGCACGAATTTTGAGCTTGCTGATGCCACCTCAGAGGCCGGGGGAGGGGTCTAGCTCTCCAGTGGACGATGGTCAACTGTGATCTTAGGAAGCATTCTTATGTCTATTCATCAAACCGATGTCGGGGCATACCTGTTCCTTCTTTACTTTTGAACAGAGAATTCGGAATGTATGTTTTTTTTGTCATATTCTTGCAACTGGGACCTAGTTCTCTCATATATCTATGAGTTTTGCTAGTTTCGCATTTTCCCCTTAAAGTTAAATCTTTAGGAGGAAAAAACGATCAAGTCTCCTCTCTCCTTGGCCTTTTGGCTTTTCCTTCATTATGGTGTAATCTTTGTCCTTCTTAACTTCGACCAGTACCATCCCCATTGTCCTTCTCATAATGTCTCGAGCATTATAGCTCTTTACTTCTATCATTAATATCTCCACCTACCTTATTAGGCCCCCCTTTTCCCAGCTGACTGACTTTTACCTGAGGTCGTTCTTCTTGATCACCTCTTGCTTCTTTCTGATGCCCCAAGAGGGTGCTACCTTAAATTTCCTCTTGGTACTAGAGATGGATGGCGAGATGAGTGGTAACCCTGCAGTATAACATTCTTCAGAATGTGTGCATTTGAAGTGTCGATTGGTTGACGCTTGTAGAAGTCTTTACTAATAGAGGGAAAGGTGGTCGTCTCATCAAGACAGTCCTTATCTCCCTTGACTCGTCAAGTAGTGAAAGCAAACAAACCTAGCGGAGGTGAGTGGATAAGCAGGATCTTGGGCCCCTCACTTGAGGTGGCACGTGAATGGTTTTGGCTTCCTGGTTTATGCGTTACAAGGGGGATATTTGGGTTAATGCCTCTTCTACCCAAGCCGCCCATTTCCTAGAAGGCTTCTTCCCGATGCTTGGCAGGTGGGGGTGTATGGGGGAAATCTTCTCCTCAAAAGTAAACGGGGTGCCTACTTAGTTGATCCCCGCCCTTTCTCTGCATTCTCTATAACTAAAAAATTGTACGGCCCTAATAGAGAGTATCAATAAGAAACTAAGTTCTTTTATCACTTATTGCATTTTTCTCCCTCCGAAAGCATACCCTTTTCCCCGTACAACAATGCCATGGTGTTCACACCATAAATAAAGTGGTTGAGGAAACGTCCTCTTTCGTTGTTTTTTGATACAAAGTCCAAATGCCTCCTTTTGGCCGTCCTTATACGATGGGATCCTCTTTGAGAGCTAGGTCCCCTGAGCCCTCCAATCTTTCTCGCTCCAATGCCCGTCCAACCTCCTTGTGTCGTTCCGCCTGCCTTGCCGCTAGATCGGAGGCGACACCCCCATTTTTGGTGCAGACGTCCCTTGGATCCCATGAAGATACAACTTTCCCCATAAGTACCTCTCAAGTTTACATTCTAGGCTATGCACTCCTAATGTCTTCAGGCTTCCTTTTTGTTGACAAAAAAGCCACAGAGTTATTTTTAGGTTCTCTCGAGGCTTGTAGGAAGGGGTCCCTTCGGTGAGGTGCCTCTTCACTTCCCTGCCACAGTCCTTTGTGAGGCCTTAGCAAGGAGCATCAAACATTGGATAGCCTCTGATCGACATGAGGAGTTGGTCATTAGATGGGCAGGGACTACCCATCACTTAGAGGATCCGAATCGTCAGCAAGTGGAAGCTCTTCGACAGTTGGAGGAGCTAAGCCGATAGGAGAGGGTCCTGAAAGCCATCGTCATTGCGTTATGCGCTTAGGTGACTGAAATTGAGGCCATCCACTTGGAAATTAAAGGAACCCGTCCGTCGCCCTGCAGTATCACATTCTTCAGAATGTGTGTATTTGAGTGTCGATTGGTTGACGCTTGTAGTTCGACAGGAAGTCTTTACTAATAGAGGGAAAGGTGGTCGTCTCATCAAGGCGGTCCTTATCTCCCTCAACTCGGCAGGTAGTGAAAGCAAACCAACCTAGCGGAAGTGAGTGGATAAGCAGGATCTCGAGCCCCTCACCTAAGTTGGCACAAGAATGGTTTTGGCTTCCTGGTTTATCCGTTAAAAGGGGGATATTTGGTTTAATGCCTCTTCTACCCAAGCCGCCCATTTCCTAGAAGGCTTCTTCCCAATGCTTGGCAGGTGGGGGTGAACAGGGGAAATCTTCTTCTCAAAAGAAAATGGGGTGCCTACTCAGTTGATCCCCGCCCTTTCTCTGCATTCTCTATAACTAAAAAATTGTACGACCCTAATAGAGTGTATCAATAAGAAACTAAGTTCTTTTATCACTTATTGCATTTTTCTCTCTCCGAAAGCATACCCTTTTCCCCGTACAACAACACCACAGTGTTCACACCATAAATAAAGTGGTTGAGGAAACATCCTCTTTCGTTGCTTTTCAATACAAAGTCCAAATGCCTCCTTTTCGCCTTCCTTATACGATGGGATCCTCTTCGAGATCTAGGTCCCCTGAGCCCTCCAATCTTTCTCGCTCCAATGCCCGTCCAACCTCCTTGCATCGTTTCACCTGCCTTGCTGCTAGATCCGGGGCGACATCCCCATTTTTGGTGCAGACGTCCCTTGGATCCCATGAAGATACAACTTTACCCATAAGTACCTCTCAAGTATACATTCTAGGCTCTGCACTCCCAATGTCTTTGGGCTTCCTTTTTGTTGACAAAAAAGCCACTGAGTTATTTTTAGGTTCTTCCAAGGCTCGTAGGAAGGGGTCCCTTCGGTGAGGTGCCTCTTCACTTCCTTGCCACAGTCGTTGGTGAGGCCTTAGCAAGGAGCATCAGACATCGGATAGCCTCTGCTCGACATGAGGAGTTGGTCATTAGAAGGGCAGCGGCTGCCCATCACTCAGATGATCCGAATCGTCAGCAAGTGGAAGCTCTTTGGCAGTTGGAGGAGCTAAGCCGATCGGAGCGGATCCTGATAGTCGTCGTCACTACGTTATGTGCTTAGGTGACTAAAATTGTGCTTAGGTCAGATTGGAACATACGAATGATGAGTGGAAACATAGTTGCCACTTGATTTTGTACACCAATTCAGCCTTATATCGAGTCAATCAGAAATTACATACATAGTATTTACACCGAATAACTAAATAATATGTTTATTTATAGTATATTATGACAATTAAAAATATCATAGTTGAACTCAACAAGGGTGAGAAATTGAATGAGGACAACTATAAAATCTGACACCTCAAGATACAATATGTTCTTGAGGAATAAGAAGTTCTAGAGGTTTTCATCAGATTATGGTAGAACCTGTTGATTGTACAACTGCACAACACATACTAAACCTTGATTCCTTTAAGGCATGGAAGAAAAAGGACTCTACTGCTAATGAATATTGATTAGTTTAATGATAGACGACCTAATATTTGAGTATGAGTCATATCCATCGGCTCATGCTATCTAGGTAGCCCTTAGAGAAAGTACAGTGGAGGAAGTCTGGAAAGCTTCAATAGCTGATAATTAAGTCTGATAGCTCTAAGAAGCACCCAAAAACATGCGCTCTTTTTAGTAAAGAGAATAACATCGTCACATGTGATTCATACTACATGTGCTATGATGACAATAAGGGTAGTAGAAGAATGGATCCCTGCTTCTCTACTATGTGAGCCCTTGAGATTATATGTTAATTTTAGTATTTATCTTGAGTGATTGTTTAGCTGTCTACTTGAAGTTTTAATCAGGGTCTGCTACTTTAGCATGTAAACCTATTGACTATGGATGATTCGATCTATGAAACATGACTAAAAAAGCGACTGATTAAAATGAATGTATTCTAGATAAAAAGGAAGATTAAATAGGCTTACATCTTTTGTGGATTATTCATTGGTCGATCCATTTTTATTAAGTACAAAAATGAAATTATGAATATTAAAATATGGATCATGCTCTTGACATAATGGTCATTATAAGGGATTAGAGATGTTCATATTGATGTAAATAATTTCATCTAGGTAAATAGCAAAGCATGGATGTCTCCTAGAGAATGGTTGTGTATCACCTGGAGAAATGGTTGAATGTCATTTGATGAGCGACTAAGCAAGGTGTAACAACTTTCTTAGCAATGATCGCTTGATGCACAACTATGTAAGGTATAATAACTTTCTTAGCATTTATTGCTCAGTGTTCTTGCTGTCGCACGAACTATTTTTCCTAAGTATAAATTGGATATTATTTTGGATAGTCTTAGTGACTATGGACCTTTGAAATATATAGTCTTAGTGACTATGAACCTATTAAATATCTAGTTTTTGTGACTATGGATCTCTGTTCTTATTAGTCCATGTGACTATTGATCTCTTTTCTTAATATTAGTCATTGTGATTATCTAGTCTATGTGACCATATGCCTTTGTGGCAGAACTTGGACGAGTGGGAGATGTTGGCATTATTGTAAGTAACGGATGCAATCACCACCGTCGAATCCAGTAAATGCTAGAATGCTTTGTGGTTGCGCATCCATTGTGTAGCCAAAAGCAATTTTGCATTAAGTTAAAATGGAGACGAAAGGTCTTCTGAAAATGGCCCGTCCAAGTTATAAGTATGGAGAAGAGACAGAGAATAGGAGTAAGGCAAAACAAAGTAGACAGGAGAACAGAAAGGTTGTGTGTCTTGTGATCATGAGGAACATCCAAGGCACAGGAAGAACTTCGTTTGTGAATGAAGGACTTTTCATTTTTGTAATCGTTCTTTAGACAACTAGCAAAAATCGCAAGATCTTCTTCTAAGAAGAAATAGAACTGCAAATTTTAAGTTATATACATTGTAAGTGTTTATAGTCAATTTTAGTCAGATTTGAATAATTAATTAGATTTAGATTAATTAAATCTAGGGTTTAATGGATGGATTTACATTAATTAATCTATTTTAATTGATTAATTGGTTTTAGATTGGTTAATCGTTTTAATTGATTAATTAACTTTAAGATAATTAATTAAATTTTGATTTAATTGATTAATCGGGTTTGATTAATTTATCTATTTAAATAATTAATTAGCATTCCATTAATTAATTTATTTGAGTTAGATTATTAAATTTGAGTTTAATTGCTTAATTGATTTAGATTAATTAATCTGTTTACTTAATTATCTAAGGTTAGATTAATTAAATTTGAGTTTAATTGATTAATTGAGATTAAATTAATTAATCTAAGTTAGATTAATTGACTAATCTGATTTTATCTGATTAGTATAATTAAAGTTCATTTAGGCTTGAAAATTATCAATTAATTAATTGATTAGTTTGGTATAAGTATAATTAAGGTGTCATTAATCCACAAAGTGCCAATTTAATGAAGTAGTTAGATTATTATTTCGGTAGAATACGGACAAACAAGGATGAGTCCTAGTGTCTTTGATTGTTGGTTTTAATAGCGAGGTTAATGTGGTATTCTCTCACGAGTAGCATGATTTGGATTAAACTGTTTAATTATCATGGAGGATCTCCTGTGGTTTTTTCTGACATTTCTTTTCTAGCTATCCGACGGTTTCTTCTTCTTCTGATGTTATCTAAATATTCTTTCACAGCCTCTTAAATGTTTCTAGCTACACATAAGATAAGTTCTCTTTTTTTTACTCTACATTGGGAGGGTCACCGCCGAGTAGGCCGACAGTGGTTTAATACGTATTTATTTTTTCAAAATATTTACTGATACGGTCAAAGAGAATCCCTTCTCGGTGACACAAGATCAAAGAGTGAAAATTTTAAATCGCATTACGACCCCTCCAAATCTAAAATCCTGGATCCGCCCCTGATAATGGAGAAATACTCATGGTTAGTGAGAAGCTTTGGAGTTGCTATATATATAGACAAGTTGAGGTAAAGGTGGCTCTTGGCTCTCTGACAGTTTTTGCTACACTAAATACATTCTACTTTTATTCTTGCTTTTGTTCTTTGTTTGACTTAAGCATCGAAAGGATGTAGCCGAAGCATTAATGATCATCTAACTTGTGTTACACTTGACATGGTACTATTGTGGGCTTAAGAACTCACCCTTTATTGAAGACTCGACGAAAGAAATTAAAAAGCGACCACATCAGTTGACACCGTCTGTTGGAACCTTGAGCGAGACGTAGAGGATGAGATCGCACGAGGTTCACTCTTCGGTCTCCGCTTTGGAGGAGGCCCTCATAACACTATCTCGAGGCTAGGGGCATGCAATTGTGCTTAAAGTTGTGGAAGAGCCAGTCGTCCTTCCTCCAACTAACCGGAGCAAAGAGATACCCCTCATGGCACAGGGGAGATAGATCGTCTCCTCCCCAAAGATGATGAAGGAAGGGCATGCTAGCAGGGAGAACAATAGATGCAAGGCTAGATTCTGACCCTCACCATTTATCGCTAGTTGTACCTGTGACGAGCAGGCGTAAAATCATCCGATGAAATACAAGGTACAACAAAAATCGACTCCTTTTGTAGAAGAAATTCTCTTGGAGGAATTACCCTTCAATTTTCATTCTCCCAACTTGGGAGAATATGATGGCTTCGCGGACACAGAGGAGCATCTATGTAAGTTCAAGAATGTGACCCTCCTCCATCAGTATGTTGGATCGAGCGGATCGCTAGAGGGGGGGGTGAATAGCGATAGAAACTTTTCATTCGAAATCGTTCGTTGAGGCACAATATAAAAATAAAGACATAATAGTATTTTTTACTTGGTTCATAGCCTTCGGCTACTACTCCAAGGCCCTAGTGGTCCTTGACCATGCACGGAGGGCAAAACACTAAACGAACTCCTCCTCGTTGGAGGTAGGAGTTAAACGAATACAAAACTCAAGAAAGACTCAAGGTAGAGGGACACTCCCCCTCTCCTTGATACGATTTAAAGATCGAAATAAAAAGAACAACTTATACAAATTAAAGGTTATACCGACGACTTTTAAAGACATGAATCTTGGAGCTTGAGTCGTCGTCTCGGCAGCGCTTCGTCATAGGGATGTCGGAGACTCGTAGCGTATCGGAAGCACTTGGGAGCTTTTTTTTTATGAAAAACCCTAGGACAAGCCCTCCTTTTATAGCCTTTGAGCCCCTCATCGAATGAGTCTTCAACCAATCACAAATGGGCACAAAACTCCTTGGAATGAGGTGATAAGGCTTGACTCCTCGAAGCTGATCCTTGACCATCAGTCGACTGATGGCCATCATCAGTCGACTGATGGCAGCATCAGTCGAATGCTGACCGTAGACAGTCGACTGATGGACGACAGTCGAGTCCTCCAAGTTGGCAGTCGACTGATGCTAGCTGCAAGGCAAAGTTAGCTTAACAAAAACATTATTTCAACGACTGTCGACCGTCCGATCTTGACCTAGACCATCTATAGGATGTTTTTGGTCGGATCTACGCTTAAGATCATCCCCATAAGGAGGATATGACCTCTCTTACTCTCACACACACGAGCTTTACCTCGATACTTGCTGTGTCGCTTTCGCTTCCAGCTTTCCACTCGATTCCTTTGGCTTCCTCCGAAATCACTCGAGTGTCGCCCGACCACCACAGCTTCCTCTGGGTGTCGCTAGCCTTCAGCTCCAGCTTTGACACTTTTCTGCACACTCGATTAAGCTCGTGAGATAACGATGTAATCTTAACTCTGCATCTTTGCCATAATCAAAACACTGGTTCGATCATCTGGTGCCCCTGCACCAACACAGTATTCTAACGCCATCAAATGTCGAGTGTTCAATACTACTTTATTGGGATTAGCGAAGAAGTGATTTCAGTCACTACAACCGGGATCTCTGACATCTTTTGATGACTTATGCGAGGTGTTTTTGTAGCATTTTGCTAGCTAAAAGAAGTACAAGACAACCACCTTCAATCTTTTTAACATAAAACAAGAGTCGATCAAGCCCTCGAGGGGGCATATTCAACGATTTACTCGAGCCACTCGAGAAGTCCCTACTGTTGCTCCCGAAGTTATGACAGTGACAATCTCCCAAGGATTGAAGGACGAGGTCTTTTTTTTATCTATGGCGAAGAAACCCTAGGGTGGATATGATGAGTTATTGAGCCGAGCAGAGAAATACATCAATGTTGAGGAAGCCTAGAAGGCTTGCCATTCCTGAAAGAGTCAACTTCAGGGTAGAACTCGATGGGGAAGGAGGGAAGAAGCATTTGAGGAGGGAGATTATTGTAATTTTATTTCATATCAATGAACCAATATCTATTTTAAGTGTAATTTTGATGCAATGAAAAGTGATTATTCCACCGAAGTGGTGAAGCAGGGAGGAGCGAAGTGTGATTATTCTCTCAAAGTGACAAACAGGGAGGAGCGATATCCTGAGCTTGGCCCAACCAAGGCAGTTTGTAAGCCCTCAGTTTGGTTGGGGTGCATCGAAGAAGAATAATCCCCTCAGACTTAAGCGAGGAGGACTACCTAGCTGAGGTAGTTCGTAAGTCCTTGATCTGGTTGGAGTGCATCAAAGAAGAATAATTCGCTCGGACTTGAGAAGCGGAGACGACTCTACCAAGCCAAGGTAGTTTGTAAGCCCTTGGTCTGACTGGGATACATTGAAAAAAATAATTCCCCAATCCCTAAGAAGAGGGGAGGACTCTATCCAGTTGGGACAGTTCATAAGTCCTCAATCCGGTTGGAGTGCGTCAAAGAAGAATATTGTTTTCTAATCAATCGATCATCAAGGGTAACACTAGATGAAAAAGTGTTAGAGGAGGTGTAGACAGGTAATCCAGTTGATTACTCTAGCCTAAGGGTATTTGGATGTCCAACCTATGCACATGTTTCTAGTGAAGACAGATCAAAACTTGATGCTAATTCTATTTAGTATATATTTTTGGAATATCAGAAAGGGGTGAAAGGTTTAAAGCTTTGGGATCCTAAGGTAAACAAGGTGGTGATCCGTCAAGATGTTGTATTTGATGAGAACTATGTTACAACCTACTCAGGAAATGAGAAACAAATATCATCGGATAGCAATAGAAGCAAAGATATTGTGCAGCTGGAGCTAGAGACTCATGAGGGTGATGATGATATCTTGGAGCACATGGAGCATTAGACTAAGGCCACAGACAGGCCCAAGCGCACCATAAAACCACCTATCAAATATGATTTTAAGGATTTAGTTTTTTATGCACTTATTACTACTAGTGAATATCCTATTACTTTTTAGGAGGCGGTTCATAATTTTGAAAAGGACAGATGGATTGGTGCTATGACGAAAGAGATAGAGTCATTGTATAAGAATCAAACATGGGACCTGGTGGAACTTCATAAAGGGAAGAAGGCTATAGGATGCAAATGGATATAAAAGAAGAAAGAAGAAATTTTAGAAAGTGAATAAGAAAAGTTCAAGGCTCGACTAGTAGCAAAGGGTTACTCACAAAGAAAGGAGATTGATTATGATGAGATATTCTCTCTGGTGGTTAGACATACGTCTATCAAAGTGGTGTTAGCTTTGGTGACTCATCATTATCTGCAGTTGGAGCAATTGGATGTAAAGACTGCTTTTCTTCATGGAAATATGGAGGAGCAAATTTAATGTCATAATCAGAAGGATTTAGTCAGTTTGGATAGGAGCATTTGGTCTATAAATTGAAGAAGTCAATTTATGGGATAAAGCAGTCTCCAAGGCAATGATATAAACGTTTTGATTCATACATGATTCATAATGGGTACATGAGATGTGAGTATGATTGATGCATATATGTGAAGAGCCTTGACGATGATTCACTTATCTTCTTGTTACTTTATGTGAATGATATGTTGATTGCTTCGAAGAGTATGACTAAGGTCAATAAGTTGAAGAAGCTACTAAGCAAGGAGTTTGACATGAAAGATTTAGGTGTGGCCAAGAAATTTTTTGGGATGGAGATAGTGTCTCTGGGAGATTATAACTATCTCAACACAGTTACATTGAGAAGGTGTTGGATAGAATCAACATGGATAATGAGAAATTTATGAGTACACCACTAGCGCAACACTTTAAATTATCCATTTCACAATGCCTAAAGGCAAATGATGAGATTCATGATATGTCAAATATTCTATATGCTAGTGTAGTTGGTTGTCTAATGTATATCATGATTTACACAAGGTTTGATTTGGCGTATGATGTTAGTATGATGAGCAAGTTTCTCTCAAATCCAGATTGACAACATTGGAATGCAGTCAAGTGGATTTTTCGATACTTGAGATGTACTATAGGTTATGACATTATGTTCAATAGATAACAGGATGATTCTTCAGTGGCATGATATGTAGATGCACACTTTGCTAGAGATTTGGATGATAGAAGGTCTACTATATGATATGTGTTCACTGTGGCGGGAGGACCTATTTGTTGGAATATGTGATACAATCTATAGTTACATTATCTACTACTGAGTTGGAGTACATGATAGTTACTGAAGCAGCCAAGGAATCATTGTGGGTTATAGGATTGGTCAAGGAACTAGATATTCAATAAGGTGCAGTCAATTTGTATTGTGATAGTCAGAGTGCTATCTATTTGGCGAAGAATCAAGTTTATCATGCGAGAACTAAGCATATAGATGTGAGGTTTCACAAGATCAGAGAGATGATTTCTTCTGGTGACGTTCAACTTAAAAAGGTTCACATTGTGGGAAACATTACATATATGTTGACAAAGTCAGTAACCACAAAGAAGTTCAAGCATTGCTTGAACTTGATTATTTTATCTAACTACTAAAGGGGTTGAAATTCAAACTCGATTGTTCCAGGAGGTGTAATTTTCAAATGCTCATTTTTCTTCTAAGGGGTGGATATTTGCTAAGGTGGAGATTATTAAAGGTGACTCATATAGAGAGGAGCAACCACGAGCAAATCGTATAGAGCAATCAGACTATAGAATGGTCATGTCGGGTGACATGGTTTGGCCGTGCTATGCTATGTGGAGGCGAGCACGACTGTGCCCAACAACACGACCAGGCTGTGTTGCGCACTGGGGACACGACATGAAGACAAGCACGACCATGCCCAAAAACATGGACAGACCATGTTGTGTGTCGCAAGACTCGACATGGCCATGCCCAATGACACGACCAGGGTTGTGTTACGATTGGAGGTGATGGCACGGTCGTGTCTGGTGACACGGTTGGACCATGCTAGACGATGCAACACGATTATGCCCAGCGGCTTGGCCAGGTCATGCCACATCCTAGAGGTGGTAGAGAATTTGGAAAGTTCATGTATATATATATATATATATATATATATATATATATATATATATATATATATATATATATATATATATATATATATATATATATATATATATATATATATATATAGGATAATTGTAACCCTAAACGTTGAATTCTAATTGATTTCTTTTGGTCATTTTGTTGAGTAGGTAGTTTTTGCCAAACCATGTTAAATTCCCTGTGCCCTTCTTCCTCGATTTTCTTTCCTTCCTTCATCTTTTTTGCTCTTCTTGCTTGTCGATCCTTACAATAGAAGGGTTTTCAGATGGAGTGTTGTTATGGAGTGAAGGACTTTCATACGAAGTGTTGTTATAGAGTGATGTATTCTAGTTAGCTTGGTCGAGGTGGTTTGTCAGCCCTCGGTCTGACTTGGATATTTTCATATGAAGTGTTGTTATGAAGTGAAGTGCTTCCACACGAAGTGTTGTCATGGAGTAATGGGTTTTCAGATGAAGTGTTGTTATGGAGCGAAGGGCTTTCAGTTGGAGTGTTGTTATGAAGCGAAGTGTTTCACTCGACCCAACTGAAGCGGTTCGTAAGCCCTCGTTCTGGATGCTCTCGGACGAGAAGGGCGGTTTTCTCTATCCTCTCCTATTGTATATCCCAACCGGGGGTCCTTGAGGAAGAAGCCATGGGGAGAGGAAAGTTTCTTAAGGAGGAAGAAATCCCCGAGCAAGAAAGAATGAGTGCATGTTGGGTGAGAAGAGCAAGAACAAGGTTGTTTTAAGGAGGATGACTGAGGCGGGGGCGGCGGTTTTGATGATAACGGATCCACTGAAGCCAAACAAATTTGCATTTGATTGTCTGACTATTTAAGAAGGGGGAGGGGGGGGGGGGGGGGGGACATATATGATATGGCTAGAAGAGGCCTTGGGTCAAGTACCTTACTGTGTGAATGTCAAAAGAAAGGAGGGATAAGTGGGGACCTTGTCAGACCCAAAAGAGGTAGGGAGATCGAGTAGTCGGGAGGTTGGCGATTCAGGAAGTCGAGAGTTGAAAGGGTCAGGAACTTGGTACATGAGAGTCAAGAGTGGGGCGACTCAAAAAGCTGGGAGTCGGAAGAGCAGGGATCTAGATAACTCAGGAAGCCGGGAGTCAGGAGCGGGGTGAGTTGGGAACGAAGCGATTCGGGAAGTCGAGAGTCAAAGGAGTCGAGAGCGGAGTGACTCAAGACTGAGGTGACTCGGGTAGCCTAGAGTCAGAGGAGTCGGGTTCGGAGCGAATCAGGAAGCACTAGGAGTCTGGGATCATAGAGGAGATTCCTCTCCATAGCTATTACATTTGGTTCCTTAGCAACCCATTTCAATGATAACTCTTGAACACGTAATATGCCGGGTAAAAATTCCTTGTAACAGTTATCCCCTAACAACCCATCAAAGGGCGTAATGGGGAAATACTCGTGGTCGGTGAGAAGCCTCGGAGTTGCTATATATATAGATAGGTTGAGATAAAGGCGGATCCTATATATAGACAGGTTGAGGTAAAGGAGGCTCTCTGACATTTTTGATGCACTAAATACATTCTACTTTTATTCATACTTTTGCTCCCTATCTGACTTAAGTATCAGAGGGTCATAGCCAAAGCACCATATATAGGCATGCTTAACGGATCAGTTTGACTTGGAACCGGGTCAGAACCGACCCATTAAATCTGGAACCGGTTCATTCGAGCCGGTCCTAGAACCACCCCAAACCCATTAAGTAATGGTTTAGGGTGATTTTTAATCGGACGAACTAGAACTGACCGATTCCAATTCCAATTCAGGTTTGGATCTGGATCTGGTTCCATAAAATTGAGTTCCCTCCCCCATTCATCTCGATTCGACTTCCAAGCCCTAACACCAACTCCCACTCCATCCACCTATGGTCGCCACTGTCTCTGTCGCCGAGATGCCGCCCAAGTTCAACCTGACCTAGGTCATTGAAATCTTCGTGCGCATCATCGGTGGTGAGGTGGGGGCAGCCAACTCTCTCATGCTAAAGATTGACCCTTTGGGTCTCTCCTCGGAGAAGATTGGAGAGGACATAGCCAAGGGGATGACCAAAGACTAGAAGGGTCTTCGAGTCACCATCTAGAATTGCTGAGCCAAAGTCATCGTCATCGCCTTCATTGTCATCCTCATTATCAAGCCCCTCAAGGAGTCAAAGTGCGACCACAAGTAGACCAAAACATCAAGCATAACGAAAATATCTCACTGGACGATGTTTTCGAGATCGTCAGGGTGATGGACCCTAGATCCATGGACAAGGACCTCTCTGGTACCGTCACGGAGATTCTTGGAACTTGCATCTCTATAGGTTTCACCGTCGACGTCAAGGACCCTAAGGACCTTCAGTAGGAGATCTCCAATTGTAACATAAAGGTTCCTCTTGAGTAATTCTAGGTTATTTTTACATGTATGATCATTTTGCTCTAAATCGCATAATTTTGCCAATTCACCAAAAAGTAGTTTTGTTGGATTTGATCTGGTTATTGGTGAGACATCTCAGTTATATTTGCAATCAAATTAAAAATGCCATTGAGACATCATCTAGCCTGTGTCGAATCTCACAATCGATTCGAATTGGTCCGGAACCGATCCACCCACTACTTGTTCAGATAGTGGATTTAATTGGTTCCAAGGTTTTAACTTTGGAACTAGAACCGGTTCATAATCAATTTTGGATCGGTTCCAATGATGGTGAATCCAGAATCAATCAGAATTGGATTGGAATCAAATTCGAGGATCTGATAAGCATGTCTAAAGTATCGATAACCGTCTGACTTGAGTTATACTTGACAGAGTACTACTGTGGTCGTGAAAACTCACTTTCTCTAAAAGGCTTGGTGAAAGAAACTAAAAAGGGACCGCATCGATATCAAAATCCACAAAGGCATGATTGCACTTGGTAGTGTTTTAAACAATTTACATGCCATCATGCATCATAGATTTTAATACGATCATCAACGGTGATATCCAACAAAATTAGAACTGTGTCATTATTTGAAATAGAACTACTTTGAGTGAAGAAGATAATTTATTAAAGCTAACGATACTAGTTCAGTTCATGATGAAGTAAAATGAAGAAGACAATTAAATTTTAAGACATTAAAGAGGTGTCTAATTAACCAGCAGTCGTCAACCAAATTTAGGTAACATATCAAACTAATCAAAGAATCCAATAATTTAAAGGATATAATTTAGTCTTGTTGACAGACAATCATCCAGGTGATATATTCATCGGGATCAGTAATACCTACAAAATCATAAAATTTTGTTAAAAGCAATAAATATTATAGTAAATTACTTAATTAAATATTTTTTCAAGTTCTCAAACTCATAATAATATTCATTTACATAGAATACTTTTGACAATTAAACATTTTTATGTACCTTCTGGGATCCTCGATCCACAGACGGAGGAACCGCTTGTAATGCTCGATGTCCAGTACATTCCTGTGCATAGTATTTATTATCATTATTTTTTGGACAATGCTAGAGAATGTATAAATATATTTCATCAAATATTTCTATCAAAGTGATGCTTTACTTTGCTGTTATCTAGGGAACAAAAAAAGTGTGCCGTGACGGACGTGAAGCTATAATTAGAAAGATCAAAATTTATAAGATGAAAAAATATTTGTATAAAATTTTTTTAGATAAATTTTAAAAATAAATTTATGAGAACTTAGATTAAAATTAATAATATCATAATAAAAAATATATGAATTTCATCGGAACTAACAATTGATATCAGAAATATAATTCAAATTGAGCTATACGGAAGGAATAATGGTCTCGAACAAAGGAAGTGAGTGGGTTTATATCCAAATCAAGAGAATTAGATATCAGATAATAAATCCAGTGAGTCAGGAGGACCGGACAACTGATAGGGAGTTCAATTGGATCAAAAGGATCGAATAACTGACAGACAAACCTAGTGGGACATCAGACAGAAAAATCCAGTCGGATCAGAAGGACCGAACACCTAACATAAATATTTGATGGATTGAGGGTCAGACATCAAGAAGAAAAAGTCTTTCAAGAACCGATGACTTGAGAGAGATTCGATATGGTGCTTCGTTTGAGAAAATTATTGATAGTACAATTAAAATTCCATATTGAAAATATATGGAAAAAATTATAAACTTATAAAATAAAAAAATATTTCCATTTATATTTAAAAATAAATTAATGAGATCTTAGATTCAAAAGGATAATATCATATACAAATATAAAAGAGTACTTTTTCTAAAGAGAGAAACAAAATCAGTCGATGCGGAATGCGGATCATGAAATCATATTTAACTTACACGAACAAAAAACAAAAATAAAAATGCCGCCGCCACTGATTAATCAGATGATACGAAAAGCGTTGACTCAAATTTGTCATTAGTTTTTATACTAGAGATGAAGATCATGGTTATTTAGGAAAATAAGAATTTGCAATGGCAGTTTTTCACTGTTGCAACTTGCATTAACTAAATTAAGGAAGAGCAACTTATCAAATACGCAAAAACCCTAACTTAATTTTCATATTTACCAAAAGAATACCCTTTTCATAATTTTGCCTACTCTATAAAATGTTAAATCATTTCTGAATCGATAAATAATAAATGATTTTGTATGAAAATATATATCACATACCGGGTTGAAGGAATAAAATGAGGAGCGAGGAAATTCTTAATGCTTTGGTCTTTCCACTCCAAGTTGTCCCACCAAATTTGTTCACCTTCAATCGTTTGTAATCCGGTCTTCGATATTTCAGTCTCAAATGGTGATTTTCTTATCTTTGAACAAAACATAACAACTATATGTTTCAAGTAGGGAAAATGAAATGGTGGGTTTGCAATGCAACTGAGGTTCTCCATGAAAGCCACACCCAAACTCTGGATGCTAGAGCTAGTGTTGGAATTGGAGTTCCCTGTGTCATTTATCAATGACTTCATCTCGGCACAGTCATATATCCCTACAAGATTAAGGCATGGCAGATGTAGAATCCAAGAAACATCCTTTAACATCGGGCATTTAGAAATGTATAGTTCACGAAGGTTGCGGAGCACAACTCCATTCAATGAAATCTTTTCCAATAGTGGTAGGTCAAATAAATAGAGAATCTTTAAATATCCAAAACTTGATTCGTGACCCGCGCCTGCAGCTAACGTTAGTTTGTCTAGTGCGACATGTGTAATACTCAGAGACTCGAGGTTGTCACTCACGTTGCAGCTCCATTGCGTAGTGTCCAGATCAAAGCTTGGATGTTCTGAAACACACACTCCATTTATGATGAGTTTCCATACGGAGACATTTGGTAACATGTACACTCGCTCAATTTTGTCTATTGTTGTATGAATGTTAATTCCCACACTTAATTGGTGGCGTCCTTTGAAACATTTCAGCTCATCACACCACCATTCAGGTATAGGATAAATGTCTCTTATATCGAGCCACTTGAGCGCTGATAAATTGGATATTGTCCCGTTGGGTACAGTCTGAAGTTTAGTATTCAGTAGGAGCAAGTACTCTAATTTGCCGAGGTAACCAAACTCGGCCGGCAGTGTTGTAATAGGATTGTAGGACAAGTTTAAATATTGAAGCTCAGTTAAGCTACCAATCTCCATAGGAAGCTCTCTTATATCACACTCAGAGAGATCCAAGTATGTTAAACGAGACATGCTTGCGAACAAACCCGGAGGAATTGTTTTTAGGTTTCTGCTGTGATGGAGAATCAACATAGAAAGTTTTGGAAAAGTCGAAGCTCCAAAATCTTCTAAAGATGCAATCTTATTCCTCATGAATGATGCTCGCTCTGCGTCTTGCCATTCCTCTTGTCTAGGCAAATGATTCAACCAAATTCCTGATCTTACAATCCATTTTCTTTTGTTCTCCTCCGACCCAAAGACCATCAAGAGCGCCATGTCTCGGTTGATATCGTGCATCTTTACATATCTGTTCCCGTTGCAGTGCTCTAGTAAGGATGCAGCCATAAGAGCATCCAAATGGGAGTATCCTTTGGTGAAAGCTTCATTGATTACATTAAATTCACGGATTATGCCGCAGCCAATCCAACACGGTATCAACTCATGGAATTTGTGGATCGGATAATCCTCTGGCCACAAAGCGCAGCACAAGAGGCATTCTCTGATGGAGTCATTCTCTAAACTGTCGTAGCTCAGCTTAAAGGCTTTATACACGAGGAGTGAATCTTCTGAAAGCCCAATGCTTGTCCACTTATGTTTATCTCTTATTTGATGGAGAGCGTCCTTCCAAGCTTCCCATGACTTTTTCCCTGACATGGCCCGGGCAATAGTGATAAGAGCGAGCGGAAGACCTACACATTCTTTTGCAAGTTCTTGAGCAACGAAATTAATTCCACCGTCTGAGCTGAGAAACATTTTATCGCTATTCTGCTCAAAGAGTTGCCATGCTTGATCTTGATTCAGGCATTTGACTTTGATCTTCTTTTCTGCTTCCATTTGTCCACAAACTGTCTCGCTTCGGGTTGTGAGCACCACGACTTTGTGCAGTTGTTGTTGCTGTCCTGGCTCAATAGTCGGGTGTGCCATCCCCAACAGTTGAAGATTCAAACTCTCCCAAATGTCATCAAGAAGTAGTAGGCAATTCTTGTTCTTCAAGTAGCTAAACAACTTACCACCACAAGTTCGTTCATCGTCAGTCTCTTTCAGTGTCTCCAATTCTAAACTCTTAGCGATATCCACCTGAAGACTTTTTAATTGACAATTTTTAGAGGCCACAATCCAAATGACACAATCAAATATGGTGTGCTTAAGAAGATAGTGTTGCCGGACGCTTTTCAATATGGTAGTCTTACTGACGCCACCCATTCCATAGATGCCTATGAGGTTGTCTTCTCCACCATCGATGTAGCCAACAATCTCCTTCACATATGACTCGATCCCAACAGGTGGTCGATATGAGATGGGAAGCATCACGGTGGGTTCCAAAGGCCCAACTGTGACAATCGGATCCAGTGCACCAATTCGGCTCATCAATTCATTAGCCTCGCCGAGCTTGGTCGCCACTCTTCGGAGGATGGAGCAGCAGTTTGATGACTCAATAACAGAGACCTGATCTCCTGCTTGCTGTGTTTGACTCGACGTGCCACCAGTTAGATCGAAGCAATTGCAACTGAAGCAACCTAATGAAGCAAAGAGCAGACGGAAAAATTTCTTTTTTGTTCTCTTAATTACATATAAAAACAGTAGCTTAATTGTGTGGATTAAAACACAAAGAGTGCCAATTGAATTGGCGTGAAAAGGAAAAAAAAAAAAAAAAGGTATGGAAGGATACTCTGAAACTCACTAATGCTTTGGAAAACCAGCTTGATATCGGTCACTTGGCCTTCTAATTCCTCTACCTCCCGTAGCCACTGATTCACCTCGTTGGTCGGAAATTTTCCCTCTCGCTCCGCTTTGCCAATCTGGTTCTTGATGTCGTCCTTTTTGCTTCTCAATCTTGCTATTTCCCTTTCTAATTTCTCGATGCCAGATTTCGGCTTGCCCAGTCGCAACGTCGCCTTGAGCCCGCTTAGGCACTCGTTGACGTCCACGTTGAAATTTAATTTGATGCACGCCATGGACGTGGAGAAGTTTTACCTCGTCGACCAGCTAGCAATATGGGCAAGATTTAAGGAGAGAGGGAGATGAGGAGAAGCTTTATCTTGTCCATATTTATTTCTTTTAATTAGGGAGCAAGTAGGTTAAGCAAGTTAATTAATATCCGGGGAGAGAAGACTTTGAATGCAATTATTGATTACATTTATATTTATCCAAAGGTTTATTATATATATATATATATATATAAGGGTTTGGCACAACGATAAAATTATTATTTTATGACTAAAAATCACAAGGTTGCTCAATCCCTAAACGATCTCTTTAAAAAAACAAGATAAGATCATTATAATGAATTCCTTCTCCTAAGCATTCACGTAGAGAGATATATATATATATATATATATATATATATATATATATATATATATATATATATATATATATATATATATACTTTGAAAATAAATTTTTTTAGCACATCGATAAAATTATTATGGTAGGATTTAGAAGTAATAAATTTAAGTCGTGAAAATTATCTTTTGTTATCGTCTTTCATATATGGGATAAGATTACGTATAATATTTTTTTTTTTCGAAATTCAACGTTGATAAAATATTTATGCACGGAATTTTTTTAGAAAAAAAATAATTTCTTGATTTGTGAGGGAAAAAAAATCTCCTTGTTTAATGGAGGCTCATGTCCAGAAAGGGAAAAAAATCGAATGTTTTTTTTGTAGTGGCTCCTGGACTCTAAGAGGAGATGATGATTCATTTTAATTATTTTCACTCAATTAACTTAGATATATACGATGGTTTCTCACCTCATCTGATTTTGATATACGAAGGTAAGTTGTTATGCTAATGAATTATATTCATCCTACCTCAATTGACTATATATTTATATATTCTTGCTTAATAGATCGTTGTGCTTGTTTAAGTAATTAATAAGCAAGTTTAGCCATATTGCTATAAATACTTTAATTACTTGTTTCACTATTAAAGTTAATTATTCCATCAAATTAAATTTATCTAATTATATGACAACTAGGGGAGCAATAGTATAATTTAGAGGATTAAGGGCTAAGTAGATATTTAATTATATTTGACTAATATATTAAAATGATCATCTTGATGAATTAAAATAAACGGTATTAAATATTTAAATCTCAAGGTGTTCATCCCGCATCAGCATCACTAACTCTTTCGCATAATTAATTTTTGAGCCAATAAATTATCCACAAGTTGCATGTCATGCCGAGAAAAATTTAATTTCTAAATTCACAAATGGTGTGCAGAAAGATTATAAGAAAGTCTAGATCCATTGAATACATTGGCTTTCAATTTTCACCCCTGATTTTGTGCTCCATAGTTTGATCATCACTTAATTTGTCCATCGTTAGATCTTATTACGATTATCATTGATAATTAATTGTTTCCTTGGTAATGGCAAGTTAATTGCTGAGTCAAAGAGACATAATTATTTTAGGTCTTTTCTTATCAACTCAGTCCACCTACCACCTTCTTAATTGTTGTGTAATTACATGCCAGGCCATTTATCAACAAGAAAAAGAAAAAAAAAACATTGGTAGTTGTTGTCTCAAGGTTCAAATCCATATTTTAAAAATTATACAAATTTTAATTAACTTTTTTTGATTAAAATGAAACATCAAATTAATCATTGATCGGTTCAACCGCCTGACATTCATTTAATGATTGTCTATTTTATTGAAATAATAGGAAAAATTAAACCAAGTTGCAAAATATTGCCTAGATTGCTTAAGTAATTTTTGCATCCAACTAATTTGATATATACCAAAGCGGGAACTGGTCCAAAGTTTGAATCTAAAAGCAGCTTCCTCTCACATCCGCCCTGCGTACATGCTGAAATAGATGATAAATCACCAAGACTTTGTCCCCTGTGAATACGACGATTAATGCAGAGGGTCATCCGACGCCAGTGTGATTTTAGACTCTCATCCTAATCGACTCAAATTTCATTTTCAAAGCGACCACCCTGCCTTACCATCGCGCCATCCCCGTGGGGACGACTAATTTGATATATAATCAATGCATGCAGGTCACATTATATTAGTACACGAATCAATTAGGTCAAATGCAATATTCTAAGCCTATTAGGCTGGGCCACTCGGTTGATATCTCCACCTCCCACAGCCACGGGTCACCCTGTTAATTGGAAATGTTCTCTTAAACATAAGACTGTAAACGAAACAAGTGTTCATAAATAAATTTGATGTTCGACTCGGTAAAAATTCATTTATGTTTGTTCAATATCATCAAAGTCAATTAATAAATAAGCTTAATAACTTGATAAATTAAATAAATAAACTTGAATACATATGTGTTCGATTTATTAATCTTTGTGAATAATATTTATAATTATACTTATTTATGAACTTATTTATAAATAAGAATTAAAATATTAAAATTTTAAATAAACAAACAAACTTGACTTAATAGCTTGATAACATTTAAATAAATCAATCTTAAATAAATTTGAATCAAGTTTGATTAGAAGCTTTATATCCATTAAACAAGTCAAGCTCAAATCAAATTCAATCTTAAAAAAAAAAAATCAAGCTAAGCTTAAATAGGTTTTTGAATAGCTTGATTAATTTTAGATTTCGTTTGGTTTGGTTTAATTATTTTATCGAATAAATCTGAATATTATAAAATTTAACTTAATTCGATTCATTTACAATCCTATTTAAACGAATCCTTTATTATCGTAATTTAATATGATCTATCACCTCTAGTCGCAACTCAATTCTTGTAAAACCAACAAAAGGGAGAAACAGGAGGCAAAAGGATATCGTAGACTTTGAGTAAGGTGTACCAGTAACATGATAATGTTAATTTTTAACAACTCATATAGCTGTCCATTTCATTTAATTTGGTTAAATTTGTTAAAGGAAGTCAATAGGATCGATTGAAATTTAAACTCCAAACGCCAAAATAATATTATTCTCTTCACTTTCTCTTTTGTTTTTATTCTTCGAACTAAAGGAACGTGTCAAAGCTTCTAAGAATTAATATAAAAAACGATTGAATTAAGAAATGCACAAGTCAAACAAAAAATTTAAGTTAATGACTGTGCAATAGTCTAATTTTATTAAGAAATACAAAAGCGAAACAAAAAATGTAGCGCTCTAATGACGAATGAGTTGAACGGGATCTGTCATAAAAACTCGATCAATTGAATTGTTTGGATAAATTGGAGAAGTCAGTATATATGATCACCTGGAATCAAAATATTATTCAGTTAAGATACATTTTTTATTCCTTTTCTTTTTCTTTTTCTCATTCAATTCGAAGTTGCTATTTAAAACTACCATAAGATTTTCTTGTTTTAATTCACTATCTCTGTATTTAATGTTTTCAAAAGAAACAACTGCATAATGGCAAGAAAAAACCAAGTAGACACAAATAACCAAGCCGAGTATTGTTTTATTCGAGTATTAAGGAAAAGATATATAGCTGGTATAATTAAATGACATACTGAAAATTTGATCTTGCGAGAAGAAAAAATGCCCATAGAAAAAGCTCTGTTTCTAATGAACGCCCGAATGAAACACCCTTTATCCAACAAAAAGTTCAACTTTTTTAAGATGAAAATTTCATTTGGTCAGTTTTCAATCTTAGGCTTATTTCTAGAGTACTAAAAAACAACATCTAAGCGCAGTATATATAAACATGGTTTTCTGCAAAAACTGAATTATATTCAAACTTTACTTTCTGTTCGGAAAAAAAAAATTCTGTTTCATGAAGGACAAAACCTAGTAAAGAAACAACTGTTCTGCAGCTTCTTTTCCATGTTTACAGAAGACGCATCCACAATCATTTTATTGGATTCTTTGAGTTTTCTGTCTTGCTCTAGTTTTCGCTCAATTCTTGAGAGGCAAGACTTTGATGGTTCATTCTCCATAGACTTAGCTTGTGCTGATTGAGGACTTGGGGCATCGTTGATAACTTTTCATACACTGGGATTATTAAAAACAACTGTTAAGGTATATATGCATTTGAGTAATTTTGTTAACTTCATACACGTATATTTTTTCGTACGTGCACTGACCAAGAGTAGCTTCATTTGAAACAGGTCGCCCAATCAAGTCTCTGAGATAATCTTTGTAACTCTCGTCATCCCAATTCAAGTTATTCCACCAATCTTTTTCATCTTCAATTTCTTTTAATCTGTTCTTCAATATTTCAGCCCCAAATGATAATTTTTTGAACTTTAGACACTTTTTTGAACATTAATTTATTCCAAGTAAGGAAAATGAAGTGGTTGGGTTGCAAAACAATTTAGGTTCCGCATGTCGGACAAACTCAACCTTTAGATGCTAGAAATGGATCTAGAGTTGGAGTTCCCTACGTTTTTTATTAGTTTTGAAAAAGTGGAAGCTCCAAAGTGTTGTAAAGATGTAATCTGATTACTCTGCTTCTCGTCATTCCTCTTGTCTAGGCAAATGACTCAACCCAATTCCTGCTTTTACAATTCATTTGCTTTTGTTCCCCTAATCCCCCCAATCCAAAGATCATCAACAATGCCATGTCTCGGATGACATCGTGCATCTTTACACCTCTATGAGAAGAGACCTTGTCACTATATTGCTCTAGCAAGGATGCAGACATGAGAGCTTCCAAATGGGAGCATCATATCCTTTGGTGAAAGCTTCATTGATGTATCAATCAACTTAGATGGCTCCTAGTTTTCTAGCTAGTTTGATCTATCAAGGGAAATTGTTTAGCCATATTGCTACAAAATGGTCATATTACAATAAAATCAATGTTTACTTATGAAACAGACGCTACCAAATTAAATGTAAGTTGCTCCTCTAAATATCTAATCTCTATAATTAAATGATTAATTTATGAGCCCATAAATTCTCTGTTCCGCAAGTTGAACAAAATGTTGAGGAAGATTCTAACACGCTTGACTATTCTAGATCCTCTAAATCTATCTCCTTCCAATCCTTATTGTTTATTTTGTGCTCCATGGATTCCACCCTACTTTTTTAATGGGTAGATCTTGTCGGACGATGACTCTAATAAATCCTTCGAGGTAATACAATCTCTTCTTTAGATGCGTTTTCAAGTGCTTGATCTTGTTGTCTGCCTAGTCTTAGACCATCTAATTAAACATGAGCAATTTAATTAATTACTTTAAGTTTGTTTGAGTTTGATAATTTGATTGATTGGTTACTAGTCTCCTAATTGGGTATATGTTTGATGATAGTTGTGTCTTCATCCTTTGTGAAAATTTTCAAATTAACCAGCAAATTATACAAGGAGAATAGTTATGAAAGATAAGATTATTTCTGTAGTTATAAAGTAGTGATGGATGTTGTCTTCAACTAAGAGATTATCTCTTGTACATGGATGATGCTGTTCGGATTGTTACGGCATGTGTCTCAATTAAATCCTATAAGACTTCGTAAATATAAATGTGATCCTAATTTAAATATTTACCTAAATATCAAAATCCACAAAGGCATCAAACATCATAAATTTTAATATGATCATTTGGTGTTGTTTTAAACCGTATACATGCCATCAAACATCATAAATTTTAATATGATCAAACGGTGATATCCAACAACTGTGTCATTATATGAAATAGAACTACTTTGAGTGAAGAAGATAATTTATCAATGCTAATGATACTAGTTCACTGATGAAGTAATATAAAGAAGACAATCAGATTTTAAGATATCAATCAAATTTAGGTACATGCCAAACTAACGAAAGAATCTAATAATTTGACTGTCCATTCCGATGATTAGAACAATAAGCCCTGTATTCTCCTTGCAAATAAGATCGACATTTCTTTCGGGCAATCATGACTGCATTGGCCATCCGATTTTATCCATGAGAATGTAGCTATAAATGCCGCGCCGACGGTTGAACCACTTGTCGAACAATGCTTGAGAAAGAATAAATATATGTATCAAAGTGATGCTTTGCTTTGCTGTTATCTAGGGAACAAATAAAGCATGCATGGGAGTTTTCCAAAGAGAAACAAAATCTCTATTGAAACCATATCTTGACATGAACCAAAAACAAAAATAAAAATGCCGCCGCCACTAATTAATTAGAACATATGAAAAGCAATGACTCAGATCATGGTTATTTGGGAAATATGGAGAAATTGCAATTAGTTGCTTCCCGAGAATAAGAATTTGCAGTGGCAGTTTATCACTGTTGCAACTAATTGCATTAACTAAAAGAAGAGCAATTTATCAAAATACACAAAACACACTGACTTAGTTTTCATATTTACCAAAAGAATAATACCCTTTTCCCTTGCTAGAGAAAAGGAAAAAAAAATGAATAGAGAATGTATAGTATTTTATTATTATTATTATTTGGACAATGCTAGAGAATGTATAATTATATTTCTTCAAATATATGCAATAAAGTGATGCTTTAGTTTGTTGTTATCTAGGGAACAAATAAAGGAGTTTTCCCAAAGAGAAAAACAAAATCTGTGAATGCGGATCATGAAACCATATTTAACTTGACACGAACCAAAAACAAAAATAAAAATACCGCCGCCACTAATTAATCAGAACATATGAAAAGCATTGACTCAGATCACGGTTATTTGGGAAATATGGAGAAATTGTAATTGTTTGCTTTCCAAGAATAAGAATTTGCAGTGGCAACTAATTTTATTAAGGAAGAGCAATTTATCAAAACGCACAAAATCCTAACTTAGTTTTCATATTTACCAGAAGAATACCCTTTTTCCCTTGTTAGAGAAAAGGAAAAAAAAAAGAAAAAGAAATCATGACAAGAATCAAAGCAATCGGGACCACGAGCTCAAGGTGATGCCCGCAACCACAGTGAAGTATCGTTAAACAATTTTATTTTTTTATTATTTTTTTCCAAAAAGAAAAAAAAAATTGATTTTAAAAAATAATTTATAAAATCCACTTCCACGTTTTATTTTTATTTTTACAAAAAAAAAAAAGTGATAGACATGCTACATAATTTTGCCTACTCTATAAAATGTTAAATCATTTCTAAATGTTCAACTATTTCATATAGACCGACTAAATAATAAATGATTTTGTATGAAAATATATATCACATACCCGTCTAAAGGAATAAAATGAGGAGCGAGGAAATTCTTAATGCTCTCGTCTTTCCACTCCAAGTTGTCCCACTAAATTTGCTCACCTTTAATCTTTTTTAATCTGCTCTTGGATATTTCAATCTCAAATGGTAATTTTTTGAGCATTGAACAATCCATAACATGTATATGTTCCAAGTAGGGAAAATGAAATGGTGGATTTGCAATGCAATTGAGGTTCTCCATGGAAGACAAAGTCAAGCTCTGGATGCTAGAGCTAGTGCTGGAATTGGAGTTCCCTATGTCACTTATTAGTGACTTCATCTGGGGGCATTCACCTATCTCTACGAGATTAAGGCATGGCAGATGTTGAATCCAAGAAACATCTTTCAACTTCCAGCATTGAGAAATGTATAGTTCACGAAGGTTGTCGAGCAAAACTCCATTCAATAAAATCTTTTCCAATAGTCGTAGGTCAAATAAATAGAGACTCCTTAAACATCCAAAACTTGATTGGCGATTTGCTCCTGCAGCGAACATTAGTTTGTCTAGTGCAGCATGGGTAATACTCAGACGCTCAAGGTTGTCACTCATGTTGCAGTTCCATTGTGGAGTGCCCAGATCAAAGTTTGGAAGTTCTGAAACATTCTTTCCATTTATGGCGAGTTTCCATATGGAGACATTTTGTAACATGTTCAATCGCTCAATGTTGTCTGTTGTTGCATGAATGCTAATTTCCACACTTAATTGGTGGCGTCCTTTGAAATATTTCAACTCATCACACCACCATTCAGGTATAGGATAAATATCTTTTATATCCAGCAACCTGAGCATTGATAAATTGGATATTGTCCCGTTGGGTACAGTCTCAAGTTCAGTATTCTTTAGGAGCAAGAACTCTAGTTTGGCCAGGCAACCAAACTCGGCCGGCAGTGTTGTAATAGGATTGAAGCACAAGTTTAAATATCGAAGCTCAGTTAAGCAACCAATCTCCATGGGAAGCTCTGTTATACCACAGAAGTAGAGATCCAAGTATGTTAAACCAGACATGCTTGCGAATAATCTCGGAGGAATTCTTGTCAGACTATTGTAATGGAGATTCAACATAGAAAGTTTTGGAAAAGTGGAAGCTCCGTAGTCTTGTAAAGATGTAATGTTATTGTTCATGAATGATGCTCGCTCTGCGTCTTCCCATTCCTCTTGTCTAGGCAAATGACTCAATCCAATTCCTGCTTTTACAATCCATTTTCTTTTGTTCTCCTCCAACCCAGAGACCATCAAGAGCGTCATGTCTCGGATGACATCGTGCATCTTTACATGGAGCCTGGAGGAGTGCTCTAGCAAGGATGCAGCCATGAGATCTTCCAAATGGGAGAATCCTTTGTTGAAAGCTTCATTGATTACATTAAATTCACGGATTATGCCGCAACCAATCCAACACGGTATCAACTCATCGAATTTGTGGATTTCATAATCTTCAGGCCACAAAGCACAACACAAGAGGCATTCTCTGATGGAGTCATTCTCTAAACTGTCATAGCTCAGCTTAAAGGCTTTATACACTATGAGTGAATCTTCTGAAAGCCCAATGGATGTCCACTCATGTTTATCCCTTATTCGATGGAGAGCGTCCTTCCAAGCTTCCCATGACTTTTTCCTTGACATGACCCGGGCAACGGTGATAAGAGCGAGCGGAAGACCTGCACATTCTTTTGCAAGTTCTTGAGCAACGAAATTAATTCCACCATCGAGTTGAAACTTCTATTTGCTTATTCGAAAAGTTGTCATGCTTGATCTTGATCCAGGAATTTGACTTTGATCTTCTTTTCTGCTACCATTTGTTCACATAATGTCTCACTTCGGGTTGTAAGCACAATGATTTTGTCTGTTATTGTTCTTTGGCTGCTCAATAGGTGCATCCCCACAATTGAAGATCAGGGCCAAATGTCATCAAGAAGCGACTTCTTGTTCTTCAAATAGCTAAACAACTTATCACCATAAATTCGTTCATCGTCAGTCTCCTTCATTGTCTTCAGTTCTAGACTCTCGGCGATATTCATCTGAAGCTTTTTCAATTGGCAGTCTTTGGAGGCCACAACCCAAATGACACAATCAAATATGGTGTGCTTAAGAAGATAATGTTGTCGGACACTTTTCAATATGGTTGTCTTACCGACGCCACCCATTCCGTAGATGCCTATGAGGTTGTCTTCTCCACCATCGATGTAGCCAACAATCTCCTTCACATATGATTCGATCCCAACAGGTGGTCGATATGAGATGGGAAGCATCACGGTGGATTCCAGAGGCCCAACTATGACAATCGGATCCAGTGCACCAATTCGGCTCATCAATTCATTAGCCTCGCCGAGCTTGGTCGCCACTCTTCGGAGGATGGAGCAGCAGTTTGATGACTCAATAACAGAGACCTGATCTCCTGCTTGCTGTGTTTGACTCGACGTGCCACCAGTTAGACTGAAGCAATTGCAACTGAAGCAACCTAACGAAGCAAAGAGCAGACGGAAAAATTTCTTTTTTGTTCTCTTAATTACATATAAAAACAGTAGCTTAATTGTGTGGATTAAAACACAAAGAGTGCCAATTGAATTGGCGTGAAAAGGAAAAAAAAAAAAAAGATATGGAAGGATACTCTGATACTCACTAATGCTTTGGAAATCCAGCTTGATATCAGTCACTTGACCTTCCAATTCCTCTACCTCCCGTAGCCACTGATTCACCTCGTTGGTCGGAAATTTTCCCTTGCGCTCCGCTCTGCTGATCTGGTTTTTGATGTCGTCCTTTTTGCTTCTCAATCTTGCTATTTCCCTTTCTAATTTCTCGATGCCAGATTTCGGCTTGCCCAGTCGCAACGTCGCCTTGAGCCCGCTTAGGCACTTGTTGACGTCTACGTTGAAATTTAATTTGATGCACGCCATGGACGTGGAGAAGTTTTACCTCGTCGACCAGCTAGCAATATGGGCAAGATTTAAGGAGGGAGGGAGATGAGGAGAAGCTTTATCTTGTCCATATTTATTTCTTTTAATTAGGGAGCAAGTAGGTTAAGCAAGTTATAATTAATATCCGGGGAGAGAAGACTTTGAATAAATAAAGACGACTTGAATCATAATGTTACGTTGGCAGCAATTATTGATTACATTTGTATTGATCCATGGGTTTATTTTTTTAAAAAAAAATAATATATATACTTTGAAAATAAAAACTTTTAGCACAGCGATGAAATTATTATGGTAGGATTTTGAAGTAATAAATTCAAGTCATGAAAATTATCTTTTGTTATCGTCTTTCATTGTATGGGATAAGATTGCGTATAATAATTTTTTTTTTTCAAAATTCAATGTCGATAAAAATTTTATGCATGGAATTTTTGTTGCAAAAAAATATTTTCTTGATTTGTGAGGGGGAAAAAAATCTCCTTGTTTGATGGAGGTAGGCTTATGTCCATAAATAGAAAAAAATCGCTTGGACTCTAAGAGGAGATGATGATTCATCTGCTTTGATATACGAAGTCTTATTTTACTTTTTGTAAGAGACTATTTTCGTGATTCTCTTATCTTTTGGTCACCAAACAAAGAATTTTATCGTCAACAAAAGCTTCCTCTAATATATACATATATATATATTCTTGCTTAATAGATCGTTGTGCTTGTTTAATTAATTAATAAACAGGTTTAGCCATATTGCTATAAATACTTTAATTACTTGTTTCACTATTAAAGTTAACTATTCCATCAAATTAAATTTATCTAATTACATGACAACTAGGGGAGCAATAGGATAATTTTAGAGGATTGAGGGCTAAGTAGATATTTAATTTGACTAATATATTAAAATGATCATCTTGATGAATTAAAATAAACGGTATTAAATATTTAAATCTCAAGGTGTTCATCCCGCATCAGCATCACTAACTCTTTCGCATAATTAATTTTTGAGCCAATAAATTATCCACAAGTTGCATGTCATGCCGAGAAAAATTTAATTTCTAAATTCACAAATGGTGTGCAGAAAGATTATAAGAAAGATTGAATACATTCGCTTTCAATTTTCACCCCTGATTTTGTGCTCCATAGTTTGATCATCACTTTGTCCATCGTTAGATCTTATTACGATTATCATTGATAATTAATTGTTTCCTTGGTAATGTTAAGTTAATTGCTGAGTCAAAGAGACATAATTATTTTAGGTCTTTTCTTATCAACTCAGTCCACCTTCTTAATTGTTGTGTAATTACATGCCATTATCAACAAGAAAAAGAAAAAAAAATCATTCGTAGTTGTTGTCTCAAGGTTCAAATCCATATTTTAAAAAATATAGAAATTTTAATTAACTTTTTTTTTATTAAAATGAAAAATCAAATTAATCATTGATGGAAAAATTAAACCGAGTTGCAAAATATTGCCTAGAATGCTTAAGTAATTTTTGCATCCGCCTAATTTGATATATAATCAATATATATAGGTCACATTAGTACACGAATCAATTAGGTCAAATGCAATATTCTAAGCCTATTAGGCTAGGTCACTCCGTTGATATCTCCACCTCCCACAGCCATGAGTCACTCCATTAGTCGGAAATTTTCTCTTAAACATAGGACTGTAAACGAATCAAGTGTTCATGAATAAATTTGATGTTCGACTCGGTAAAAACTCATTTACGTTCGTTCAATATATATACATCAAAGTCAATTAATAAATAAGTTTGAAAAATTTTATAAATTAAATAAATAAACTTGAACACATATGTGTTCAACTTGTTAATGTTCTTAAACAATATTCGTGAATAATATTTATAATTATACTTATTTATGAACTTATTTATACTCATTTATAAATAAGAATTAAAATTTTAAAATTTTAAATAAACAAATAAGCTTAACTTATGAGTTTGATAATATTTAAATAAATTAATCTTAAATAAATTTGAATCAAACTCGATTAGAAACTTGATATTCATTAAATAAGTCGAACTCAATTCAAACTCAAATCAAGTTCAATTAAAAAAAAAGAAATTAAGTAAAGCTTGAATTGGTTTTTTAATAGTTTAGTTAATTTTAGACTTAACTTGATTTGGTTTGGTTATCTTATCAAATAAATCTGAATACTATAAAATTTAACCTAACTTGATTCATTTACCATCCTATTTAAACGAATCCTTTATTATCGTAATTATTTAATATCATCTATCACCTCTAGTCGCAACCCAATTCTCGTAAAACCAACAAAAGGGAGAAACAGGAGGGAAAATTAAGGATATTGTAGACTTTGAGTAATTAAGGTGTACCAGTAACATGATTAGTTTAATGTTATAAATGTTAATTTTTAACAACTGATATAGCTGTCCATTTCATTTAATTTTGTTAAATTTGTTAAAGGAAGTCAATACGATCGATTGAAATATAAACTCCAAACGCCAAAATAATATTATTCTCTTCACTTTCTCTTTTGTTTTTATTCTTCAAACTAAAGGAACGTGTCAAAGCTTCTAAGAATTAATATAAAAATTAAGAAATGCACAAGCCAAACAAAAATTTAAGTGCGTGACTGTGCAATAGTCCACTTTTATTAAGAAATACAAAAGCGAAACAAAAAATGTAGCGCTCTAACGACGAATGAGTTGAACGGGTCAAGCGAGACAGGATCTGTCATAAAAACTCGATCAATTGAATTGTTTGGATAAATTGGAGAAGTCAGTATATATGATCCCCTGGAATCAAAATATTATTCAGTTAAGATACATTTTTTATTCCTTTTCTTTTTCTTTTTCTCATTCAATTCGAAGTTGCTATTTAATACTACCATAAGATTTTCTTGTTTTGATTCACTCTCTCTGTATTTCAAAAGAAACAACTGCATAATGACAAGAAAAAACCAAGTAGACACAAATAACCAAGCCGAATATTGTTTTATTCGAGTATTAAGGAAAAGATATATAGCTGGTATAATTAAATGACATACTGAAAATTTGATCTTGAGAGAAGAAAAAATGCCCATAGAAAAAGCTCTGTTTCTAATGAACGCTCGAATGAAACACCCTTTATCCACCAAAAAGTTCAACTTTTTTAAGATGAAATTTTCATTTGGTCAGTTTTCAATCTTAGGCTTATTTCTAGAGTACTAAAAAACAACATCTAAGCGCAGTATATATAAACATGGTTTTATGCAAAAACTGAATTATATTCAAAATTTACTTTCTGTTCGGAAAAAAAAATCTGTTTCATGAAGGACAAAACCTAGTAAAGAAACAACTGTTCTGCAGCTTCTTTTCCATGTTTACAAAAGACACATCCACAATCATTTAATTGGATTCTTTGAGTTGTCTGTCTTCTATTCCTGAGAGGCAAGACTTTGATGGTTCATTCTCTATATGAGGACTTGGGGCATTGTCGATGACTTTCTCAATTGTTACGAATGGAAATTCTTTGGATAGATTGGAGAAGTAATTAAAACTGTTAAGGTATATATGCATTTGAGTAATTTTGTTAACTTCATACACGTATATTTTTTCGTACGTGCACTGAGTAAGAGTAGCTTCATTTGAAACAGGTCGCCCAATCAAGTCTCTGAGATAATCTTTGTAACTCTCGTCATCCCAATTCAAGTTATTCCACCAATCTTTTTCATCTTCAAGTTCTTTTAATCTGTTCTTCAATATTTCAGCCCCAAATGATAATTTTTTGAACTTTAGACACTTTTTGAACATTTATTTATTCCAAGTAAGGAAAAAGGAGTGGTTGGGTTGCAAAGCAATTTAGGTTCCACATGTCGGACAAACTTAACCTTTAGATGCTAGAAATGGATCTAGAGTTGCAGTTCCCTACGTTTCTTATTAGTTTTGATAAAGTGGAAGCTCCAAAGTGTTGTAAAGATGTAATCTGATTACTCTGCTTCTCGTCATTCCTCTTGTCTAGGCAAATGACTCAACCCAATTCCTGCTTTTACAATTCATTTGCTTTTGTTCCCCTAATCCCCCCAATCCAAAGATCATCAACAATGCCATGTCTCGGATGACATCGTGCATCTTTACACCTCTATGAGAAGAGACCTTGTCACTATATTGCTCTAGCAAGGATGCAGACATGAGAGCTTCCAAATGGGAGCATCATATCCTTTGGTGAAAGCTTCATTGATGTATCAATCAACTTAGATGGCTCCTAGTTTTCTAGCTAGTTTGATCTATCAAGGGAAATTGTTTAGCCATATTGCTACAAAAATGGTCATATTACAATAAAATCAATGTTTACTTATGAAACAGACGCTACCAAATTACGTGTAAGTTGCTTCTCTAAATATCTAATCTTTATAATTAAATGATTAATTTCTGAGCCCATAAATTCTCTGTTCCGCAAGTCGAACAAAATGTTGAGGAAGATTCTAACACGCTTGACTATTCTAGATCCTCTAAATCTCTCTCCTTCCAATCCTTATTGTTTATTTTGTGCTCCATGGATTCCACACTATTTTTTTAATGGGCAGATCTCGTCGGACGATGACCCTAATAAATCCTTCGAGGTAATACAATCTCTTCTTTAGATGCGTTTTCAAGTGCTTGATCTTGTTGTCTGCCTAGTCTTAGACCATCTAATTAAACATGAGCAATTTAATTAATTACTTTAAGTTAATTAATAATTTCTCAAAGTTTATTTGAGTTTGATAATTTATCGATTGATTACAATGTAGTGATATGGATGTTGTCTTCAATGAAGAGATTATCTCTCGTACATGGATGATGTTGTTCGGATTGTTACGGCATGTGTCTCAATTAAATCCTATAAGGCTTCGTAAATATAAACATTAAATATAAATGTGATCCTAATTTAAATATTTACCTAAATATCAAAATCCACAAAGCCATGATTGCATTTGGTAGTGTTTTAAACCGTATACATGCCATCAAACATCATAAATTTTAATATGATCAAACGGTGATATCCAACAACTGTGTCATTATATGAAATAGACCTACTTTGAGTGAAGAAGATAATTTATCAAAGCTAATGATACTAGTTCACTGATGAAGTAATCAGATTTTAAGATATCAATCAAATTTAGGTACATGTCAAACTAACTAAAGAATCTAATAATTTGACTGTCCATTACGATGATTAGAACAATGAGCCCTGTATTCTCCTTGCAAATAAGATCGACATTTCTTTCGGGCGATCATGATTGCATTGGCCATCTGATTTTATCCGTGAGATCGTAGCCATAAAATCTCGCGCCGACGGTTGAACCACTTCGGGAGCTGTGCTTGCCTGTGTATAGTATTTTATTATTATTATTTTTTGGACAATGCTAGAGAAATAATAAATATATGTATCAAAGTGATGCTTTACTTTGCTGTTATCATCTAGGGAACAAATAAAGAATAAAGCATGCATGGGAGTTTTCCAAAGAGAAACAAAATCTATTGAAAGTTGAAACCATATTTAACTTGACATGAACCAAAAACAAAAATAAAAATAAAAATGCCGCCGCCACTAATTAATCAGAACATATGAAAAGCATTGACTCAGATCATGGTTATTCGGGAAATATGGAGAAATTGCAATTAGTTGCTTCCCAAGAATAAGAATTTGCAGTGGCAGTTTTTCACTGTTGCAACTAATTGCATTAACTAAAAGAAGAGTAATTTATCAAAATACACAAAATCCTAACTTAGTTTCCTTTTTCCCTTGCTAGAGATCAAAAGGGGGGAAAAAAAAAAAAAAAGAGCACGACAAGAATCAAACCATTCGCGACCACCAGCGACCACCAGCTCAAGGTGATGCCCGCAACCACAGTGAAATATCGGTAAACAATTTTATATTTTTATTATTTTTTCCCAAAAAGAAAAAAAAAAGTGATTTTAAAAAATAATTTATAAAAGCCACTTCCATGTTTTTTTTACCAAAAAAAAAAATGTAATAGACATGCTGCATAATTTTGCCTACTCTATAAAATATTAAATCATTTCTAAATGTTCAACTATTTCATATATACTGACTAAATAATAAATGATTTTGTATGAAAATATATATCACATACCGGTCTAATGGAATAAAATGAGGAGCGAGGAAATTCTTAATGCTCTCGTCTTTCCACTCCAAGTTGTCCCACCAAATTTGCTCACCTTCAATCTTTTTTAATCTGCTCTTGGATATTTCAGTCTCGAATGGTAAGTTTTTGAGCTTTGAACAATCCATAACATCTAAATGTTCCAAGTAGGGAAAATAGAATAATGGTGGGTTTGCAATGCAATTGAGGTTCTTCATGGATAACAAATTCAAGCTCTGGATGCTAGAGCTAGTGCTGGAATTGGAGTTCCCTTTGTCAGTTATTAGTGACTTCATCTGGGGACATTCATCTATCTCTACGAGATTAAGGCATGGCAGATGTTGAATCCAAGAAATATCTTTCAAATTCCAGCATTGAGAAATGTATAGTTCACGAAGGTTGCGGAGCACAACTCCATTCAATAAAATATTTTCCAATAGGTGTAGGTCATATAACTCGAGAATCTTTAAACGTCCAAAACTTGATTGGCGACTTGCTCCTGCAGCGAACATTAGTTTGTCTAGTCTGACATGTGTAATAGTCAGATGCTCAAGGTTGTCATTCACGTTGCAGTTCCATTGTGGAGTGCCCAGATCAAAGTTTGGAAGTTCTGAAACATACTTATCATTTATGATGAGTTTCCATATGGAGACATTTGGTAACATGTTCAATCGCTCAATGTTGTCTGTTGTTGCATGAATGCCAATTCCCACACTTAATTGGTGGCGTCCTTTAAAACATTTCAGCTCATTACACCACCATTGAGGAATAGGATAAATGTCTCTTATATCCAGCCACTTGAGCGCTGATAAATTGGATATTGTCCCGTTGGGTACAGTCTCAAGTTCAGTATTCTTTAGGAGCAAGAACTCTAGTTTGGCCAGACAACCAAACTCCGCAGGCAGTGTTGTAATAGGATTGTAGCACAAGTTTAAATATCGAAGCTCAGTTAAGCAACCAATCTCCATGGGAAGCTTTGTTATACCACAGTAATAGAGATCCAAGTATGTTAAATGGGATATGCTTGCGAACAAACTCGGAGGAATTCTTGTCAGACTATTGTGACGGAGAATCAACATAGAAAGTTTTGGAAAAGTAGAAGCTCCGTAGTTTTGTAAAGATTTAATGTTATTGTTCATGAATGACGCTCGCTCTGCGTCTTGCCATTCCTCTTGTCTAGGTAAATGACTCAATCCAACTCCTGCTTTTACAATTCATTTTCTTTTGTTCTCCTCCAACCTAGAGACCATCAAGAGTGCCATGTCTCGGATGACATCGTGCATCTTTACACAGCGCCTAGAGGAGTGCTCTAGCAAGGATGCAGCCATGAGATCTTCCAAATAGGAGAATCCTTGGTTAAAAGCTTCATTGATTACATTAAATTCATGGATTATGCCGCAACCAATCCAACACGGTATCAACTCATGGAATTTGTGAATCTCATAATCTTCAGGCCACAGAGCGCAACACAAGAAGCATTCTCTGATTGAGTCATTCTCTAAACTGTCGTAGCTCAGCTTAAAGGCTTTATACACGAGGAGTGAATCTTCTGAAAGCCCAATGGTTGTCCACTTATGTTTATCTCTTATTTGATCGAGAACGTCCTTCCAAGTTTCCCATGACTTTTTCCCCGACATGGCTCCGGCAACGGTGATAAGAGCGAGCGGAAGACCTGCACATTCTTTTGCAAGTTCTTGAGCAACGAAATTAATTCCACCATCTGAGTTGAGAAACTTCTTATCGCTATTTTGCTCAAAGAGTTGCCATGCTTGATCTTGATCCAGGCATTCGACTTTGATCTTCTTTTCTGCTTCCATTTGTTCACATACTGTCTCGCTTCGGGTTGTAAGCACCACGACTTTGTGCAGCCGCTGTTGCTGGTCTGGCTCAATAGCCGAGTGTGCCATCCCCAACAGTTGAAGATCCAGACGCCCCCAAATGTCATCAAGAAGCAGCAAATAGTTCATGTTCTTCAAGTAGCTAAACAACTTATCACCACAAGTTCGTTCATCGTCATTCTCCTGCAGTGTCTGTAGACTTAGACTCTTAGCAATATCCATCTGGAGCCTTCTCAATTGGCAGTTTTTGGAGGCCACAACCCAAATGACACAATCAAATATGGTATGCTCAAGAAGAAAATGTTGCTTGATGCTCTTCAATACTGTGGTCTTACCGACACCACCCATTCCGTAGATGCCTATGACATTGCATTCTCTACTATCGATGTAGCCAACAATCTCCTTCACATAGGACTCAATCCCAACAGATAGTCCGTGTGAGATGGGAAGCATCATGATGGGTTCCTGAGGTCCAAATGTGGCAATCGGATCCAATGCAGCAGCTCGACTCATCAATTCATTAGCCTCGCTTAGCTTTGCCACCACTTTTCGGATGATAGAGCAGTAGTTTGATGACTCAATGACAGAGACCTGATCTCCCACTTGCTGTGTTTGACTCGACGTGCCGCTAGTTAGATTGAAGCAATTGCAACTGAAGCAACCTAATGAAGCAAAGAGTAGATGGGAAAACATCTTCTTCTTTTTTTTTTTTTTGTTCTATTACATATAAAAACTGTGTGGATCAAAACACAAAGAGTGGCAATTGAATTTGCGTGAAAAGGAAAAAGGTATGGGTGAATACTCACTCATGCTTTGGAATTTCCGTTTGATATCAGTCACTTGACCTTCCAAGTCTTCCACCTCCCGTAGCCACTGGTTCACCTTGTTGGTCGGAATTTTTCCCTCGCGTTCCGCTTCGCCGATTTGGTTCTTGACGTCGTCCCTTTCGCCTCTCAATTTTGCTATTTCCTTTTCCAATTTCTGGATGCCAGATTTTGGCCTGCCCAGTTGCAGCGATGCCCACAGCCCGCTCAAGCAACTGTTGACGTCTACGTTGAGATTTAGTCTGGCCATGGACGAGGAGAAGCTAGTAACGAGCAACTTGTTTCTTTTGCATAGCAAAGAAAGGGAAGGGAAAGAAAAGAAGAGAAGGGAAGGAAAACAAATGTCGATACAAGATCTGCTAGCCGTAGACTTCTACTAGCCTCAGTGTAGCACCTCTCAAGATCTTATCTATATATGGTCCCCACATCCAAGATTCTATAAAATATCTCATTACAAATGAAGTTGTCAATTCTCACTGGAAAAATAAAATAAAATCATGTTCGTTATAGATATATATGGAATCTTAATCCCTTTTATAATTTAATAAAAACTTATTCTTAAAGCTAAGACCTTTTTAAATAAAATTTAACTTACTCTTTCAAAAAAGAAATAAAACTTTAAAAAAAAAAAAATTCTAACACGAAATTTATAATGAAATCCTAATTATCCAAACTCGAATATCTCGTTCAAAAAGAGATAAAATACCTATTAAAATTTTCAATAAATTATAAAAATTAACGACTTAAATAACTTTTAATAAAATTAAAATATTGACCGAGTTATATCTCCCATCCCTTATCCTAATTAAAGATCTTGAATGATACGATGTTTACTTACTTGTCTATGGCCCTCTTTAGAACCAAAAGGGACTTCATTTGGGGAAGGCACATTCGATCTCAATCCTGATCAAATTTCTAATAGTCCTAAATAATATGTTGATAATTTGATGAAGAGTAAAATAAGTTGGATGGAGATTGGTCGGGTCCTTCTCAGAAATTGAAGGGTTTATAAATTATTAATAATTTTTTATCAAAATTTATTGATGGATTAAAAATCTATTTTTTTTAAAAAAAAAACACATGATAGATTTGGGAGGTTATTAGGAGTATATATTTAAGGCCATAATCTAATTTTGGATAAAAGTGCTTTATGAAATAAGTAAGTTTTTATATATTTTTAGCATTGTTCGGTTCGGTTCAAATTAAGTAAGAAAAATTAAAATTTTATTATAATTTGGGGCTGAAATCGATAGAAAGACATTTTACAAAAGAAAATAAATATTTTGGTAAAGTATAAAGTTCGGTATATGATTTAGAAATTTATGACACTAAAGTGTGCCTTTTGGTAAATTGTCAAAAGTTCTTGTGCCGTATTGTCAAAAGTCAACGTCGGTGGAATAATTGAACGAATATAAGACAAAAGCAAGATTTAATTAAACGATCAAAGCATTTTTTTTATCATAAATTGATTAATGTTAAATAATAATACATATTATATTTGTTTTTGGATAGAAAATGTTAATATGGTGCAAAGATATTTATTCAAATTAACTCCATCATTTTGCGTGTTTTGTATTAAAAACACAAAACTCATTCTTTTTTTAAAAAAAAAAAACAAAAAACACCAGAGTGGAGGGGGTGTACATGAGTCCGCTAGAGTTTAATTATATTCAAGTTTATTTATTTATTTTATATAATTTATTCAAATTTATCTATTAAAAAAATTCAAATTTGAGGAGCCAACTAAACAAACTAAGTTTATTAGTATTCAAATTTATTCATATAGTAAATTTTTTTAATTATTGAATGGACATAAATAAGATTTATCGAGAGTTGAATACTAAATTTGTTTATTAACGCATCGATCTATTTAGTTCTAATTCTCATCCAATGGAATTAATAGAAAACTTCAAAAGTATATATTTGGTTAATATCATCATTGCATTATATTTCATGCATAGGTGAGGAGCGAAATTAACTAAACTCATGCGGTGGAACATGTCACAAACATAATATAATTTTAAAATACTGAATAGATGGGCAATTAATTAGGAGTCAAATAGACTGTGATCTCATTTAGATACTTGGTGAACGGCCAAAGAATCTAACAATGCGACCATCCATGACCGGAACACTGAATCTTTTGCCATCTAGCTACTTATCCCAAAAGACACATAGTGCATCCCGATCGAAGTTGGTGTTAAATTTGAGCTCAGAGATACAAATTTCGCCATGGTAAATTCAGAGACGGACCCAAACATGGATCGAGTTGATATATTGACTATAGGGCTTAATTAGTTCAAATTGCAAGATCGATCCATGTCTACAATGGTTAAGAACAAGGATATCTCTGTGTTCCGGTGCATGATTTCGACTTATTCTTCAGGAACCAGGAAGCACACCAACGTGATAGAGGTCTTCGAGAAGATGAGAGAAAGTTGCAGGAGTTCGACAGGGCTGATGCCGTTTACCAGGAGATGAAGGAAGAAGGTTGTGTTTTCTCAGACAGGGTGCACTTCCAGATGTTGAGCCTCTTTGGCGCCCGGAGAGATTTTGCAGGTTTGGAAGCATTGCTCGAATGGCTGAAGGATGATCCCAACATCGACAAGAAAGAGCTGCACCTCGTGGCAGCGAGTGCGCACGAGAGAGCTAACAAGCTTTTTGAGGCATCTCGAATCATCACACAGACAAGAAATTTGGATCTATATAGCATTTCTTATGGATGGAATTTCAATTATTACTGATGATTTTTTACTTGCGCATTATGTTATCGAGCTTCATCCCAAATTCAGGCGCAGTGAGACTTGGGAAGTAGACACTGCATCTCGAACAGGGTAATTGATGTCCAAAGGGTGCTTCCATTTGGAAGCTCTCGTGGCAGCATCCTTGCGAGAGCGCTGCAGTAAAACGATCAAGTATTATTCAAAGCATTGGGTAAAGAGGCACAATGTCATCTGAGACATAGCACTATCGAAGATCTCTGGATCGGAAGGGAACAAAAGAAAATAGATTGTAAAAGCAGGATTTGAGTTGAGTTATTTGCCTAGACAAAGGGTGTTGAGAATTATATTATTAGTTTGATATTGTATGTCGTGTTGAGAATTTAAATTCTAGTATTATTATATTTTTTGTAATATAATTTTCAGTACTATTTTTTTTCACCCAGTTTGAATTTATACGTGACACGCAGTTAAAACTGGTAGGTGAGAGGATCATAATAAAGTTTTCTCAATACATCAACAATTTATACTGTAAGATCTTTCAGTCTATATCAAAATTTTGGAATTTGGTCTCCTCTAGGTTCATCAATGAGTTTCGATCAAAATCCATTGATGATACTATTCACCTATTCTTCGATCCAATCAAAGTCCATTAGGTTTGAGAAGTGTCCCTCTGTGTATCCGTCTAAAATTTTTGATATTTAAAATTTTATTAGATATCCACAGCCATATTTCAGAAATCAGACCGATATAAATCAGAAATCAGGTCGAAAAAAGATGATACTGGGAATTATATTTTCAGAAACACAATGATTTTGAGATTTGAATTCACAACACTACGTTTGGATGGTTTGAAATTTCCAATTGTGGCTCAAATGCATACAATATCCGAGCATTAAATCTACATTTGACGAAAGAATAAAAAGGGAATGAGATGTATCCTTTGATAAATATGAAATTATGAAATTGTGTTTGAACAATTTTAAACTTGAGATTTGATAAATTACCATATGAAATAGAACTACTTTGAGTGAAGAAAATAATTTCTCAAAGCTGATGATACTAATTCACTGATGAAGTAACATAAAGAAGACAATCAGATTTTAAGATATCAATCAAATTTTGGTACATATCAAACTAACTAAAGAATTTAATAATTTGACTGTCCATTACGATGATTAAAACAATGAGCCGTGTATTCTCCTTGCAAAGAAGATGGACATTTCTTTCGGGCAATCATGACTGTATTAATCATCTGATTTTATCCGTGAAAATATACCTATAAATCTCGTGCCAATGGGTGAATCACTTGTCCACAAAAGATTAGAATTTGCCAATCTGATGACATTCATCGATCTGTTCTACGATTATTATGAAGAAAGTAAATCACGAAGAATCGTATGAGCCTTAATAGGATAATCAAGACACATAAGTAGAGTCATCTGAATTCAGAACAGGATTTTAAACTTCTTTTGGAATCGATTCTTACTTTATTCATAAGTTTCACCGTGTCTTAGACACCACATTATCTCCGTGAAAATAAGACGGCTGAACCACTTGTAGATCCGTGCTGACCTGTGTATAATATATTATTATTATTATTATTATTATTTGGACAATACTAGAGAAAGAATAAATATATGTATCAAAGTGATGCTTTACTTCGCAGTTATCTAGGGAACAAATAAAGCATGCTTGACAGTTTTGCAAAGAGAGACAAAATCTATTGAAACCATATTTAACTTGACATGAACCAAAAACAGAAATAAAAATGCCGCCGACACTAATTAATCAGAACATAAGAAAATCATTGACTCAGATCATGGTTATTTGGGAAATATGGAGAAATTTGCAGTGGCAGTTTTTCACTGTTGCAACTAATTGTATCAACTAAAGGAAGAGCAATTTATCAAAATATACAAAATACACCGACTTAGTTTTCATATTTACCAAAAGAATAATACCCTTTTCCCTTGCTAGAGAAAAGGAAAAAAATAAAATGAAATCATGACAAGAATCAAAGCAATCGGGACCACGAGCTCAGTGTGATGCCCGCAACCACAGTGAAATATCGGTAAACAATTTTATCTTTTTATTAATTTTTCCCAAAAAGAAAATAAAAAAAGTGATTTTAAAAAATAATTTATAAAAGCCACTTCCATGTTTTATTTTTTTTTTTACCAAAAAAAAAGTAATAGACATGCTACATAATTTTGCTTACTCTATATAAAATGTTAAATCATTTCTAAATGTTCAACTATTTCATATAGGCTGACTAAATAATAAATGATTTTTATGAAAATATAGATCACATACCTGTCTAAAGGAATAAAATGAGGAGCGAGGAAATTCTTAATGCTCTCGTCTTTCCACTCCAAGTTGTCCCACCAAATTTGCTCACCTTCAATCTTTTTTAATCGGCTCTTGGATATTTCAGTCTCAAATGGTAATTTTTTGAGCTTTGAACAATCCATAACATCTATATGTTCCAAATAGGGAAAATGAAATGGTGAATTTGCAATGCAATTGAGGTTCTTCATAGAAAACAAATTCAAGTTCTTGATGCTAGAGCTAGTGCTGGAATTGGAGTTCCCTACGTCACTTATTAGTGACTTCATCTGGGGACAATCATTTATCTCTACGAGATTAAGGCATGGCAGATGTTGAATCCAAGAAATATCTTTCAAATTCCAGCATTGAGAAATGTATAGTTCACGAAGGTTGCGGAGCACAACTCCATTCAATAAAATCTTTTCCAATAGGTGTAGGTAAAATAACTTGAGAATCTTCAAACGTCCAAAACTTGATTGGCGACTTGCTCCTGCAGCGAACATTAGTTTGTCTAGTCTGACATGTGTAATAGTCAGATGCTCAAGGTTGTCATTCACGTTGCAGTTCCATTGTGGAGTGCCCAGATCAAAGTTTGGAAGTTCTGAAACATACTTTCCATTTATGACGAGTTTCCATATGGAAACATTTGGTAACATGTTCAATCGCTCAATGCTGTCTGTTGTTGCATGAATGCTAATTTCCACACTTAATTGGTGGCGTCCTTTGAAATATTTCAGCTCATCACACCACCATTCAGGTATAAGATAAATATCTCTTATATCCAGCAACCTGAGCATTGATAAATTGGATATTGTCCCGTTGGGTACAGTCTCAAGTTCAGTATTCTTTAGGAGCAAGAACTCTAGTTTGGCCAGGCAACCAAACTCAGCCGGCAGTGTTGTAATAGGATTGAAGCACAAGTTTAAATATCGAAGCTCAGTTAAGCTACCAATCTCCATGGGAAGCTCTCTTATATCACACTCAGAGAGATCCAAGTATGTTAAATGAGACATGCTTGCGAACAAACTCGGAGGAATTGTTTTTAGGCTATTGTTGTGATGGAGAATCAACATAGAAAGTTTTGGAAAAGTGGAAGCTCCGTAGTCTCGTAAAGATGTAATCTTATTCCACATGAATGATGCTCGCTCTGCGTCTTGCCATTCCTCTTGTCTAGGCAACTGACTCAATCCAATTCCTGCTTTTACAATCCATTTTCTTTTGTTCTCCTCCAACTCAGAGACCATCAAGAGCGCCATGTCTCGGATGACATCGTGCATCTTTACATAGTTCCCGTCGCAGTGCTCTAGTAAGGATGCAGCCATAAGAGCATCTAAATGGGAGAATCCTTTGGTGAAAGCTTCATTGATTAAATTAAATTTATGGATTATGCCGCAACCTATCCAACACGGTATCAAATCATCAAATTTGTGGATCTCATAATCTTCTGGCCACAAAGCGCAGCACAAGAGGCATTCTCTGATGGAGTCATTCTCTAAACTGGTGTAGCTCAGATTGAAGGCTTTATACACGATGAGTGAATCTTCAGAAAGTCCAATTGTCGTCCACTCATGTTTATCCCTTATTTGATGGAGAGCGTCCTTCCAGACTTCCCATGACTTTTTCCCTGACATGGCCCGGGCAACGGTGATAAGAGCGAGCGGAAGACCTGCACATTCTCTTGCAAGTTCTTGAGCAACGAAATTAATTCCACCATCTGAGCTTAGAAAATCTTTATCGCTATTCTCTTCAAAGAGTTGCCATGCTTGATCTTGATCAAGGCATTTGACTTTGATCTTCTTTTCTGCTTCCATTTGTCCACATACTGTCTCGCTTCGGGTCGTGAACACCACAACTTTGTGCAGTTGCTGTTGCTGGCCTGGCTCAATAGGCAAGTGTGCCATCCCCAACCGTTGAAGATCCAGACACCCCCAAATGTCATCAAGAAGCAGCAAGCAATTCTTGTTCTTCAAATAGCTAAATAACTTATCACCACAAGTTCGTTCATCGTCAGTCTCTTTCATTGTCTTCAGTTCTAGACTGTCAGCGATATTCATCTGAAGCCTTTTCAATTGACAGTCTTTGGAGGCCACAACCCAAATGACACAATCAAATATGGTGTGCTTAAGAAGATAGTGTTGTTGGATGCTTTTCAATACGGTAGTCTTACCGATGCCACCCATTCCATAGATGCCTATGAGGTTGTCTTCTCCACCATCGATGTAGGCAACAATCTCCTTCACATATGACTCGATCCCAACAGGTGGTCGATATGAGATGGGAAGCATCACGGTGGGTTCCAAAGGCCCAACTGTGACAATCGGATCCAGTGCACCAATTCGGCTCATCAATTCATTAGCCTCGCCGAGCTTGGTCGCCACTCTTCGGAGGATGGAGCAGCAGTTTGATGACTCAATAACAGAGACCTGATCTCCTGCTTGCTGTGTTTGACTCGACGTGCCACCAGTTAGATCGAAGCAATTGCAACTGAAGCAACCTAATGAAGCAAAGAGCAGACGGAAAAATTTCTTTTTTGTTCTCTTATATATAAAAACGGTAGCTTAATTGTGTGGATTAAAACACAAAGAGTGCCAATTGAATTGGCGTGAAAAGGGAAAAAAAAAAAAGTATGGAAGAATACTCTGATACTCACTCATGCTTTGGAAATCCAGCTTGATATCAGTCACTTGGCCTTCCAATTCCTCTACCTCCCGTAGCCACTGATTCACCTCGTTGGTCGGAAATTTTCCCTCGCGCTCCGCTTTGCCGATCTGGTTCTTGATGTCGTCCTTTTTGCTTCTCAATCTTGCTATTTCCCTTTCTAATTTCTCGATGCCAGATTTCGGCTTGCCCAGTCGCAACGTCGCCTTGAGCCCGCTTAGGCACTCGTTGACGTCTACGTTGAAATTTAATTTGATGCACGCCATGGACGTGGAGAAGTTTTGCCTCGTCGACCAGCTAGCAGATTTAAGGAGGAAGGGAGATGAGGAGAAGCTTTATCTTGTCCATATTTATTTCTTTTAATTAGGGAGCAAGTAGGTTATTGATTACATTTGTATTTATCCAAGGGTTTATTTTCTTAAAAAATGATAAAAAAATTTGGAATTATATATATATATACTTTGAAAATAAAATTTTTTAGTACAGCGATAAAATTATTATGGTAGGATTTAGAAGTAATAAATTCAAATCATGAAAATTATCATTATATGGGATAAGGTTAAGTATAATAAATTTTTTTCGCAATTCAATGTTGATAAGAATTTTATGCACGGAATTTTTTTTAGTAAAAAATTAATTTCTTGATTTGTGAGGGGGAAAAAAATCTCCTTGTTTGATGGAGCTAGCCTCATGTCGATAAAGGGAAAAAAATCGAATGTTTTTTAGGTTCAAATTCTGGATCTGAAATTGATTTATATCTAACAACTTCTTTTGAGTTTAGTGTATATCCATCTTTGAAAGATTTTTCAATTCTTGAATGATGGAAAGAACATGCAAATAATTTTTCTATGTTATTACAAATTGCTAAACAAATTTTAGTAACTCCTATCTCAACTATGGCAGTTGAACAAACATTTAGTATGGGAGGAAATATTTTGGATAATAAAAGATCATGTATGACTCCAGAATTACTTGAAACACAAACCTGTCTGGATGATTGGTGTAAAGCAGATCTTAGGCATCAAGAGATAATGAAAACGAATAATGAAGACTTGTATGATCTTACAACCGAAGGCACATCAACAGCTAGCTCTGACAACATTTCAGATTAAATTAAGATAAGGGGGTCATATTTAAATGGTAAGTGAACTACGAGGTTTTTGATTTCTTTAGACCCCAAAAGGATACGTAGGTAACTTAATTTATATAAATTAAGTTCAAGCTCTTTCCTTTTTTTTTAGTATTAAATTAAAGAAGGAGAGACATAACATGTTATAATAATTCTTTATTTTTAATTTATTGATGTGAATTTATTAATTATATATGTTTCAATGATAAATATTTGATTTAAAGAGTTATTTAAAATAAATAAATTGACATAAGTTAAATCTTCACGTATAAAACTTAAATTTAAATATAATTTAAATTAAGATAAATCGATCGAATTAATGAATTGAAAAATAATATACTTATATCGTCTATTAAAAAAAATGAGAGACTTAAAATTAATGAATTTAAATTTCGATTTTAAACAATTTGAACTGAAACCGAATCGTAAGGAATTGAAACCGTCGATTAACGGTTTGGTTCCGGTGGATGATGAATCTGAACCGACAGTTCCAAAATCAAAATCGAGCCGTAAAGAATTGGAACCGATGGTTTCAAAACCAGAACCGAAACCGTCGATGAGTGGTTCGGTTCCGGTTCTATTGGACGATAAATCGGAACCGATGGTTCTAAAATTGAAACCGACTGTTTTGGAATCGTGGTCACCCCTACCAGGAGTCCTTGTCTTTCGATCAATTGCAGATTAAGGAACTGGATACCCTCGTGGAGACCCTCTGCGTTCGCCTAAGGTCCTTGTCCACTCAGGCTTACACTCTTCGGTAGGAGCTAACTGTTTGTCAACGCAACTTGAGCCAAACCCGTGAATTGTACAAGACAACCCTCCGACCACTATACCTACCACAACCAGTCCCGGTGCGTATTATCGTCAACCCCTCACCCGAAGACCCAACTACAGGGAATGCCTCCTAATTTCTCTCCTCCTTTCCCTCAAGGGATGTGCATTGTAAACATATGTATTTAAATTGTGCAACTGCAAAAGATGAATGCAACAACTAGTTAGTGTTGCATACCTCCTTCTCAGCACGCCTCTTCGATTTTGACTGAGTTGGGGACTTACAACTAACCTCATCCAGGAATATGAAACACCTCCTTTCGCGAACCCCCACCGAATAGAAAATCTGATAGTTCCGACTTGTAGCCTTAGGCACAACTTCCCTCGGAAATAATGAAATGCTTCCCTTCGCGAACCTCCTTCGAGTGGGATAATAAAGTAGACCTGCCTCGGTCGAACAAGTGAAAAACTCGCTACATAACAACTCCTCATATCACAGAACTCGAGTAAGGAGGAGGACTTATGAACTGCCTTGGTTAGACAAGTGAAAGACCACGCTTTGTAGCAACTCTCCCTGCAACAACATTCAAGCCAGGCGAAGGACTTACGAATTGTCTCAACCAGGCGAGAAAAATACTACTCTCCATAATAATTCTTCACATAAAAGATCTCAAGCCAGGTGGAGAACTTATGAACTGCCTGAGCCAGGTGAGGAAAATACTATGCTCCATAACAACTCTTCATATAAAAGAACTCAAGTTAGGTGGAGGACTTACGAACTGCCTCAATTAGGCGAGGAAAATATTATACTCCATAGCAACTCTTCATATAAAAGAACTCAAGCCAGGTGGAGGACTTACGAACTGCCTTAACCAGGCGAGGAAAATACTACACTCCACAAAAACTCTTCATATATCAAAGAACTCAAGCCAGGCGAAGGACTTACGCAGCTAGGCGAGGAAAATACTACGCTCCATAATAACTCTTCATATAAAAGAACTCAAGTTGGGTGGAGGACTTACGAACTGCCTCACCAAGGCGACATACACCACTTTGGGTCACTTCTCTCCTGTAAAGCTGAATACAATGCTTCGACAACTTATCTCCTGTCTGGCAGAGCACAATGCTTCGGGTTGCTTCCCTCTTATCTTGCAGAATATAATGCTTCGGCTGCTTCTCCTCTGTCAGATAAAATACAATGCTTCAGTCACTTCTCTCCTATCAAGCAGAATACAACGCTTCGACCACTTCTCTCTTGTCAAGCAGAATACAATGCTTCGGGTCGCTTCCCTCTTATCAGGGAGAATACAATGCTTTAGCTTCTTCTCCCCTGTCAAGCAGAATACAATGCTTCGACAGGTTCTCTTCTGTTAGACAAAATACAATGCTTCGGGTAGCTTCTCACTTGTCAGGCTGAATACAACGCTTCAGCCGCTTTTCACTTGTCAGGCAGAATATAACACTTTGGGTTGCTTCTCACCTATTAGGCAGAATACAAAGCTTCATGCCACTTCTCACCTGTCAGGTTAAATAAAATGTTGTTGGTGCAGGGGCACCAAATAATCGAATCTAGATTTTGATTATGGCAAAGGTTCAAAGTTAAGCTATTATTGTTATCTCATGTGTTGAGTTGAGTGTGCAGGAAATGATTAAGCTAAGCTAAAGGTCAGCGACACCCGGAGAATCTTGGGATGAGAAACCGTGGTGGTCGGGCGACACCAGGAGAACCTTGTGGAGTCGAGAAACCTCGGTGTTGACCGAAAGCTCAGTGACAGGTCAGGAGGACTAGAGGTAAGCATTGGGTGAAGAGTAATAGTGAGGTCGTGTTCTTTGTACGGGGACGAACTTAGGCGGTGATCCGACTAAGACTTCCGGGGGAAGGTCTGAGTTGATATTAGACGGTAAGGAACTGTCATAATGTCCATTATTTGTTATTTTTGTGCTAACTCTTTATTGCAGGAGAGTGACCAAGCTAGCAGTTGACTGTTAGCTATTGGCAGTCGACTGCTCCTACCATCAGTCAACTGCTGAGGGTCATCAGTCGACTGCTATTCAAACTGGTCAGCTCGATAAAAGTCAAGATAAGCTCCCCTTATCTTGGGGCGATGTGGAGCTTTGACCTAGATCCAGATCTTAATGAACTAGGGTCTGGAGGGCTATAAAAGAAGGGGGTTTTCACACTTTTGGATCATCTATTCTTGCTCCCAAAGTGCTCCAATGACACCAAGCTTCAACAACAATGCTACGCCGCTGTAACGCCAACTTCACGCCTAAACTTCGAATCTTCTAGTCGGTAGTTTTAATTTTAGTTGTCCTTGCTTTACTTATTCTTCATTGTACTCGAGCTTTTACTTGCAAAAGAGGAGAGGTAGGATTGTTGCCTCATCCTCAACTTTGTATTTTTGTAATCGTCGTCTCCTACCACCAACGAGGAGGAGATTTTTAGTGAATTGCCCCATCGTACGCGGTCTAGGATCGCGGGGCCTTGGAGTAGCAACCTTTCGGTTATGAACAAAGTAAAAAACAAAAGGTGTCTATTTAATTTTGCTTTATATTTATTTCCGCTGCAATACTTTGGTTTCAATCATCGAAAAGAAGAAAAGTTTTACGATCCCTATTCACCTCCCCCCCCTCTAGCGACTCTCCAATCCATCAAACACTTCGGGTCGCTTCTCACCTGTCAGACTGAATATAATGTTTCGGGCTGCTTCTCTCTTGTCAGGTTGAATACAATGCTTCGGCCCACTTCTCACCTGTCAGGGTAATACAATGCTTCGACCGCTTCTTTTCTATCAGGCAGAATACAACGCTTCGGGCCGCTTCTCACCAACTTGATAATGAAGATCCAACACTTGACTGCGTCGGAGTATCAATGTAGGGTTGTTGCATTCTCTAACTTGCACAGATTGTTAGTATGAGCCCTTAGTACCAATTATGAGATGATTGGTGAGGGAGACTTTTGTATTATATTCTTATATTAATAAAGGCAAAGATTGATTATTATATTTCTTTATGCGTGTGCCAGCTAAATAAATATAATAATGCTCTTGAATAGTAGGTTCTTATCTACAGTATATCAATTGGTAGAATTGATTATGAGAAGCTGTAGAGAATACTATTCTTAAATATTCCTAGTCGAGTATTGTATTAATAGACAAGGGCTATATTGATACATTGAGACTAGCATGTAGGTCAATGGATGAATTGATCTCACAAGTCATGGATATGTGATATCACATTGACACATGAGTATATATATTGGAGACTATATATACTGAATTGACCCACCATGAGAAAGTATCATGGATCGTTATATGAGTGTCATATACTTTCTCATGTGACTATTGGTATGAATAGTTCTTAGACCTGAAGTCACTACGGTTCCCTACATAAGGAGTTATGTATTTTGGTATCGTCAAACGTCACCCGTAACAGGGTGGACTATAAAGGCAGTCACTGGATATGTAACCAATTATGCGGAGGGATGTGAGTAATGTAGATGAGATCTATCCCTCCCATATGGAGGAGTCTTTGGCCTCTTGATAAAGTAGGACCACGAAATGCATGGTCATGCTCAAATGAGTCAATATGAGATATTGAGCTCATTTGTTTGAGTGAGTCTACTTGGGGATCAAGAAACATAAAGATCGGTAAGAGGGTGACACGGTCTATGCCTCATTGATCGATCTGAGATATCAAGGATAGAGGGACACCGTCATATGATAATAGTCACGGAAGAGGTTGTCGGATCTCGATATTCTCATCACTTGGGTAGCAATGATGTATTGCTAGATGCTGCTCATTGCTTATGTATCTAAAATGGTTTTTAGATACATTGCCAACGTTATGAGAGCCTATAGGGTCACACACAAAGAACATATTATTTTGGAGATGAAATCATTTTAGTTTAACTAAATGAATTATTAGTTAATTGGATTAACTAGAATGAGTAAAACTCATTACTTGGCTAAATTTGAGTTGGACTCAAATTGGTTTATGTTGAGTTAGACTCAAGTCAAACCAAGTGAAGAAGGCTAAAATGATTAATTATGATTAATCATGGTTTACATGGATTAATGATTAATTGTGATTAATCATGGTTTACATGAATTAATAAAATGGGGTTTTGAATGGGATTTAAAAGCTCATTAATATGCATTTAATGAGCATTAATTGGCTTCCTTTCTTTCAACGTGGAGAATAAGGAAGAGTGAAGTGCATTTAATGTCTCATTAATGTGCATTATTTGTGTTTTTTGATTTCAACGTGGTGAATGAGAATAATTTGATTAATCTCATATTGCTTTTCTCTTGAAGCCGAGAATAGAGTGAACGAAGAGAGACCTTGGTGTGGTTGCTAGCACAACCAAAAGGTTCACCTCTTCTCTCCAAGATCGTGTGTGTGTGGATACCTTAGAGATACGGTTACCCTAACTGTATTGTGATCCGACCAAGTCTTGGACGAGCGGGATAAGCGAAGGGCATCGCATCGAAGGTATACTTCTTCCTCTAGATGAGATCTAGCAAAAGTAGGATACAAAACATTTATGATTTTTCGCTTGGATCTCTGGAGGGATCCTAATTTTTCCGCTGTGAATTTTTTTGTTTATCGCTCAGGATCCCTACACAGATCTCATCCAATGTGAGGGTACCAGAAGCCAGAGGGAGGATCTTCCAGCATAATCTCATCCATGAAGGGAGAAGGTTTCCTCGGAGTAGAATACGTCGTTAAATATCTCTCCCCTTGTTCCTCTGGGGCTGCCAAGGGAGGAGCCAACGCAGAAGGGTGATCACTTGGGGAAGGTTAATTCCTGCAATTTCTTTTCCCTTACGATTGGTAGGGATTTAGGGAGCGGAGAGAATACAGTCTCCCTCTTCAGGGAAGGCTCCAGATTTTGGTGGGTTAGGGCGAGATTGACTAGCCCTCTCCCGCTCCTCCGCCAAAATCTCTACTATAGTCATTCGGAGCAGCTCCTTTAACTGGAAACGGGTAAGGGTTACTGTGACTTCATCCGGGATGAAGCCCGAAGTAGGAACCTCCTACGATCTCATTTCCACACCTTGCTCAGAAAATTTCCCATAAATGGTGCCAACTGATGTAGTTGCGTTTTAGGATACCTTTCGTCGAGCTTCTGAGAGAGATAGGGTTCTCACGGTCATAATAGCATCCCTACCAATATCAACTCATGACAAGAGACCGTCGCCGGGGTTCCCGGCTTTAGCGCTTCGATGCTTAAGTTAGACAGGAAAGAAGAAGGTGTAAAAAGAAGACAGACTGAAAAGTTCATAGAGTCCAGAGAGTGAACCTTTTCCTTAATCTTCCCTTATATAGCACCTGTGAAGGGTTCTTTGCATATTGGGGACATCCTCTAGCCACTGTGCCTGTTGAACGATTAGGGGATAACCTCTGCTAGGATCTCCACGTGGCGGACCATAAGTTGGTAAGAATCATCGTGTGGACAAGCGATTGAGGGATCGTTCATTCTTTGTACAATAAAAGAATATTCTGAATGGTCTCCGCCTTCTCAAGTCGTCTTCGCTCTCGACTTGGTCTATTATGGTCTTGGACCCCTCCCAAGTCATCTTCTCCCCTGACTCGACCGACTGTGGTTTTAGACTCTTCTTGAGTCATCTTCGGCCCTGACTTGAACCGCTATGGTTTTAAATCCTTCCCAAGTCGCCTTTACCCCCGACTCGACCTACTCCGGTCTTAGACTCTTTCTAAGTCGCTTTACCCCCAACTCGACCTACTCCGGTCTTAGACCCTTCTCGAGTCGCCTTCACCCCTGACTCGGCCTACTCCGGTCTTAGACTCTTCCTGAGTCACTTCACCCCTGACTCGACATACTTCAGTCTTAGACCCTTCCCGAGTCGTCTTCACCCCGACTCGACCTGCCTCGACTCCCCTCGAGTTGCACTACTCTCTAATTTGATATGGAGTCCCATGCCAGGGCCTTATTTCTTCCCTCTAATGATCGTTTGGGTCCCATAGGCTAGGTCATATCCACATCACTCTGGAATCAAAGTATTATTTAGTTAAGATTCAATTGCCATTATTGATGGAAATCACGAAACTAAACATGTATATAAGAAACCAAATAGAATATAACACAATTCATGAATAGGATCTAGTCTTATCAAATCTCTATGGCAACAATAAATACAAAAAAATGAACGATGACATAAATGAAGTAACCTAAGTGCAGCGGAGCGGCCATCGTTCCTCGTTTGTAAGATCCAAGCCGAAATTTTTGCGAAGAATCAAGAGGCAAGTCTTCCACAACGTTCTAGAGTGACGGCGTCGTAAACTCCTAGCTGATAGGATGCAAGGAGTCTGTCAGAATACCTAGCCCCTGCAGGGACCATGCCTTATATATAGAGATCGGGTTGGATCCGTTATCAGCTCATCATCAATAATGGATATGCACGCTAATGGGTTCTACAAATTAAACTCTACATTTAATAACCAAAACCCATGAATCAATAAGTAGATCACTTAATCGGGTTCGAACCAATACAACACAATCGGATGGTTACGATAATCAAATGTAACCTCACATCCAACAATCTCCCACTTGGGCTATATGAGATTCTGTATGTAGCATATATTCAAAATTCTTTAGTTTTGCTCACTATACCACATTGAACTAAATCAATCTGGTTCATCTACTTCATTGGTATAGGACTAAAGTTATCATTGCTACTCCATATATGTAATCGGTAGTAGGACCCATCAGTAATCACAATACCAATGTCATCAATGACATAGATCAGATGTGGATGCACTACAAGAAATTATTAAAATAACGACGAATTTTTTTTGACAACCTATTAATTCGTCGCTAAACAATGAGAATATATAGCAACGAAATATCATATCATCAGAAATAATCATATAAAGAAATATTTTACATTAAAAAATAAACAGTTAGCAACGAAATTAAAATGTGTCGTTACTAACATATTTCATTTAACGATGCAAATTATAATCCGTCGCAAAGTATAAAATATTAGCAAAGAAGTATCCTAATTCGTCGCTAATACTATGATACATTTATGACATTTATCTTTATTCATCTCTAATCCATATTACAAAAAGATTTTTAATAGTTAAACAATTATTAGCGACGAAAATTTTTTATCTCGTCGCTAATACTCACTTATCTTGGTGACAAAATCTCTATATTCGTCACTAAGATCCGTAAAAAACCCTACTCGCACCCTCCCCGATCATTTTCTCAGCGCTTATTTCTCCTCTTCGGCTCCGGCTCCCGCTCCGGTGTTGACTCCCGGTCATCTCCTCTCTTGCTCCGGCTGCGCCTCCTCCTCTCCGGCTGAGACTCCAATTTGTTTGCACCCCCTTCTCCTCTCCAGCTCTAGCCCCGACGATCTCGCTATCTCCGCTTCCACTTCTGCCTCCTTCGACTCCGGCTCTATCCCCGACCATCTCTTTAGCTCCGATGTCCTTGGCTCCGACTCCACCTCCGGCAAGATTTTTCCCAACCTAATGAATTTTTTTCTGGTATAGTAGGATTTATAATTTTTTGCATTATAATTTTAGTTTTATTGTTAAGCTTAAGATAAAAGGGTTAATTTGCTACTTAGATGAGTTTAATTGTTATTTTGATGGTAAGATAATAAATTTAGGAATTATATGAAAATAATGGAAGTTAATTTATCTTGATCGTTATTTCGACAGGGTTGATGTCGTTTACTAGGAGATGAAGGAAGAAGGTTGTGTTTTCTCAGACAGGGTGCACTTCCAAATGATGATCCTCTTGGGCACCCAGAGAGATTTTGCAGGTTTGGAAGCATTGTTCGATTGGCTGAAGGATGACCCGAACATCGACAAGAAAGAGCTGCACCTTGTGGCAACCAGTGCGTACGAGATAGCTAACAAGCTTTTTGAGGCATCTCGAATCATCACACAGATAAGAAATGTGGATCTTTAGCATTTCATTACATAGAAACATGATTCTCTTTTTTTAGCTTTATTCTTATGGATGGAATTTCAATTATTACTTATGATTTTTACTTGCGCATTATGTTATCGAGTTGCATCCCAAATTCAGGTGCAGTATGGCTTGGAAAGTAGACACTGCATTTCTAACAGGGTAATTGATTCCCCAAGGATGCTCCCATTTGGAAGCTCTCATGGCAGCATCCTTGTGAGAGCGCTGCAGTGAAACGATCAAGTATTGCCCAAAGCACAGTGTAAAGATGCACAATGTCATCCGAGACATAGCACTATTGAAGGTCTCTAGGTTGGAGGGGAACAAAAGAAAATGGATTGTAAAAGCAGGATTTGGGTTGAGTTATTTGCCTAGACAAGAGGAATGACAAAAAGCTAAGCGAGCATCATTCATGAGCATCCCATGGAGATTTTAAGGGATTCATCTTTACTTTCTATGTTGATTCTCCATCACAATAATAGCCTAGTAACAATTACTCCAAGCATGCCTCCTTTAACATACTTGGATCTCTCTGATTGTGATATAAGAGAGCTTCCCATGGAGATTGGTAGCTTAATTGAGATTCAATATTTCAACTTGTCCCACAATCCTATTATAAGACTGCTGAGATGCGAGCTGGCTTCAACCATGAATAAAGGAGTGGAGAGATTCTCACCATTCCTCTTGTCTAGGCAAATGACTCAACCTAATTCCTACATTTACAATCCATTTTCTTTTGTTCCCCTCCAACCCATAGACCATCAATAGTTCCATGTCTCGGATGACATCGTGCATCTTTAAACAGTGCTTTGGGTAATACTTGATCGTTTCACTATAGAGCTCTGATGGATCCTTCGGATCCCTCAACGGATCGTGTATCCACATTTGTAATCGTAAAATCGAAAACAAAAATGATCCATACACAGGATCTTGTCTGACGATCTAAAGCAAATATGCAAAAGTAAAAACAAAAAATGGAAGTGTAAAACCATGTACCTGCTTCCGGAGTTTGCATCGCCGGAAGAAGATCTGGAGAAGCCGACGAGCCGAAGTGCTTGATCTTCCATAAGTCGAGAGAGACCGACCCCGGATGTTCTACCTGATGAGGAAAACAAGAGTCGACTAAATCTTCCTCTCCTTCGCGGATCACACCCTATATATAGTGTTAACCCAAAACCCGTTAACATCCCATCAATGCTAACGGTATGGATTAAAGGGTTCTACACATATGGATCCAATATCCATTAACCCACATTCAATAACATAAACCCGTTAACTTAAACCATAATGGTTATATCACTTTTTAATCGGGTTCGAACCAATACGACACACTCGAATGCGTTACGAAAATCATATGTAAGCCCACCACCAACAATCTCCCACTTGGGATACATGTGATTCTGAATGTAACACTTAACCAAAATTCCTTAGTTGCACATATCATGTTGTATTGAACTGAAACAATCTGATACATCAACTTCATTGGCATAGGACTAAAGTGATCGTTGCTACTCCATATATGTAATAGGTAGCAAGACTCGTCAGTAATCACAATACCAATGTCATCAATAACATAGATCTGATGTGGATGTGTAGCATGAGAAATGCTTGAAATGTGATATGTACATGCTTATTCTCAACTGATCCTACTTATGATCAAATACTGGATTTGATCCCATTTGCAAGCACCATATGCTAAACCGCATTAGCAAATCATGATCACCTTATGACTGATTAATGAGTCCTACATCACATTTACAATCACCATATGCAAACTGCATTAGTAAATCATGATGTTTCTAAAGGTCCAAAGCTTTGCTTCTCGCTTCAACTTGGTCGCTTGTGCATGGCGATCCTATCTACGTCCCCGGATTAAAAAAAATAATCCTTGACGAAGATGGATTACCCAAGCAACCGATCCATCATCATGCTATTCGATTAGAGTGGTCTCTTGAACAAACTTATTGTTCAAGCAACCTAACTCTTTTCCTCGATTAGCCACAGAATAGATGATGTACGGATCACCGGTTTTTGTGTTTATCTTCGGGGTCCAAGTAAATTAGCCACATGCATTATACAAAAGAACTAAATCAAAATAAACAAGATTATACCTCTTGTATACCTCTTGATCTTCTATTGTATGTCCTATCCTCCTCTTGGACGTTGTGTGGGCAACGATCCTCCAAGAGATAAAACTTTCTAGATCACATTCTTCCCTTCCTTGCTCGCTCCGAACAAAGGGAAGAATACACGCACCCTTCTTCTCCTATCTAGAACTGACCACCAAGCCACCTATCTTGGATGTTGCTGCCGGCCAAGGAGAGGAAGAAGGAGAAGATGTCGGTCCTTTCCAAAGGACAAGGAACCGCCGACCAAAGGAGAAAGAGAAGGGGGAAGGAGGCGCCGGCAATGAAGAGAGCCCTTGTTGTTGTTGTCGCCGGCCAAAGGAGAGACTTCCTTAGGTTTCCGCCGCCCAATAGGAGAAGGAAACCCTAGCCGCCTCCAACGCCAACCAACAAACCCTAGCTTCTTGTTTTGCCGCCCAAGCCAAGGAGAGCAAACCCTAGAATCCAATTCTCTTAGTTGCCGCCCAAGCCTCCTATCCTCCTTATATAGATTTCACCCAAGACTTCATTCAATCGTGTCCGTCGGATCTAGGTTTCATGAGGATTTTAAAAGGCTACAATAGGGATCATGAGGAGGAGTTGGATCTTGGCCACCCAATGGATCTAGCCCACATAAAGTCCGATCCATTAATGATAATCCATTCCACTGGAGGATTATCATTGATCTACCTCACCAACCCCCATAAATAAATATGGGCTCCATATATTAATTGTACAAATATCTCCCCGTATTTAAGATATCGAATGCCCATCAATTAATTAATTTACTGACAATTAATTAATCAACATCTAACTCCATGAGTAGTACCACTCAACCTTATCATCATGCCGGATCAGGTCCACATGTAGAGTTTACATGATGATCCTTATGAGCTCCTCAAGGGGACATCATCATCCTAATATATAGGACACGGTTTCCTCCTATAATCAACGATACACCATGTAAATAATATCATTTTCCAACTTACCGAGCCTATCGATTTAATCTATAAATCTCGCCCATTGGTAAATCAAAGAAATAAATACTAAGTACATGTGCCCATTATTATATCGGGATTAAGAGCATTTACACCATAATATCCGAGGTCCAATTCAATTATGTAGTCAACAATAAATTGAATCACTTCTAAGTCGGTCCTGCTCAATACACACAAAGTGTACTAGTGTAATTCTATGGTCAAGACAAACCAATACCAAATTACACTACAACCATACCAATGGTTTGTCCAAAACCATCTCGGTTGTGAGCCTCTACTTATACTCTACAAGGAACTGAAACATGACCTTCCGTGTGACACCATACACTATGTTATCTACAATATAATGTATCAGACAATATGCATAACCATAAATATGCAAACAATGATCATGTGATTCTTATTTCAAAAATAAAGATATTCATACAAAAGATAGACTTTTCAGTATACATCCCAACAATCTCCCACTTATACTAAAAGACTATGCTGCCCTCATACTGCCATACATCTGATTCTCAATCCCTCTACATGTCTATCAAAAGCTCTCGCTAGAAGGGCCTTAGTGAAAGGATCTGTCAGGTTATCCTCTGATGCAATTTTGGCTACATCAACTTCTCCTCGCTTTACGATCTCTCGTATCAGGTGGTACTTGCGCTCTATGTGTTTACTTGCCTTATAGGCTTGTGATTCCTTCGAGTTTGCAACTGCACCACTGTTATCATAATAAATTGTGATAGTTCTAGGCAAACCAAGAATCACATCCAAGTCCATCAAGAAGTTTCTGAGCCATACAACTTCTTTGGCTGCCTCAGAGGCTGCCACATACTCAGCTTCCATGGTGGAGTCCGCCACACATTTTTGCTTAACACTCCTCCATACAATGACTCCACCTCCCAAAGTAAACACAAAACCCGAGGTAGACTTACTATTATCCCTATCTGATTGGAAGTCGAAATCTGTGTAACCTATAGGGAGTAATTGATCTGCCTGGTATACCAGCATATAATCCCTAGTCCATCTCAGGTACTTCAATATATGCTTTACCGTAGTCCAATGTCCCTGTCCTGGATTACTCTGATTTCTTCTAACCATGCCCACGACAAAGCAGATATCTGACCTCGTACATAGCATAACATACATGAGGTTTCCTACTGCCGAAGCATAGGGAACCGCCTTCATCTCCTCTATCTCCTTTGATGTTCTAGGACACATATCTTTAGATAAAGGTACTCCATGCCTAAAAGGTAGAAAACCTTTCTTGGAGTTCTGCATGCTAAAACAAGCCAAAATGGTATCTATGTATGAAGCTTGAGAGAAGCACAACATCCTTTTCCTGCGATCCCTTATAACCTTGATCCCAAGGATGTGTCCCACTTCTCCCAAGTCCTTCATGTCAAACTGTTTGGACAACCATACCCTTACGTTTGATAACACCTTGACATTGTTGCCAATTAACAAAATGTCATCTACGTATAATACAAGAAATACCACTACATTTCCGTCACATCTCTTGTATACACAAGACTCATCCGGACTTTGAATAAATACATAAGACTGGATTACCTCATCAAAGCGGATGTTCCAAGATCTCGAAGCTTGCTTTAATCTATAAATGGATCGATTAAGCTTGCACACTAGATGCTCTTTTCCCTTTGTAATGAATCCCTCTGGTTGCTCCATATAGATGTTTTCCTCAAGACTTCCATTAAGGAAAGTTGTCTTGACATCCATCTGCCACACCTCATAATCTATATGAGCAGCAATACATAAGAGAATCCAGATAGACTTAAGCATGGCTACCGCCGAAAAGGTCTCCTCATAATCGATGCCCTCTTTCTGAGTATACCCTTTCACAACAAGCCTTGCTTTGAAGGTCTCAACCTTCCCATCTATTTCTCTCTTTCTTTTGTAGATCCACTTGCATCCAATGATTTTTACACGATTGGGTGGTTCTACTAGCTCCCAGATCTGATTTGAATCCATAGATTCTATCTCAGAATTCATTGCACTTTGCCAAGATACCACATCTTTATCTTGGATTGCCTCGTCATATGTCCAGGGATCAAGTTCATGTTCACCAGGGACCAAATCAGAAGATTCTCCCAAGAACATAAATCTATCAGACTGTCTAACAACCCTCCCACTATGATGAGGTATCACCTGTGTATCCTCTGTGACATGCGGTGCAGTCACTTGTGGTATATCCTCTTGTACCGGTGGTACTGAAGTAGTGACTTTCCCTCTCAATTCCTCCAGAACAATCTAACTCATGGGCTTGTAGTTCATCACATAGTCTTCCTCTAAAATCTAGCGTTTGTACTAACGATCACCCTCTGATCTCTAGGACTATAGAACAAACCACCTTTCGTTCCTCTAGGATAGCCTACGAACATGCGCACTTCATCGAGGTTCCAACTTACGGCATCGCCTTGACACATGTCTTTGGACTCCCCCAAATCTGAATATGTCTCAGACTAGGCTTTCGCCCAGTCCACAATTCTATGGGAGTAGAAGGCACTGATTTAGATGGTACCAAGTTCAGAATATACACTGTCGTATCCAGAGTATACCCCCAGAACAAATTTGGCAACTCAGAATAACTCATCATCGATCTAACCATCTCCATAAGAGTCTTATTCCTTCGCTCTGCTGTACCATTCTGCTGGGGTGTGCTAGGTGCAGACAATTGGGATTGAATTCCAGCCTTTGATAAGTAATTCCTAAACTCTCCCAAGAGGTACTCACTACCACGATCAGATCGTAGTGTCTTGATACTTTTACCTTGACGTTTCTCCACATCAGCCTTGAATTCTTTGAACCTGTCAAAACATTCAGACTTATGGTGCATCAAGTAAATGTATCCATATCTTGAATAATCATCTATAAAACAGATGAAATATTCAAAACCACCTCTAGCCTGGATAGACATAGGACCACACAAATCAGAATGAACCAATTTCAACACATCTTTGGCTCTATACCCCTTGGCCTTAAAAGGTCTCTTGGTCATTTTACCTTCCAAGCAAGATTCGTAGGTTGGGAAATCTTCCACCACTAATGAATCCAGAGGTCCATCAGCTATCAACCTTTGAATTCTACTTAGGTTAATATGACCTAATCTTAGATGCCAAAGATATGTTTGGTTCATTTTCGAAGGTTCTTTTCTCTTATTAGATTTAGAAGATGAGTTATTCACTTCTATTTGCATCGTGGGAGCTTTTGGTTCAAGGGTATATAAATTACCTATCAATGCACCAGAACAGATAATCTCCCTATTCCTTTTTATAACAACTCTATCATTAAAAGAAATAGAATATCCATCCAAAAACAATTTAGAAACCGAAATTAAATTCTTTCTAAATAAAGGTGCACAAAGGCAATTTTTCAGAACTAAAATTTTATTCCTCTCAAAAGACAAATAAACATCTCCCACTACAACAGCCGCCACCTTCGTAGCATTTCCCAAGTAAACGGTAATCTCCCCTTCAGTCAGTCGTCTGGTTTCCTGGAACCCCTGCAAAGTATTGCAGACATGATCAGTGACTCCCGTATCTACATGTAATGCCCGCCCTTCCCGTCCTCCTAACACACATCCTATAGACGGGCGGCGGCGCTACGCGATCATACATTCATGCATATAACAACGGAAGCATTTAAAAACTTTACAACTTTTAACTCTAATTACATTAACCCAATCAACCTAACAATTTAATCATGACAAAAGGTCTTAGCAATTTATTTAACTAAACATGTATCAACCATTTCAAGGTTCATAAAAATAAACATGAGTAACCACCATAGAAAGCATTAACGTCTCCTAACAGTTTACACATAAACTGAAAATCATGCATAAGTCCGTATATGAAAAATTATCTCGTCCACCATGCTACTGTCACACACATCTTTGCCCCTCCTGCTGCTCCCTTTAATTTATCCATTCCTTGCCCTTTTCTGTAGTACAAGGAAAGTAAACTGTAAGCACATAGGCTTAGTAAGGTCCTTTCCTACTCACAAAAACATACATCATGAATTAAACATAAAGTAATGACATGTTCGTTTAAACAACATATGAGCACAACATTTATTTAAAGTAGAGACATGATCAATTTAGGAAAAGAATATAAACTTAGCATTTCCATCGCAATGGTACATTGTCTCTAAACATGATAATTCGATGAACATAAAATGGTATATGCAAGATGCTCTTTGAAAACGTGTAGTTTATATACTTAAACATAATCTTAACATATTGGGTCCGGCATTGTACTACATACATCATTCGCGTGCATCCTAAATAGATCTGAGGTAGCTAATCCCGAACCTACTAGGTTACTAGGTCCGTACTATGTCCGTCGACCTAGGGGCAATCTTAGAGCCCATCCTGTGGACCTTGTTAGGGTCCGGTACAAGTCATGCATAAAGTAAAATAACATACATGTTCTTTGTCCTAAAGAGTGTTCTTATCCCCACTCTTAGGGAAACATTTCATATACGTGAGTCATGGCTAACATGGGTGAAAACATAAGCATGTAGCATAGCATAAACCGGCATGAGTACAATTTAACATGGCATAAGGTAGTGACATAAGGAAAATTAAGCTAACATAAATAGAAATCATCATTTAACATGCATAACGTGGAAGAATTTCAACAAGAATAATTTCTCTAATCCTATTAGCCGAACCTTCTACACCTAGTTCTAGATTCTTTCGTTCAAAATCAAGCATACAACATTACATCGTAAGCACTTATACTGCAGGTGAGGGGATACTTACCTCCTATGCTTTTTCACCAATTTATACCGTTAGACTTTGCAAAGAGAAAACCTCCTACGTGTTTCCTTGCTTTAGCGTGATCCTCTACCAAGTCCCTCTTGAAAATCACCTCTTGAATCATCCAAAGAAAAGACAACCTTCTTCCTGGCTTTGACGGCTGGAACACGAGAGATCGAGAGAGAGAGGGATGAGAGGATGAAGCAATTCTTTCTACAGAAGCCCTTGCTCCGGTGGCTGGAAAGAAAAGAAAACGGGATGGGGAGGAGGCGGCGTGGGTGCTCCCGACTGGGGTCGGCGTGAGGGAGAGAAGAGGGAGAGAGAGGAAGGGCGTTGGCGTGAAATTTATAAAGAGATAAGGAAGAAAAATATATATATAAATTAGGATTTTTCTTAACCTAATTATCCCTTTAAATGATCAGCTAGATTAATCAACTTCTTTCTTTTTTTTCTACCAATAGATATATTCTGTTATATCCTACTCATTGGTAATCTTATGACTTAGTGGTAGGGAGCCTATTCTCCCAAACCGACGGTTCCTAGTTCGAGCCCCGGCTAACGAACCATTTATTCGAATTTCTTTTTTTTTTAATTCCTATTATATATATATATATATATATATATATTTCCTTTAAATAAAAATATAGTAACTAAAATTTGGGTTGTTACACTACACACCAGGTGCCGGTAGATAACACAGCTAAATATGTTTCAATGACTAGACCAAAAGATATACCTTTGTTACCCTTAGGTTGGGCGATCCTTCTTCCAATGTCCAATATGCTTGCAAGTGAAGCACTTGTCTTTCGGCTTCTTCACTCCTCCCTGAGATCCTCCTGCCACCTTTGCTCCATCTTGTTTCTTCTTCTTCTTGCCTTTCGGCTTAGAAGTCGAAACCTTCTGAGCAACCATGGCCTGAGCACTCTGACGAAAATGCCCCTTTGCCACCTGGAGTTCTGTAAGAAGCTCCGCCAACGAATATAACCTCTTATTCATGTTGTAATTCAGGCGAAACTGCTCAAAACTCCTAGGTAGAGATTGGAGAATGATATCAACCTAGGTTTCCCCATCAATCTCAGCTCCAAGGACTTCCAGCTCATTCAAATGAGTCATCATCTCGAGAACATGATCCCTCACGGGTGTTCCCTCAATCATGGTGGTCGTCATCAAGTTCCTCATGACTTCCTGCCTCGCAGCCCGATTCTGGTGTTCGAAAAGTTCCTTGAGATTGAGCATCATGTCATAAGCAGTGGGCATGACTTGATGTTGATGCTGTAATATATTTGACATAGAAGCCAAAATGTAACACCGAGCCATCTCATCAGCCTTAATCCACTTTTTATAACTCTCTTTCTCCTTTTCCCCAGAATCATCCACAGGCTTAGGAGGACACTCTTCGAAGAGTACATACTTGTACTCCTCAGCAGTCAAGACTATCTAGATTCCTTTTCCAATCAACATAATTGGGTTTAGTAAGTTTATTTTCCTTTAGTATCACAGCAAGTGGGTTGAAAGTCATTTTTGAAAAACCTAAGAATCACATAGATCAAAACTTTGGATTTCAAAAATTTATTGATTCCTCAAACAATAAAATTTTAAAATCAACCAACATCTCAAAACACCGAGAATATCGTATGGCACGATAGTGTAGACGTATACAAATTCTACATTTGTAAGAGGAGGTTTTACCCATTAATTTTTATATCCTGTCAACCTAACTTTTTGACAAATAAAATTAATAGTTGGTTCCTCTTCGGCCCTACAAATAAAAGCAGTGACTCCGATGGGGAGGATACTCTTATTTGCATCTAAGTGTGCATCATTACTCGATACCAAGGCAATTATCTCAGATTATGTGCCTTCCGATGGGGAAATACACACGCTCCCAAATAATTTTCTATAACCATATTTGACCCTGTGATCCGCATATCAAATAAGAAGAAATAAATATGAAAAAAAATATTTTCCAACTATTATGACTTTTGTTTTCCAATATGCCTCCCGTCGTGTCGTCATCTCGTCCGCTCCTCCCTACGCCATGTACAAGCCATCCGGAGATCTGAGCTGAGAATAATTATTTTAATTTACATCCATCGATCCTATACTCTACGAAGGAGTATACATGAAATCTAGATCGAAAGTAAACTAAAATAAAAGAGTGGCTAAACAATGTCGTACTTAATTGCAAAAATTAAATACTAGCCTCATCAACCCCGAGGATTCAAATAATATTACAATTACACGCATCCAATTACATACGCACACATATGACCATAATAGTTGGATCTTATGCCTGTAACCAAAAAGTTAGCCTATGCACATCCTACTATTATCCGACACACATAATATATGATAAGTGCATAAAAATAACTGAATCCTAAACACACAAGACCGGAAACCGTGGCTCTGATACCACTTGAAGGTCCGAAGCTTCGCTTCTCGCTTCGACTTGGTAGCTTGTGCATGACTATCCTATCTACGTCCCCGGATTAAAAAAATTAATCCTTGACATAGACGGATTACCCAAGCAACCGATCCATCATCGTGCTATTCGATTAGAGTGGTCTCTTGAACAAACTTGTTGTTCAAGTAACCTAACTCTTTTCCTCGATTAGCCGCAAAATAGATGATGTACGGATCGCCGATTTTTGTGTTTATCTTCGGGGTCCAAGTAAATTAGCCACATGCATTATACAAAAGAACTAAATCAAAATAAACAAGATTATACCTCTTGTATACCTCTTGATCTTCTATTATATGTCCTATCCTCCTCTTGGACGTTGTGTGGGCAACGATCCTCCAAGAGATGAAACTTCCTAGATCACGTTCTTTCCTTCCTTGCTCGCTCCAAACAAAGGGAAGAATACACGCACCCTTCTTCTCCTATCTAGCACTGACCACCAAGCCACCTACCTTGGATGTTGCCGCCGGCCAAGGAGAGGAAGAAGGAGAAGATGACAGCCCTTTCCAAAGGACAAGGAACCACCGACCAAAGGAGAAAGAGAAGGGGGAAGGAGGGGCAGGCAATGAAGAGAGCCCTTGTTATTGTTGTCGCCGGCCAAAGGAGAGACTTCCTTAGGTTTCCGCCGCCCAATAGAAGAAGGAAACCCTAGCCGCCTCCAACGCCAACCAACAAACCCTAGCTTCTTGTTTTGCCTCCCAAGCCAAGGAGAGCAAACCCTAGAATCCAATTCTGTTAGTTGCCGCCCAAGCCTCCTATCCTCCTTATATAGATTTCGCCCAAGACTCCATTTAATCGTGTCCGTCGAATTTAGGTTTCATGAGGATTTTAATAGGCTACAATAGGGACCATGAGGAGGAGTTGGATCTTGGCCACCCAATGGATCTAGCCCACATAAAGTTCAATCCATTAATGATAATCTATTCCACTAGAGGATTATCATTGATCTACCTCACCGACCCCCATAAATAAATATGGGCTCCATATATTAATTGTACAAATATCTCCCCGTGTTTAAGATATCAAATGTCCGTCAATTAATTAATTTACTGATAATTAATTAATCAGCATCTAACTCCATGAGTAGTACCACTCAACCTTATCGTCATGCCGGACCAAGTCCACTTGTAGGGTTTACATGATCCTTATGAGCTCCTCAAGGGGACATCATCATCCTAATATATAGGACACAATTTCCTCCTATAATCAACGACACACCATGTAAATAATATCATTTCCCAACTTAGCGAGCATATCGATTTAATCTATAAATCTCGCCCATTGGTAAATCAAAGAAATAAATACTAAGTACATGTGTCCATTATTATATCGGGATTAAGAGCATGTACACCATAATATTCGAGGTCCGATTCAATTATGTAGTCAGCAATAAATTGAATCACCTCTAAGTCGGTCCTGCTCAATACACACAAAGTGTACTAGTGTAATTCTATGGTCAAGACAAACCAATACCAAATTACATTACAACCATACCAATGGTTTGTCCAAAACCATCTTGGTTGTGAGCCTCTACTTATACTCTACAAGGAATTGATAACATGATCTTCCGTATGGCACCACACACTATGTTATCTACAATGTAATGTATCAGATAATATGCATAACCATAAATATGCAAACAATGATCATGTGATTCTTATTTCAAAAATAAAGATGTTCATACAAAAGATAGACTTTTCAGTATACATCTCAACAGTTTCTTTATTCAGAGTGTCAACAAATACACATGTAAAAGGAAAATTTATTCGTACGATAATCAAAAAACTACATGTGTCTAATATATACATAAGAGCATTCAAAATATAAATAAATACAGGCTCCCACTAAACGGGTACTTCATCCATATGAAGGACCCCCATATGCAATATGTGCTGATGAACCACCTCGGGTAATAGTCCCTTGGTGAGCAGATCCACCAGCATTGAGTTTGTCTGAATAGGCTCTATCATTATTTGACCACTCTGTACTCTTTCTTTAACCGCTTGGTACTTGATGTCGATCTGTTTTTACTTCGAAGAGCTGCGGTTGTTATTGGAATAGAGTTCTGCAGTTTTGTTATCACATAAAATTTTCAATGGTCTTTCAACACCATCGATGACCTGTAATGTTGTGATAAAGTTCCGTAACCATATCCCGTGATTTGATACTTCATAGTAGGCTATTAATTCTGCCTCCATCGTGGAAGTCGCTTTAAGCGTTTATTTGACGCTTTTCTATGATATAGCTCCTCCAGCAAGCATGCAGACAAAACCTGAGGTGGACCTCCTGCTATCCAAGCATCCAGTAAAATCGGAATCTGAATATCCAATCACCTCCAACTGACTGGATCTCCGATATGTGAGCATGAGTTCTTTGGTTCTCTGTAGATACTGCATTACCCTCTTTACAGCTTTCCAATGTCCTGGTCTAGGATTACTTAGATACCTACCTAACATTCCAATAATGTACGCTAAATTCGGACGCGGACAAACCTGAGCATACATGAGACTCCCTACTGCCGATGCATAGGAAAATTTCTTCATCTCATTTATTTCAAGTTCACGTTGTGTACATTGTTGCAAGCTAGCCTTTTGTGATAATCCAAGTATACCCTTGGATATATCACGATATATCTGTATGCCTAATACAAAAGATGCTTCACCAAGGTCTTTCATTTCAAATTTACCTAATAGAAATGACTTGGTCTCATGCAGTAATTGTTTACAATTGCTTGCCAATAAAATGTCATCCACATATAGGACAAGTATGACAAACTTGCTCCCACTGAACTTGACATAAATGCATTGATCAATTGGATTTTCTTTAAAACCAAATAAAATAACCACTTGATCAAATTTCTTGTACCACTAACGGGATGCCTACTTTAAGCCATAAATGGACTACTTCAATTTACATACTAGGTGCTTTGAATCATCAGATTCAAAGTTCTCTAGTTGCACCATGTATATAGATTTCTCAATGTCTCCATTAAGGAATGCAACCTTGACGTCCATTTGATGTAGCTCTAAATCATAATGAGCTACAAGTGCCATGATTACTCTTAGGGAGTCTTTCGTAGATACAGGTGAGAAAGTCTCCTTGTAATCAATATCCTCCTTTTGAGTAAATCCCTTGGCTACAAGGCGTGCCTTATACTTTTTGATATTTCCTAGTGAATCCCGTTTGGTTTTAAATATCCATTTACAACCAATAGATTTCACACCTTAAGGCAATTCGACTAGTTCCCATACGCCATTGTCTGCCATAGATTTCATCTCATCTTTCATAGCTTCAATCCACTTTTCAGGATTAGAGCACTGTTTGACTTCTTGGAAAGATGAAGGATCATCTTCCAGGCTTATGTCAAACTCATGCTCTTGGAGATAAGCAAAATCACGTGAAACCGCAGATCTTCTTTCCCTAGTAGATCGCCTTAGAGGCACTTGTTCTTGAGGCATTTGAGGTGCTTGGGGAACCTGCTCAACCATAGGAGGGTGTACCTCAATTTGAGCAGATGGTTCCTTTACTTGCAAAGGGGAGGATACAGGGACATCATGAAGTACTACTCCCATCGGATGTTCAACATCAATAATGTAGGGTATAGTAACCATACCACTACTAGCTGCTTCTGTAGTAACTGAGGTAGGATGACAAGTGTTATCCTCCTCAAAAGATATATCCCTTGGGTCTATTCTCCCATTGTCCTCAATGAATTTGACATTTCCCGTTTCGAAAAAGGACCTATTTGAGGGATCATAAAACTTAAAGCCCCTTGACCTTTCAGAATACCCTACAAAATGACAGCTAATTGTCCTTGGCTCCAGTTTCTTTTCTTTAGGCTTATAAGGCCTAGCCTCAGTTGGACAACCCCAAACGTGTAAATGCCTAATACTAGGCTGCTTGCCCGTCCATAGCTCATATGGGATTTTACTTACTGTCTTACTGGGTACTCTATTGAGTAAGTACACTCAGTCTTGAGTGCATTACCCCACAAGGACTCCGATAAAGAAGTGAAAGACATCATGCTTCTCACCATGTCCTTTAGGGTTCGATTCCTTCGCTCAGCTACACCATTCTGATGAGGAGTACCATACATAGTGTATTGAGCCACAATACAACACTCAAATAGGTAATTGGCAAAAGATCCTGGATGCTATTCACATGATCCATCATAATGACCGTAATATTCACCTCCACGGTCGGATCTGACAGCTTTGATCTTCTTACCTAGTTGATTTTCAACTTCGGCTTTGAAGATTTTAAACATGTCCAAGGACTGTGACTTCTCATGAAAAAGGTACAAGTAGTCATATCGGGAATAATCATCTATAAAATTGATAAAATATGTCTATCCATTCCAAGATGCCTTAGGGAATGACCCACATATATTTGTAAGTATCAGTTCTAAAGTATTACTACATCGACTTGCACCTTTATTCCTCTTGTTAGTCATTTTCCCTTTGACACACTATATGCAAACCTCAAAGTCTGACATGTCAAGGGAGTGGAGAATTCCTTGTGACATTAACCTTTCTAGACGTTGTTTGAATATATGTCCTAAACGCCTATGCCACAACATAGATGAATTCTCGTCAGTCAAATTGCGTTTTGTACCTATACTGTGCATTATTATGTTGTCAGTGAGAGCTATGGTGTTTAACCTGTATAGCTTATCAACTAGGGAACCAATACCAATAAGTTTTGAATTTTGAAAAATACTAAATATTCCATTTCCAAATGAACAAGTATATCCTATTTGTCTAAAGAAGAAATGAAAATTAAGTTCCTCCTAAAGGATGGAACTATAAATGTATTTTCCAAATCCAAAAATATATCAGTCCCTAGACAAAGCCTAAAAACACCTATAGCAGTCACTCTAGCCTTCTTGCCATTACCAGTATAGATGTATCTTTCACCATCAATAGGCAGTCGACTAGTAAGACAACCATGCTCAGTGACATTAATATGAGTGGTAGCACCAGTGTCTATCCACCATGTATCAGTAGGTACAGTAACAAAATTGACTTTTGAACTAACTAAGCTGAGAAGTTCATTACCATATACTGCAGTTTTAGTAACCTTACTCCTAATAGTCCTTTTATGTCCAATGGTCTCTATAATTAAAGTTGTTGAAATATTAAGTTTATTGGTAGATATCATTTGTGATATAAAATAAAAGAAAGAATAGAACAGAACAGATGCTCACATCAATAACAATAAACATGCACATATATATAAATAGTAATATAAAGCAAACACTAAGAAATAAATATATGCACATATGATAGGTCCTTTTATGAGATACCAAATACAACATTAAAATTAATCTTTGGATTAAATTGTAACTTATTAGTAGTACTCTCTAATCCTAACTCAAAACACTGTAATCTGCCACATAATGTGCCTTCCTTTGGGCTGACACAATATGTGCATGATTGATAATCCAATATGAGTTAGGTTTGGTTATATAACTACAGTTCACTATTCCTTTAATCAGTCATATAACAAGCCTTCCTTTGGACTGACATCTTACATGTATGATGTTTATAGTGAACCATCTTTAAACATATATTTGGCATAAAGATGATTTTCCTTTGGGCCAATCATCCTTAGCATAGATATACATCCACTCACATAATGATGCACTAAGTTTAGCTAATAGTTATCACTTTGGTGATAATATTAGTTCAACTTAATAACACATGTGCTAATGGATACAAATGAAATCCTAGGTTGCTCAACTGTATTGTTGCTTTTTAAATGATGTAGGGAACGCAAAATGACCATAACATGAGACTTAAAAAATTCGGAGCCTCTGAAAAGGCACTAAACGACATTTTTAAGACCCGAAACAAGCTATTACAGGGGGTAAACCCCATTGTAAGACATGTAGAGCTCTTAATGAGCTTCGAAACCCCACCGATAATGCCTCAAAACTCATCCCGAGCGAAAAGTTATGACCTCCGGAAGTTTCCTAAGTCATCAGTTGACTGTTTCCATATAGCAGTCGACTGATTGTGATCAGTCGATTGCTTTAGTCAACAAACAAAGCTTCTGTGTTCAAACTAAGGCCCAGCAGTCGACTGGTGCTTGATGGCAGTCGACTGATATCATCAGTCGATTGCCAATCAACTAAAAATCATTCTGTGCCGAAGTTTAAACTCATCAGTCGACTGCCAAAAATGGCAGTCGACTGTCATACCACAGTCGAGTTCCGCAGTCAGCTAACAAATATTTTGTTCGAAATTTCTCACACAACAGTCGATCGACTTATGGCACGATCGATGGAGATCGATTGATCGTCGACCGACATTTAACCTTTCGCGGCGCCGATTTGACCAAAGAATAACCGATGGTCCATATCACCGATCGATGTGGACCATCAGTCAACTAGTGACATAATTTCAGCGGATCAGAGCGGCAGTTTTGATGAAAACGGCGACGATTACATCGCCGTTCTTCGTGTTCTTCGTGAAAAAATGCGGAAAACTTCAATCTGCCTTTAAACCTAAGACTTCTAACCCTTAGATTCGACAATGAAGATTTAACGCAAAACGCACGCATTTGGACCAAAATTGTCGAAAAAACCGCATCCTAATGTGTAAGATCATCGACACAAAACCTGTGGCTCTGATACCAATTGATGGATCCTTTGGATCCCTCAACGGATCGTGTATTCACATTTGTAATCGTAAAATCGAAAACAAAAATGATCCATACACGGGATCTTGTCTGACGATCTACAATACATATGCGAAAGTAAAAACAAAAAATGGAAGTGTAAAACCATGTACCTGATTCCGGAGTTTGCATCGCCAGAAGAAGATCTGGAGAAGCCGACGAGCCGAAGGGCTTGATCTTCCATAGGTCGAGAGAGACCGATACCTAATGAAGAAAACAAGAGTCGACCAAATCTTCCTCTCTTGCAGGGATCACACCCTATATATAGTGTTAACCCAAAACCCGTTAACATCCTATCAATGCTAACGGTACGGGTTAAAGGGTTCTACACATATGGATCTAATATCCATTAACCCACATCTAATAACACAAATCCGTTAACTTAAACCATAATGGTTAGATCACTTTTTAATCGGGTTCGAACCAATACGACACACTCGGATGCGTTACGATAATCATATGTAAGTCCACCACCAATAAGCTCTAGCAACGATGCTGCCATGACAGCTTCCAAATGGGAGCATCCTTTGGTGAAAGCTTCATTGATGTAACATTAAACTTAGATGGCTCCTAGTTGTCTAGTTTGATCTATCAAGAGAAATTGTTTAGCCATATTGCTACAAAATGGTCATATTACAATAAAATCAATGTTTACTTATGAAACAGACGCTACCAAATTAAGTGTAAGTTGCTCCTATAAATAACTAATCTTTATAATTAAATGATTAATTTCTGAGCCCATAAATTCTCTGTTCCTCAAGTTGAACAAAATGTTGAGGAAGATTCTAACACGCTCGACTAATCTAGATCCTCTAAATCTAACTCCTTCCAATCCTTATTGTTTATTTTGTGCTCCATGGATTCCACACTACTTTTTTAATGGGTAGATCTCGTCGGATGATGACTCTAATAAATCTTTCGAGGTAATACAATCTCTTCTTTAGATGCGTTTTCAAGTGCTTGATCTTGTTGTCTGCCTAGTCTTAGACCATCTAATTAAACATGAGCAATTTAATTAATTACTTTAAGTTAATTAATAATTTTTCAAAGTTTATTTGAGTTTGATAATTCGATTGATTGGTTACTGGTATCCTAATTGGGTATATGTCTAATACTCAGACGATCAAGGTTGTCACTCACGTTGCAGTTCCATTGTGGAGTGCCCAGATCAAAGTTTGGAAGTTTTGAAACAATCTTTCCATTTATGGCGAGTTTCCATATGGAGATATTTGGTAACATGTTCAATCTCTCAATGTTCTCTGTTGTTGCATAAATGTGAATTCCCACACTTAATTGGTGGCGTCCTTTGAAATATTTCAGCTCATCACACCACCATTCAGGTGTAGGATAAATATCTCTTAGATCCAGCAATCTGAACATTGATAAATTAGATATTGTCCCGTTGGGTACAGTCTCAAGTTTAGTATTATGTAGGAGCAAATACTCTAGTTTGTCCAGGCAACCAAACTCGGCCGGCAGTGTTGTAATAGGATTGAAGCACAAGTTTAAATATCGAAGCTTAGTTAAGCAACCAATCTCCATGGGAAGCTCTGTTATACCACAGTAATAGAGATCCAAGTATGTTAAACGAGACATGCTTGCGAACAAACTCGGAGGAATTCTTGTCAGACTATTGTAATGGAGATTCAACATAGAAAGTTTTGGAAAAGTAGAAGCTCCGCAATTTTGTAAAGATGTAATGTTATTGTTCATGAATGATGCTCGCTCTGCGTCTTGCCATTCCTCTTGTCTAGGCAAATGACTCAATCCAATTCCTACTTTTACAATCCATTTTCTTTTGTTCCCCTCCAACCTAGAGACCATCAAGAGCGCCATGTCTCGGATGACATCGTGCATCTTTGCACAGCCCTTGGAGGAGTGCTCTAGCAAGGATGCAGCCATGAGATCTTCCAAATGGGAGAATCCTTTGTTAAAAGCTTCATTGATTACATTAAATTCACGGATTATGCCGCAACCAATCCAACACGGTATCAACTCATAGAATTTGTGGATTTCATAATCTTCCGGCCACAAAGCGCAGCACAAGAGGCATTCTCTGAAGAAGTCATTCTCTAAACTGTTGTAGCTCAGCTTAAAGGCTTTATACACGGGGAGTGAATCTTCTGAAAGCCCAATGGATGTCCACTCATGTTTATCCCTTATTCGATGGAGAGCGTCCTTCCAAGCTTCCCAAGACTTTTTCCTTGACATGGCCCGGGCAACAGTGATAAGAGCGAGCGGAAGACCTGCACATTCTTTTGCAAGTTCTTGAGCAACGAAATTAATTCCACCATCTGAGCTAAGAAACTTCTTATCGCTATTCTGCTCAAAGAGTTGTCATGCTTGATCATGATCTAGGCATTTGACTTTAATCTTTTTTTCTGCTTCCATTTGTTGAAATACTGTCTCGCTGCGGGTCGTGAACACTACGACTTTGCGCAGCTGCTGCTGGCCTCGCTCGGTAGCCGAGTGTGCTATCCCCAACAATTGAAGATCCATATGTTCCCAAATGTCATGAAGAAACAACAATCACTTCTTCTTCTTTAATTAAGTAGCTAAAGAGCTTATCACTACAAGTTAGTTCATCGTCATTCTCCTGCAGTGTCTGCAAACTTAGACTCTTAGCAATATCCATCTGGAGCCTTTTCAATTGGCAATCTTTGGAGGCCACAACCCAAATGACACAATCAAATATGGTATGCTTAAGAAGAAAATGTTAGCTTGATGCTCTTCAATACTGTGGTCTTACCGATGCCACCCATTTCATAGATGTCTATGATATTGCCTTCTCCACCATCGATGTGAGATGGGAAGCATCATGATGGATTCCTGAGGTCCAAATGTGGAAATCAGATCCAGTGCACCAGCTCGGATCATCAATTCATTAGCCTCGCCGAGCTTTGCCGCTACTTTTCGGATGATAGAGCAGTAGTTTGATGACTCAATGACAGAGACCTGATCTCCTACTTGCTGTGTTTGACTCGACGTGCCGCCAGTTAGATTGAAGCAATTGCAACTGAAGCAACCTACTGGAGCAAAGATTAGACGGAAAATCCTTCTTTTTTTTTTGGTTCTCTTACATATAAAAACTCTGTGGATCAAAACACAGAGTGGCAATTGAATTTGTGTGAAAAGGAAAAAGGTATGGGAGAATACTCACTCATGCTTTGGAATTTCCGTTTGATATCAGTCACTTGACCTTCCAAGTCTTCCACCTCCCGTAGCCACTGGTTCACCTTGTTGGTCGGAATTTTTCCCTCGCGTTCCTCTTCGCCGATTTGGTTCTTGACGTCGTCCCTTTCGCCTCTCAATTTTGCTATTTCCTTTTCCAATTTCTGGATGCCAGATTTTGGCCTGCCCAGTCGCAGCGATGCCCACAGCCCGCTCAAGCAACTGTTGACGTCTACGTTGAGATTTAGTGTGGCCATGGACGAGGAGAAGCTAGTAACGAGCAACTTGTTTCTTTTGCAGAGCAAAGAAAGGGAAGGGAAGGGAAGGGAAACAAATATCAATACAAAACAAAATCAAGAGATTGGCTCGTTTATAGAAACTAACAAATATAAAGCTAATGCGCGCGAATCAAGAAATCAACTATATTCTTGGCCCAAAGCTCCTGATCAAGTGTCTAATGGATCACTACTTTGTTTTATGACTTGACGTTCCACGATGCGAATGCACCACTTTACCACTAGCAAAAGATAGGACAATTTCCTTTGCTTTGTATTAATTATTGCTTTATATGTTGGACAAGTATACATTTGTCCCAAATGACACGTTAATTAATTAGTGCAGTACAAATTATCCCAATGAAAAAGGATCGAATCCCATTCTTATTAAGGTGAAAATACTTACCCCAGATCCTTTCCTCCACCACAAGTCAATTGTGCCAAAGGTCAAAAGATCACTCATGATTAATACCCTCTCATATTTATGGCATCAGAGTGATGGGTCACTAGATTAACGATTCCAATCTTTATCCTAGTCAATAAGTGTGCACTTAGTGAACATGAATGACTACACACTCAATTGAGACTCACTTGATGATAGATATAGGTTAACAAAAAGAATATGCAATTAAACTAGTCTAAATAATATGCATTAATGCTATATACAAATACAAATATTATTTTTTATATAAATTTAAATATTATATATCTAATTAATTGACTAAAAAATTTAATATTCTCGGTCCAAATAAGTCTCAAGTGCTTAATAAATCAACTCTTATTTAATTACTCTTTGCTAGTATTATACCCCCACTTTATAGCTAACAAAAGGAAAGGACAATTGCCCTTGATTTTATATGTCTTTATATGTGACAACCACTTCTAATAATTATGTGACCTAATTTAATTTAATTAATTAAAAGCATAAAAGCTATAAGAGTGAATAATTAAGCATGCATTTTGGTGAACATGAGTGACGTCCCGCTCAATGAGATTCACATGATCAAAAGAACAATTAAAGAAGTTGTTTTTTTATCTTCAAAAGTTAGCAAATTATTCATCCACTCGGTCATTATATTTCATAGAAAGTGTGGGCATGTTAATTTATTCGAATTTATCTAACTCAATTTCATTGCGATAGATGCGTTAAAAACGATTCTAGCAATTTTATTAAAAATTGTTTGAGTTTGATTGGTTAAATTTTAATTTGAATTTTTATATGGTTGCTTGGGAGTTTTAGATATTTAAAGTTTTGATCAATTAACCATAAAGTAAAAATGATAGAGCGGAGAAAAGGAATTAACACCTTGTTGCAACAAAACAGCTCATTCTAACGGGAACCTTCGAGGATCGAGCTGAATAGACCGATTGTGATTTATATATTATTCCTTCAGACAGGCCATGAGACAGACTTTGAGAGACGTTTGAGATGAACGATATCACCTTTGCAGATAGTAGGCTTTAGAGTTGAGCAACGTACATACTATACTCTTGCTGTTCAAAGCTCTTTTGAAGTCGATTGAGACGATTTATACAATCCCTTTGAGAGATCTGCTAGCCGTAAACTTCTACGTATACCAGCCTCAGCGTGTAGCACCTCTCACGATCTTTTATATGGTCCCTCGAGTACGTACAATAGCTATACGTATCCAACAATATTCTTTAAAATGTCTTATTACAAACGGAGTTACAATTTTCATTCAGAGGCAGAGAAAAATAAAATAAAATAATATTAATTAAATCACGTTCATTATATGGGATCTCGATCCCTTTTATAATTTAATAAAAACTTATTCTTAAAGACCTTTTTAAATAAAATTTAACTTGTTCTTTTAAAAAGAAATAAAACTTTTTTTAAAAAAAAAAATCTAACACGAAATTTATAATGAAATCCTAATTATCCCAACTTGAATAACTCTTTAAAAAAAAGATAAAATACATATTAAAAATTTTCAATAAATTCTAAAAATTAACGACTTAAATAACTTTTAATAAAATTAAAATATTGACTGCGTGATATCTCCAATCACTTATCTTTCGTATGTCCATCCTAATTAAGGATTTTGAATGATATGATGTTTAATTAATTACTTGTCTATGGGCCCCTCTTAATTTAGAACCAAAAAAGACCTCATTTGAGGAAGACACATTCGATCTAATTAATAGTCTTAAATGGTATGTTGTTAATTTGATGAAATGAATAAAATAAGTTGGATGGAGATTGCTCAGGTCCTTTTCAGAAACTCAAGGGCTTATAAATTATTTAAAAAAATTGTCAAAATTTATTGATGGATTAAAAAACATTTTTTTTTTAAATAAGCATGATAGATTTGGGAGGTTATTAATTATGAGTATATTCAAAGTCATAATTAATTGAATTTTGGATAAAAAGTCATTTATGAAATAAATAAGTTTTTATATATTTAAAACTTATTCCAATCGATTGGTACCATGGAAACTCAACTTGGCAATATTCCATGAGAACCTGAATACCACACATTCTACTCTAAGCACTTTAGGTACCTTAGCACCATGCGTGGTGTTTTGTCTTTTCAACATCTCTAGCCGATAACTTTAGTTAACTAAGTCTATTCTTGAGTTGTTTTCCAAGTACAAGTTATTTCAACAACTACTTGACAATTTAGTTATGAGATTTAGTTGACCATTGTCAACTTTTGCAAGTCAGTCGATGTCGACTTATAAGCACCGTGCTCACTCAGCCAAGTACCATGCCCAGCTCTCCTCGGTTGAGTATCAACACTGTGCTCACTTATCCCGAATACAGAGCACATAACACAAGCACTAAACACATAGCTTGAGCACGTTGTGCTCCGTACGAACACCTAGTGATCCGTATGAACACTTATGCGGTCCATCCGAGCACATATATATGTTGGTCGAGCACCCAGTATTCTGGCCAAGCACTATATGGAAAACCCGACCACCATGTGGAAAATCCGAGCACCTAGTGCTCTTGCCGAGCACTATATGTGCTAGCCGACCATCATGTCGGCTGGTCGAGCACCATATGAACAAACTGAGCACCCTATGGTAATCCCGACCACCATGTGGAAAGTTCAAGCATCTAGTGCTCTTGTCGAGCACCAAGCTATCGTGCACCATATGTGCTAGCCGACCACCATGTGATATGGTCGAGCATCATATGGAAAAACCGAGCACCTTATGATAATCTCGACCACCATGTGGAAAATTCAAGCGTCTAGTTCTCTTGTCGAGCACCAAGCTGTCGTGCACCATATATGCTAGCCAACCGCCATGTGGTCTGGCCGAGCATCATCATATGGAAAAATCGAACACCTTATGATAATCCCGACCACCATGTGGAAAATCCGAGCATCTGGTGCTCTTACCGAGCACCAAGCTACTATGCTAGCCATCCGCCATGTGGTCTGGCCGAGCATCATCATATGGAAAAACCGAACACCTATGGTAATCCCGACCACCATGTGGAAAATCGGAGCATCTAGTGCTCTTACCGAGCACCAAGCTACTATGCTAGCCATCCGCCATGTGGTCTGGCCGAGCATCATCATATGGAAAAATCGAACACCTTATGATAATCCCGACCACCATGTGGAAAATCCGAGCATCTAGTGCTCTTACCGAGCACCAAGCTACTATGCTAGCCATCCGCCATGTGGTCTGGCCGAGCATCATCATATGGAAAAACCGAACACCTTATGGTAATCCCGACCACCATGTGGAAAATCGGAGCATCTAGTGCTCTTACCGAGCACCAAGCTACTATGCTAGCCATCCGCCATGTGGTCTGGCCGAGCATCATCATATGGAAAAACCGAACACCTTATGATAATCCCGACCACCATGTGGAAATTCCGAGCATCTAGTGCTCTTACCGAGCACCAAGCTACCGTGCATCATATGTGCTAGCCAACCATGCACCATGTGATCTAGCCGAGCATCATATAGAAAAACCGAGCACCTTATGGTAATCCCGACCACCATATGGAAAATCCAAGCACCCGGTGCTCTTTGGGTCCTGCCGAGCATGCATAATACTTTGTGCGGCTTTTTCCCACTTAGCAATACGATTTCTCACTCGGGAAAGACTGCGACAAGTGATTGAAAATGCTTGATAATATCACCGTTCATCGATCGTCTTCAAGATGAACTGTGAAATTTACTCTCATACAGACAAATAGATGCAAACCAATGCTAGCTCTGATACCAATGTAGAAATCAACTTGCATCTATCACTGCAGTTTGTATGAATTGAATATTGTAAAGCAATAACTGTAAATACAAAACTTACAGCGAATTCGTCAGAATTCCTTAAGCTTTCTGAAGAAGATCTTTGCTCATCGTCTAAAGAATGATCACATATTCAAATCGTTCTTACTCTTACACAAATCAAGACCCCACTGCGCCTTAGATGTTCTCGGATCTCTCTGGTAGAACTTCCACAGTGATCAACAAATTACACACAGATTCCGACAGCCCGACGACACTATCACACACATTCTCTATCACTTGGATGCCATCCCTAGCTATATAAAGGGTGTGAAGCATTCTCTATGATCGTGCGCCACACACACCACTCAGTGCACCACCAGGGCACTATGACCGTTACTACCCGACAGTTACTGCTCACGTTGCATTAGGTGCACGTTCAAATGCTAACATATACGATAGTTAATTACTTGCCTATGTGGAATCACAACGGGTATCATCTGGGGATGGGGATGACACACTTAATCTTCCAATCGAATTTCTAATAGTCTTGAGTGGTACGTTGATAATCATCATAAAATGAGCAAAATAGGTTGGATGGAGATTGCTTATCTCCTTCCAAGATATTTAAGGGTGTATAAGTTATTAATACTTTTTATAAAAATTTATTGATGGATTAAAAATGCTCAATTTTTATTTAAAAAAAAAATGATAAGTTTGGGCCGGGAGCTTATTAGGAGTATATTTAAGGTTATAAATGAATTTTGAATAAAAGTGCTTCTTGAAATAAATAAGGTTTTATATATTTTTTATCTCGGTTTGGTTCAGGTCAATTTAAGTAAGAAAATTTATTTATTTTTATTTTAATTTGGGACTGAAATAGGTAGAATTATAAAGTACGATGCATTATTTAGAAATTTACGGCACTAAGATGTGCCCTTTGAAAAATTGTCAAAAAAATTCTTTTGCGGTATTGAATTTTAGTGAGTTGGTGGAATAATTGAATGAATATAAGACAAAAGCAAGATTAAATTAAACCACTAAAACATATTTTTTTTAAATAATAAATTATTTAATATTAAATAATAATATATATTATATTTGTTTTTGGATCAATGGAAATGTTAATATGGTGTAAAGATATATTCAAACTCAGTCCATCATTTTGCGTGTTATGCGTACCAAAAAGAATTACAGATTTTAAAGAGTACCATTTGATTATATAAAAAAAAACAAACAAAACTCAATTTTCTATTTTTAAAAATAAGCAGTCTATTGTGCATGGCGAATGAATTGAGGTTTTAGAGTCTGAATCATTTTAATCGAGTGGAGAAAAGATTTTGATTTTTTTTTTAAAAGAATATATTTAATTAAATAACTTAACTGATCATGCGGTGGGACATGGCAAAAACCCAACATAATTTAAAAATACTGAATAATTAAATGGGCAATGCAATGAATTAATTAGGATCCAAATAGACTCCGATCTGATTTAGATACTTGGTGAACCTTCCAAATAATCCGACAATGCGACCCTCCTTGAACTGAACACTGAAATTGTTGCCATCTGCTGTCCCGAAAGGCCCATGGCGCTTCCCGAAGTTGGTATTAAACTCGAGCTTAGAGATACAAGTTTCGCCGTCATATTCACAGACCGACCCAAACACGGAGTTGATATATTCACCGAGGCTTAGTTCGAACTGCAAGATCCATCCATGTATATAATGGTTAACAACTAAGATATATAGTCGCCACGGAGATGACATGGCGATTAAGGTATGGTAATGTTTACAGAAAGAAATAATATGGATCGATTTCGAAGAAAGACTAAATTTTTTTTTTAGATTCAAATGACTTTCACGTATCTTGACCACCATGTCAAGACACATAAAATCTTCCATAATTTATCTCAATCACAATGATCGCGGGACAAATTAGTAGGAGTCGTTAAATTGACGATTCTAACTAAAAGAACTAATTTGTAAAACTTAATTTCACCCGCCAACAGTTCGGATTCGCTAGCAGCCGACCAAATTCCGATTGAAATTCAATCGCGATCCGGTCGGACTCTGGTGTCGATCGGATCGCGGTCGGATTCCGGCCAGATCACGGTCGGATTCTGGCCAGATCATGGCCGGAATTCGACCTTTCGTCGGTGAATTCGAGCGACGTTGCAGCGTGATTACTATGTATTTCTCATTCGTTGCGCACAGGCGCACAATAATAGCCATGCTTAATGGATTGTTTCGATCCGGAATCGAAAAGAACCAATCCATTAAATTCGGAATTAGAACCGATTCAAATGAACTGGTTCTGGAACCGGAATCGAACCGGAACCGTTCCGATTCCGATTCGGTTCGGTTCCAATCAATGTCATAACCGATTCGGAATCAGTTCGAAACCGATTCTGATTCCAATTTGGATCCGGTTCCGATTGCTAATTCAAGGGTGAAAATTCTTAGCATGTTAACATGCATATGTCTACAAGATTATTTTGTGATAGAAAAAAAAATAGGATCACTTACACGTTAGATGAATTTGGAAGCTCCAGTTCGAGGAAGATGGTTCGGAACAATTTCGAAATCGGTTCGGAACCATTTCAGAATCGGTTCGAAACCGATTCGGAATCGATCCGGATTGAATTGGTTCCAAAGTTAAAACTTTAGAATCGAAACCAGTTCGGAACCGGTTTTGAACTAGTTCGGAACCGGTTTTGAACCGGTTCGGAATCGATTTTGAATCGGTTCGGAACGATTCCAACGTCGACGAATCCGAAATTGATCAGAACCGAATCGAAATCGGAATCGAAGAACTAATAAATATGCCTGCACAATAATGGACCTTCAAAATTTCAAACCTATATATATATACTGTAAGGATCGATTCCTTAGAGGCACACATTTTGTTGGCATATTTGTTCTTCTGTCTCATTAGTATTTGGCAGTATAAAATTTACCGTGATTTTTTTTATTTTTTTTTTGCGATTGACAACTTCACTCCACGTACCATGTGATTGGAGCCACCGTACTGGCCGCCTAGTCGACCTGTTTCGAGGGTCTTCCCGTCGTCAACGTAGGAGACCTCCAAACTGTCGACGACGCCTCCAAAGAAGAGTCTGATCTTTGTGATTCGGGAGGCAGATCGACCAATGTCGAACTCGTTTCTTCCGCTGCCTCCCCATGCCCCAATCTTGATATTCTTATAAAAACCTAATTAAACATCAGAATTTTCGTACTTAAGCAACTGGTTTATTAATTAAGAAGAGAAATTAAAGGGATTGGAGACTACTCACGGATGCGTTTGAAATCGTTAAAGATGTCAACTACTTGGTCTTCCAACGACTCCAGGTCAATCTGCCACTGCTTGGCTTCCTCACTTGCAAGATTTCCCTCGCGCTTGGCTTCTTCGATCTTACTTTTGAAATCATTTCGTTTAGCTTTCAGCTTTTCCATCTCTTTCTTCATCTTTTGTATTTCGGTTTTGGACTGCCTGCCGGATTTCCATAACCCGCCGAAGCACTTGTTGACGTCTACGTTGAAATTCAAGTTGGGGCCAACCATGGCTAGCTAGCTAGCTGCAGGCGGAGGCTTCAGTGGCGATATATATGGAGGATTGAGAAAGCCAAAGGAGAGGAGAGATTGTTGGATGAAGGAGTGATGCCCACAGTAGATTCATTTTGTGCTTTTTATACACTTGTGAAGAGACAGAGGCAAAGAAAAACTAAGGCCGCGTTTGATTTATAATTTTTTTTTATTTTTCATTTTTATTTTTTGAGAAAAAAAAAATATAGAAAAACGAAGTCACGCGTTTGATTCGTATTTTCATTTCCGTTTTCTAGAAAACGAAGTCTTAATTTGATTGAAAAACAAAAAATGTCAAAAATTCATTTTCAAGTTTTTTGGAAAACGGAAGAATACACGAGAATAAAAAAATAGAAAAAGGCAAATCAAATGCAGCCTAATGCGATGAAGAAGAAGAGATCCGCCTATATATCATTATCACGATATGACAAGTCAGGCGTTGACCAGTTCATCTTGCTCATTAGATACGCACAAGTCAATAAGACCCGTACAGATCAATTGGAAACTACAAATGCGAACGCGTTCTCGAGGAATTTAGAAAATTTTGAATGGGAAAAAAAAGACGGAATGAAAAAAGAAAATTTTAATGTGTATGATATTTTAATTCAATATTAAAAATTTCAAAGTTTAATAGTTGATATATATATATATATATATATATTCTCTTGTGTGTTTTTATCTTTTCAAATTAGCTCGAGGAATTTAGAAAAATTTGAATGGAAAAAAAAAAGACGGAATGAAAGAAGAAAATTTTATTGTGTATGCGATTTTGAATATAAATTCAAAGTTCGGAATATACTAAATCAAGTTAACTTGTGCACGAGTACGATTTAAGCAAGTCGAATGCCACGCTAATCAAGATAAAAGCAAATGAATTAATATTTTATCATCTAAATTATTTTTACTTAATTATAATATATGTATTAATACAATTAATAAGAATATGTAGTTATCATCCAAAGCCTCGTATCACCATCAATTATCAATATAGATGTGAGAATCATAGGAAGCGATAAAGGGAAAAAAAAAGAAGTTTTTTTTGTCCTCACGAAGGAGATAAAGAAATTTCATTTTATTTAATTTTACATCTAGTAAATGAGAGAAAGCTTATGTTGATGTAATTCGTCCTTTTTCTTGTTTAAGGTACTATAAAATTTTCCATTTGTATTTTGTTGATTAAGCAATATGCAAATTAATTTGAATTGGGGATAAAAAAAATACTTGCCACTTGCCCATATCGCCAAATACAATCCATTCCAAATTTAAAACAAAATATAAAATAGATAAGAACTAAAAGAGAGTATATATCCATATTCTTTTACTAAGATTCTATTATTAATTCTTTTATTTTTTTTATCCAATCTAATTTGTCTTAAGCAATTTGTACTTAATTGCGACAGTAATTTAACTATCCTATAAAATTGATCTTCCTTTCGAACCTTTAAATATCATTGGGGAAAAAATAAATAAATTTATATAATGTTAAGTTGACCGAAATAGTTGGATACTTTTGTATTTATTCAAAAATACATTTTAAAAAAAAATTATATGAATGTTTTTTTAAAAAGAAGGAAAATCTTGAGTTATCGATAAAATTATTATCATGTAATTTTAAAAACATAAATTTGAATTATGAAAATAATTTTTTCCTATAGCCTTTTTTCAATAGATTTTTCTTTGTAGTTTCACATTGACAGGAACTTGGACTTTTTTTTATTGCAAAGAAAAGTAATTTCTTGATTCAAAAAGGGAAAAAAAAAGTCTGATGGTTACTCTTTCATCTCCACTGCAAAATCTTCACCGATCTATTCCATAATTATTGTGAGGGAAATAAATCACAGAGGATTCTATGGACCTTGACATGGTAGCCAAGACACGTAAAGATCATCTGAATTCAGAAAAAGATTTTAGACCTTCTCTAAACTCGATCCATGTCACTTCTACAAATATCATCATATCTTAATCACCACGTTATCCCGTAGGGACAATTACTCTTTCATCTCGTTTGATATAAGAAGGTAAGTTGTTATGCTAATGAATTCCATTTATCCTACGTACCTCAATTGACTATATATTCTTGTTTAATAGAATTGTGGTCTTTCGACTAATGAACAAGTTGAGCCATAACACTAAAAGATTATTAACATCCTAACACCCTACTTGTTTCACTGCCAAAGCTAATTGATGTGGTATGAATTTTTCGATCCTCGATTTTATACCATCAAGAAGAAGTCCTTTTCGACCACAACAGTAAATTTATCCTAAAAAAATGAATACACGTTAAACTACCATCGACTTGTCCGGCGACAATACTCCGATCTTTAAATTAAATCGGACATTAATGAAAGAGAATATATTAAATATAGTAAAAATAGTATAAAAGATGAGGAAAAAAAATTATCTCATGTGTAATTAGAAAAATATGAGAATCCGTGAGATAGCCTTTGGATAAGGCTAGAAGCAGTATCCTTCGGATGATTAGAAGAGAAATGCCAAAGTGAGGAAAAACCATAGAATCCCCGTGGCATGAATAACCGGTACCGTTAGATGATAATATTGTTTATATCTTCTGTCATACACGAGGTTGCTATCGTTGTTGTTACCAATGGTTGTCATACCTTTTGAAAAAGGTTACCAAAGCAACTTTTTGACCTCTTTATAAGGAAAAGGGATCTTGACTTCTCGAAAGAGGATTACCCAATTAAGATATTCTATTTTCTCTCTCGATTACGAGTACAAGACTTCTCTACGGAAAATCACCATTGGATCCCGAGAGCATTTGGAGCGAGGAACTACAAAGAATTATTTCCGATCCTACGAAATTCCGCAATGCACGAGGTAATTACCTCTCTATCAATTTATTCAAGCAGTTGTGAACCGAACCAACCTTGCTATCCTCACTATCATGACAAACCTTGCTATCCTTCCATGATTCCTTGTCAATAAATGAATGCTTCATAAATAAAACTGATCAGGTTAAGAAAGTTTGTCTTTCCTTCTCCATTAGCGTGCAGTTCTTCGTTCAACTTTTCTGCTGATCACCATACACTGAATCTGTTAAGGCATAACTCTGTAACTTTTCATTGAATGATACTTGTGGATCCTTCTCAATCAAAATCACATCCTTCCCATAAACATCCTTTAGAGACACAGTCCAATTCACCTCGGTGCCAGCAAGAGAAAATGCTCGAGATGGCTTCAACAGTATATGGTAAATATGCTATATCATAGAGAATAGAAAATAAATGCAAGTGGAGAAGAGGTGCTACACGTTGCCACCACTTTACTGCCACAGGTTGATGATATCCGTGACCTAGTTGAGGAGGATGATCATGCCTTCTGTGAGATCCAAGACTTCTCCTTGATCTTGGTCCTGAGTTCCTCCCATGCATCCTTGCGCGGACAAAAGTAGTAAGGGCTAAGCGGGATGGTGTCATATCTTCCTCACCAATCCTTCACTGCTTCGCTCTCTCTTCGAGTTGTGGACGAAGGAGACAACCGATCGAAGGGAAAACCCCTTCTCCGATGGCCGGATTTGCTGTGGTGTCCGGTGGAACGAAGGAGAAAGCTGATCAGAGCTTGCAGCACAAATTGAGGAAGCGGCAGAGACAAAGGGACTGCCGGTGGCGGCGGAGCGAGTAGATGGAGTAGTGAAGGCCACCGCCGACCTTGGTGGAGGAGATAAATGGCTGGCGGTGAAGAAGCAGAGGAGCTCGGAGAAGGAAGTAGCCGAAGAAATCGTCATGGGGGAAGAGAGGTGCTCTCGTGATGAACAATGGTGGAGCTAGCTCCGGACATTAGCCCGGCCTAATCATCCCGATTAATGTCCAGGTAAATTTTTACCCCGGGTTAAATGGTAAAAAAAAAAAAATTCTGTACTACAATGATTTTTTTTTTTTTTAACCAGGCTAAAGCTTGGGTACTCTAGAAGGCGGCTCCGCTCTTGGTGATGAAGAAAAAATGGCTGCCTCTTTCCCCCTCAGCTCTACACTCAAGCTGTGATTTTATCCCCTCTAAATGGGTTGAGCTCTTTCTCCAATCAATGGGTCAATATTTTTCTACATCAGAGGTAACCCCCTTAAATAGTCAGATGAGTCTCTCTGATGAATCTGACTTCAATGTTATCACTTCATCGTCTTGAATCGGATCACATCTCTACTCCTTTTTTCTATATTCAGAGATATCATACTTATTCATATGTTCGATCTGCCAAATAATAAAAAAATCGGCTGAATAAATAAGTCGGCATGAGGCCTTACGATATGCCTTTAATAAATATAATAAAATGATCGATTCGAGGGCTTACGAATAGCCTCAGATGAATATAATAAGATTACTGATTCGAGGAATTTACGAATGACCTCGATCGAATAAGAGAATGATTGAACTGAGAACTTACGAATCGCCTCGAATAGATATAAGAGAAAGGCTCCCAAATCCCGACTGAATAAAATAATATCTACCTCAGACCACTTGGCATAAATAGCATAAGAGAAGACCCATAACACCTCGACCGAACAACATAATGTCCATTTCAAAATACCTTGGAGGAATAAAATAAGAGCTAGCTGGGAACACCTCAATCGAATAACATAAGATTCATTTTAGAACATCTCTGATATATAATATAATAGTCGACTCGGAGCACCTCGGCAGAATGAACTAATACCTACTCCAACTCAATTTGACATAATAAAATAACAACTAACCTGAAGCACTTGAGCTTGGACCACTTCGACATAAAGAAATAAACTAATAACTGATGCGACACGCCTTGATTATACTAAATACAATAATATCTGCCTCACAACACTTCAATAAGATAAGAACTGATTTGATAACGCCCGGGATGAATTGAATAAAATAATATACGTGTCACAACACTTCAATAAAATAAGAATTGGCTCGAGATATCTGGACTGAATTGAATAAAATAATATCCACCTCATAACACTTCAATAGAATAAGAATTAACCCGCTTTGCAATACTTCAACAAAATAAGAATTAGCTCGACAACGCTTGCGTTGCCTCAAAACATATTAATAGAATAAAATAATAACCTCATTGAAACACCTCGATTGCTCAAGAACATGTGGGTTGAATAAAATAAAAACTCCCTCCATATCTACACTTCATAAATAGGCAAATGGAATACCCCTCTCTTCAATCGATTGAATATCAAACTATATTCCTTCCGATTTGTCACCACACGGGGATAGTAAGTTTCAGGCAGTGCTGAATTGAATAAGAAAGAAGACCAACCCGAGGGCTCATGAACTGTCTCTGCCAGCCACGATGATATACTCTGTTGTTCTTCCTTTTTTAAACCCTACTCTTCCCATCCACCACCGCAGGGGGATGTAAAGTTGCAGTTATGATAGTCAAGCTAAATAAGAATGAAGACCACCCCAAGGGCTTATGAATTGCCTCTGTCAGCCGTGATAATAAACTCTATCGTTCTTCCAAAGTGAATTCTATCTTAAATCAACTCCTTCGATCCACCATCGCACAGGAATTGTAGCTTCGGCTAACACCGAGCTATGTAGTAATATAGATCTGATCTGAGACTTATGAACCACTCGGCCAGCCGTAAAAATACTTCGTCGTTCTTTCATAAATGATTTCTAACCTAAACCCAACTCCCCGCTCCACCACAACATAGGGATTGTAGCTTCGGCTAGCGCCGAGCTGTGTATGAATATAGACCTGACCTAAGGACTTACAAACTGCCTCGACCAGCCGTAGAAATACTCCATCGTTCTTCCATAAATGAATTCTAACATAAACCCAACTCCTTCTCTCCACCGCTGCACGGGAATTATAGCTTCGACTAGCACCGAGCTGTGTAGGAATATAGACCTGACTTGAGGATTTACGAACCGCCTCGGTCTTCCGTATAAATACTTTGTTGTTCTTCCATAAATGAATTCTAACCTAAACCAACTCCTCCGCTCCACCACCGTAAATGAATTCTAACCTAAACTCAACTCCTCCGCTCCACCACCGTACGAGGATTATAGCTTCGACTAATATCACTCCACCACCGCACGGTTATTTGCACACCTGTGCGAGCTTCCTCACATGAACAGTGAATTTACTGTTCATGTGAACAGTGGATTCATTGTTCATGTGCGGAAGCGCGCACAGTCGCGCAAATAAATGATGGGCAGAAGATATATATATATATATATATATATATATATATATATATATATAGCGTTGATATTTTGAGCGCTCACGAATGCACACGCCCTGAGCGACGAATGAGAAATGCACAGTAACCACGCCACGATGCCGCTCGAAATCTCCGGTGGAAGGCTGGATTCCGGCCATGATCCGGCCAAAATCCGATGGCAGTCCGGCCAGAATCCGACTGTGGTCCGATCAGCATCGGAGTTCGACCGGATCACAGTCGGATTCCAGCCGAATCGCGACTGCTAGTGGTGCGCCCACTGGCGGCTGCAATCGCGGTCATTTTCGATCATAATCCGGTCGGAAACGGCGAAATCGAATTGCGGGTGGAAGCAATCGCGCAGAGGAAGAGCAATGTGCATTTTCCATTCGCGATCGATTAGATGGCTGAAATCTCATAGCGAACGAGACGCTAAACAAACGACGATAAGGATATCAAACTCGTGTGTGTATATATACACACAGCTTCTTCGATCTTACTTTGGATATCATTTATTCGTTTAGCTTTTTTACTTTTCCATCTCTTTCTCCATCTTTTTTATTTCGGTTTTGGGCTTTCATGATGGAGGGATTGAGAAGGTTGAAGGAGAGGAGAGATGGTTGCACGTATGCAGGAGCGACGCCGACAAGAAATTCAATTAGTGCTTTTTATACACTAGCTACAACTGAAGAGACAAATATTGCAAAGAAAAACTAAGACAGGGAGAAGAAGATCTATCATTACTTTTGTATCCATATAGCTGTAGGCGGAATCTTCGGGTAATTTATCTACAATTTGATAGTGTTAATTGGTTCAATTAGATGAACAAATTAAAGTCAATACCATGCATCCACTTGGTTCGATTAGATAATCAAAGTCAATATGTACAATGTTGCGGCCTAAGCTCATAGCTACCTGGCTGCAATTTCACGACTGCTTAGCAATGAGTTTTCAGTCGATCGTCTTGCTGTGATTTCATGATCACTTATCTCTGATGAAGAGCTAGCAATGGGTATATGATTTTAATCATTTTATGGCTAGATCGGGAGCTCGGTCACGCTTTTGTAGATAGATCACCTTGAACAATCATAGCCGCGCCTGACCCATCGATATTTTATAGTCTCCTAACTCTTCTACAAAAGGTTAGAATCGTCAACTTAGCGGCCCCCACCGATCTGTCTCACGATCATTGTGAGAGAGATAAATTATGAAGGGCTCTATGAATCTTGATATAGTGGTCAAGATACGTGGGGGACATCTGAATCCAGAAAAAGATTTTAGATCGATCTTATTCGGAATCAATCCATATTACTTCTGTAAGTGTCGTTGTGTCTTAGCCACTACGTTATTCCCGTGAAGACTATAGTCTCCTAACTCTTGAAAGGATGGGAAGGAAGGGAGAAAAAAATTAAAATTAATTTCAAGCATAGAAAATCACCTAGTATTTTAGAAAATAAATGCCTTCCTAATCAATGTCAAAGTAAATATAAGTTTTGAAATTATTTTAAAACTGTTTTAAATATACATTTTTAAATTGAAGGTGCCAGTCTAGCTACGAGGCCGCTAGTGCCTCGCCGCGAAGCCATCACTAGTCTCTTTGTTGCCATCGATCAATCAGACTTACAAACATTTAGATGTGAGAATGCATATGAAGCGCAAGAAGAAAGGAAAGAAATAGATTTTCATCCAGTTATATACGAAGCGGATAATAAAAAATGACGAAAATGCATTGACAAATGAATTCAAAATTCATTGTTTTTAATTTTATCGTCGAGTAAATGAGAGAGTGTTTATTTTGATGTAATTCGTCTTTTTTCTCGCACTATATTTTTCAGTTTGTATTTTGTTGATAAAGCAATACCCAAATTTATATCCATATTCTTTTACTAAGATTCTATTATTAATTCTTTTAATTTTTTTATCCAATCTAATTTGTCATAAGCAATTTAATTTGTACTTAATTAATTACAACAGTAATTTAACTATCCTATAAAAATTGGTCGTCTCTTCGAACCTTTAGGTACCATAAGCCTCATTTGACTCTCGGATGGTTTTCAAAGAAAAAAAAAAATAGTTGACTAATCATCCAAATATATTTAAAACACAACTATCAAATTTATTTAATTAAAATACTCCCACGATACATCAAAGTTGACAGATCATCCAAATTTATTTAAAACAGTCCCAGGACGAAGACGAAGCAACGCGATGAAGACAGATCGAATGGATGATCAGATTTTGAAATACTGAATAGATATGGCCAATTAATTAAGAAGTCAAATAGACTCCGATCGCATTTATGTATTTGGTGAACTGGCCAAAGAATCCAACAATTTGACCGTCCATGACTGGAATAGTGAACTCCGTGCCTTCTCCTTGCCCAAAAGGCCCGTACTCGTTCCCCATGTTGGTCGTAAATTTGAGCTTAGTGATACAAGTTTCGCCGTTAAAAGTGCCGACGGCCCCAACCATCGAGTTGATATATTCATCATCAAGTAATGAAAACTGCATGCAACATCAGAATTAACATATATATATAACTTGTAAAACTGACAATGATAATCCATATAGCTATAGCTAGCTAGAATGTAGTCCATTTTCACGTACCTCGTGCAGGCCACCACCGGAGCCACCTGCCTTGTATGTTGTGACCGTCTCCCGGCCAACAGCATAGGTGATCTTCAAACTGTCACGACTCCTCCTGTGTAAAGTTCGACCTTTATGATTCGGGAGGAAGATTGACCAAAATCAAAGCTGGATACTCCGTTGCCTCCCCATGGTCCAATCTTGATATTAGTAGCAAGAACTAAACATCAGAATGTAAATTGTTGTTAGTGTAGAAATTAACAAGAGTATGGTGCAATTCTAAGTAATTTTCTAAAATCAATTAGAGTTTATTATTGAAGTTTAGTTCTTGGATTGGAAGAATGGCATAGGAGAATATTTATATATATATATATATACATACATACTCACCCTTGTCTTCATTGAGATGCAAGCTGGGTTCAGCCATGGCTAGCGATGGAGGATTCAAGAGGCAGAAGAAGAGGAGAGATTATCGTATAAAGGAGTGACACCTCATTTCCTTCTTTTATAGACTACGTACTGAAGAGACCGAGACAAAGGAGAGGTGTATTTGTTAATTACCATGATTAGATTAGATTAGATTAGATAGAGTCAATACAATCCATGACGTCGCCAGTTTACAGCTAGCTAACAAAAAGGACAATTATTGCCGTTTTAAATATGGCGATCGCCACCTAATTTACCTCACTTCCATGACGTCGACGAAAGAATGAACACAAAGTCAATAGGAATTTGGAAACAATATATATTCATATATATGTTAAAGACTTGGTAAAAATATCGCCACCGGTTTTATGGGACAGCACAATTACTGCCGTTTTGTAGATGCCTTGGATGCTGCCTTTGGTCGGTAATTGACTTTGCTTTGTATTATTTATATATGGCAACCACTTCGCCTAATTTAATTAATTAATCAATCGGTTAATTAATTGAAATTATAAAAATTATGAGAGAGAATGAGCATTCATTTGATGAACATGGTTGACTACGCACTCAATGAGACTCATGATAAAAAAACACAATTAAAAAAGTTTTAAAAAATATACACTTGATGATCGATCCAATCCCTCCGCCAATTGAGGCTAAAGGAAAATATAAAATAATCCTTTAAAAAATAATAAATTATTCATCCATTTGATATCTCATTTTTATAATTAAATAATTAATTTTTGAGTCTAAAATTTCTAAAAAAAATCTATTGAGATAGACAATCCGCTTGACGACGACTCCATATCCATTGAATCTATATCCTGATCCGATCTAAAAAAATCAGAGAATGGATTGATCTTCTTGTTGCCAAGTCCATGATCAAATCTCTTTTAAAGAATTGGTGGCATTACAAGTTGTGTCAATTGGTTCTGCAAAGTCGATAGTATGATAGGGTTGGCTATTGTTCTCCCGAGTAATCATAAGGACTTAGGATGAAGATCTCCGACGTTGAGTCACTGAGAAGATTAGAAGAGGCTAAAACATTTTTTGGTTAAACCTCTATGATGTTCAAATTGGATTCACAGAGAAGAGAGAGAATAATACGAAGGAAAACCGTCTCTATTAATTTATGTGTTGACATATTTGCTCATACCTTCTTGTATAGCAATGGCTTATCTCCCCGAAGGATTTGTTGTGACAACTGAGCCCTTTGAACTAATAGTCGTGTCCCTTGGATTGTTGGCTATTGATTCATTGTAACTATCACATCCTTTGAACAAGTGATCCCATGCATCCTTCGGACTATAGCACTAGTCGAGTACTTTGAGGCAACAATTGCGTTCCTTGAACTGCTATAACTATCAAGTACTTTAAGACGACAGTTGCATCCCTTGGAACTGCTGTAACTAATAAGTACTTTAAAATCGTGGTTGCATCTCTTAGATTGTTGTAACTGCCAAATCCTAAAAATGACTTAGAACGAGCTGGATGAGACTCGGCTGGGAGTCGCCTCTTTAGAATCGAGTTCAATCATAAGTTCATCACTTGGACTGAGTCCCTGATCCAAATCGATTCACCTTTCCCCGAGCACCCGTCTCAAATTAGACAGTTTGAGGTCTACCTTCTTTGATTTGATGGAAATCACGAATCTAAAGCTTGTATTCAAGAAACTGAATAGATACAACATGATTCGTAAATAGAATCATATGAATTATTGTATTTCGCCTGACAGAGAGAAGTAACGACATATGACGTGTTGTATTCCATCCGACAGAGAGAAGCGGCGACATATAAAGTGTTATATATATTATGTCTAATAGGAAGAAACGATGACATATAAAACGTTGTTATGTTCGGCCAAGACAATTTATATGTTTTTGATCTGGCCGAGTGAAAGTGAAATGTTGTTATATATAGCTGAAATAGTTCGTAAGTCCTTAGTCAAGTTTAGATTTTATCATATGAAGGGGTGTTATGAAGTGAAGTATTCCATTTACCTCAACCAAGATAATTTGTAAATCCTCTGTCTAATTTGAATTTTATCATGTGAAGGGGTGTTATGAAGTGGTGTTAGAGGGAGCGCCCCCACTTAATTCAATCGAGACAGTTCATAAGTCTTCAGTCTGATCGAATTAAGTACTCGAAGCGGTGAAGTGAGAAGGAGCAAAGTACCCAATCTAAATTTAAAACAAAATCCAAAATAGATAAGAAAAAAAGGAGTATATATACATTCATATTCTTTTACTAAGATTCTATTATTAATTCTTTTATTATTTTTTTTATCCAATCTAATTTGTCATAAGCAATTTGTGCTTAATTACGATAGTAATTTAACTATCCTATAAAAATTAACCTTCCCTTCTAATCTTTTTAGGTACCATCATGCATGGAAAAAAAAAAGAGACAAATCACCGTAAACCTCATTTGACTTTCAATTGGCTTACAAAGAAAAAATAATAATAAAAAAGGTTGATTGACCATCCAAATTTATTTAAAACACAACTAGCAAACTTATTTAAAGCACTCTTTTAGGTAAAAAGATGATGTACTCATTCTAAATTATTTTCATCATCGATTTTACAACTAAATAAAGGGAGATAAATCACGAGAGATATTTTTGTTCAACTAAAAATTAGTACGACAGGAAGATAAATACTTCGAAAAACTTTGTAACCTCCGAAAATTGACCTTAATTTGCTCTTGGGACAATTATACCATCTGTGCTAGCCACTTGATTATCTCATGAGAACTTAGTTAAAAAACACTCTCACATATATCAAAGTTGATCGATCATCCATATTTATTTAAAACACTCCCAAAGCACGAAGAAGACAGAATGGATGATCAGATTCTGCAATACTGAATAGATATGATCAATTACTGTGATCATATATCACTAACAATAGGTAGCTCTTCTCGAGTGCGACGCTTCATAAGTGCATGCAAGCAGCACATGCATGTAGCTTTTTCCGAGGCAGACAAGCAATGCATGCATGCGACTATTCCTATTGTATACATGCTGCATATGCATGTGACTTTTCTTGAGGCATACAGGTGACTCTTCCCGAGTGCGACCCTTCCTGAGTGTATGCATGTAGTGCATGGATGTGACTCTTCTTGGACCTCATCTTTTCTCTTGGATCCCTCTCTCAAACACTCAGCCTATATGATATACGTGACGATCCATCTAAAATATTTTGATCTCATCAATATATGAGAAAGAATAAATATGTCAGAGTAGATAGAGGTTACATGCAGTGTTTATCCCCTAACAGTCAATCAAAGGGCACAACTAATGAATGATCTTAATCAGTGAGGTGAGTCAGAGCTCTTGGATAAGAGCAAGTTGAGGTAAAGAGAAAAAGAGATTTTTTCTTCTTCTCCTTCAGTTTATCGCTTAACAGTGATCAGTCAAAGGGAACAACTAATGGATGATCTTGATCTGCGAGGTGACCCAGAGATCTTGGATAAGAGCAAGTTGAGATAAAGAAGAAAAGAGACTTTTTCTTCATCATTTTTACTACATTAAAGACATTTGACTTCATTATTTCTTCTAAGTCCAAATTTAACTTAAGCATCAGAGGATAATCACCGAATCACCGACGATGCCCTTTAACCCGTATTGACTTTTACAAGACAAGAGAAGATTACTGTTGCGATTGTGGCAACTCATTCTTCTTCGACGACGACTCAATGAAAGGGATATAAAAAATGACCACATCATATTAGGAGTATATTTAAGGCTATAAATGAATTGCGGATAAAAGTGCTTCATAACATAAGTTTTTATATATTTTTACCTTCGTTCGGTTTGGTTAGAAAAATTATTATTTTTATTTTAAATAGGTAGAAATATATTTTAGGAAAGAAGTAAATATTTTGGTAAATTATGATGCATGATTTGGAAATTTTTTACGCCATTTGGTAAATTTTCAAAAAGGTCTTGTGCAGTATTGTATTTTAGTGAGTAGGTAGAATAATTAAATGAATATAAAACAAAAGCAAGTTTTAATTAAACAATTAAAGCATTTTTTATCATAAATTGATTAATGTTAAATAATAATATATGTTATATTTGTTTTTGGATAGAAAATATTAATATCGCGTAAAGATATTTATTCGAACTTTTAAGAACCATCGAAAAAAAGACATCTATTTTTAAAAAAATTATCTTAAGCCTCATTTGACTCTCAAATGGCTTTATAGAAAAGACAAAAATAAAAAATAAAAAAAGACTGATCATCCAAATTTATTTAAAATACTTTCACATAAATCAAAGTTGAATAATCATCCAAATTTATTTAAAACGCCTCACGCGATACAACAAAGTTGATTGGTCATCTAAATTTATTTAAAATATAACTACCAAATTTATTTAAAATACTCCTACTCCGAAGACTAAGCAACGCAAAGAAGATAGAATGGATAATCAAATTTTGAAATTTTAAACGGCAATTTTCCAAACAGCGCACGTGAAGTTTAGAATTTTCCAAACAATACACCATACTTTCATATTTACTAAATCACACACCTAATTCCCCTTTTACCCCTCCCGCAAAACACACCTGCAATTTAATGATGAGAGAGAATTTTCATGCATCCGAGCCACAACTGGAAATCCCGAACCATCCAAACGTGGTGCTGGGAATTCAAATCTCAGCACCACAGTGTTCCTGGAAATATAATTCCCAGCACCATCTTTTTTTTATCTGATTTCTAATTTATATTGATCTGATTTCTAAAATATTATTGTAAATACCTAATAAAACCTTAAATATCAGATATTTTGGCCACGAATATACAGAAGGGCACTACCCAAACTCAATGGACTTGGATTGGATCGAAGAAGAGGTGAATATGACCATTAATGGGTTTTGACCGAAACTCATTGATGGACTTAGAGGAGTCCAAATTCCGAAATCTTGACATAAACTGAAATATCTTACAACATGAATTTTTGATATGTCGAGGAAACTTAATTTTAATCCTCCTACCTCCCAATTTTAACTTGTGTCAAAAAAAGATGGTGTTGAAAATTAAATCTCAACACCACAGTGGAATTGTAAATCCCATCACCATCACTGTGGTGCTGGAATTGGAATTCTCAGCACCACTATGGTGCTGGAATTGGAATTTCAAAGACTACTTGTGGTGTTGCGATCCCGACCACCACCAGTGTCGAATTAATTCCAAATTCGGCACCTGCGTGGTCTTTGGAATTATATGATCCCTAAATTAAACAGATCGGTTATCATTAATAATTTTTCTTTCAAAGTTAACGTGGAAAAAATTTTCAATGCAAAAAATATTTACGCTATATATTTCTATTTGTTTCCTCCTAAGTAAATCTGTAAATAGAACAAAAGAAAAGCGTACGTACGTACGTACCTTGCCGTAATTGTTGAAGTTGGTCTTAAGCATGTACTCGATGATAGCGGGGTCGAAGGTGTAGAGTTGCCAGCCAAAGGGTGAGAGCAAGCGATAGTTCTTGTGATGGCGAGCCAACTCGGTGTGGTAGTCGTGCAACCTTTGGAAGTTGAGAAACTGGTGGAAGATGGTGCCCACCACCGGAGGATATCGTTGCCTCTTCTGGTGGGAAGATTGCCCACCAAAAGTTACGAAACTGGTGGAAGATGGTGGTAGTGGTGCTAGAATTGTGAATTTTAGCACCACTGTGGTGCTAGAATTGAAATTCCCAGCACCACTGTAGTGCTGGGATTGAAATTCTCAGCACCACTATGGTGTTGTAATCCCTGTACCACCACTGTGGTGCTGGGAATTACAATTCCAACACCACTATGGTGCTAGAATTATAATTTCCAGCACCATAGTGGTGGTGCAATCCCTGCAACACCACAGTAGTGCTGGAATTTTGAATTTCAGCACCACAGTTGTGCGGGAATTATAATTCCCAGCACTATAGTGGTGCTGGAATTATAATTCCTATGCATTTGAGGTAGAGCTAGAGCTAGAGCATCTTATGTCACTTATAATAAGTTCTTTCATTTCACGACATTCACTTATGACTAGAAAATTAAGACATGGTGCACAGTTGTAGAACCTATGAAGCGTCCTATCCCTCGATGATCAACAACAATTAATATATAGTGTGTGTACTAAGGTTTTGTCCCCATGGGGATGGTGTGGTAGTTAAGACACGACGGAGCTTACAGATAAGGCAAGGGTCGAATTCGGAGGATATCTAAAGCCCTTTCCTGGATTCAGATGATCTTCACGTGTCTTGGCCACCACGTCAAGGCCGATAGGATCCTCCTAGCACTATTATATGATGGAGTGAAATGAAGAATGCCTTCTTGGAAAAGTTCTTTCTTGTATCCAGGACCATAGCAATTCGGAAGAGTATTCTTGGCGTGTAACAATTGATAGAGAGACTCTACATGAGTATTGAGAGAAATTTGAAAGTCTTTGTTGTCACGCTCCGAGAGTATACCGTGCCGAAAAGCAAACGGACGACATCTCCCCTGTACGTGACAACATATCGGGTTAATACAAGGCTCGTAGGCCCACAACAACAATATAACATAAAGATATCAACATATCAAACACAGCGAAAACATACTACAGATAAAACAAAATATAAAGACCAACTGTGTACTCCGGAGTGACTTGACACAACAAGAATCATACTAGAAACTACAAAAATGGCCAAATACATACAACACGTCCGTATATCACAAATACGAAAATAATACAGGCTAAAACCTCAAAACGACAATCCACACAAATACAACAATGCGAATTAAATATTCATCCGTCGGGTGTGAGATGGGATCAGCTGGTAGAGCTCCGAACGTCCAAGGAAATCTTCTACCTGTTACCTGGGCGACAGGAAATCCAGGGTCCGGGGTGGTGAGTATAAACTCAGGGGTAATATGTAGAAAGTGCATGAACAACATATAAGAATATAAAGATCTACAAGTATACATGTGAAGATCTACAGGTATACAGTATAAGTCCAATAGACATACAGTCCTATCCAAATCTACTAACAAGTAACCACAGTATAGGCATACTCAATGTATATACTAAACTGATCAACTGAACATGAAGTAATGTACCAACGTACCTGACGGTCTGCAACACCATAAGCTATATCATTCTGAACAGATATACAATAACATAACCCATATAACGTACAAGGTCAATCCCATACCTGACCAACACTCAAACATATGAACAGTATATAATCACATGTAATAACATCCTGGTCCATACTAGACTATGACATGACGCTAATCAAATGCATACAATAGTCTGGACCAACATATATATCATGCTCAACACATAGCAGTATAAAATATGCAAATGACATGCTTCATGATGTACAAACATATGCATCAATCTTAGCTCAATCAAATGCAGCATCTCACAGGCATATGTAAAACATATATCAAATACATGCATACATATATATAAGCAATGCATATGCATGGTCACTGTCTACGGACCCGTCCAACCACGACCCCAGAGTGGCCAGGGTGGCACGACAATGACAACTATCCCGACTCTAGCTACCACTACTCTCGAGTGGCCGAGTTGGGTTGTATGACTGATAGCTAGCCGCCATAGAGCTATATGCTACCCTAGGGGCCCCTGCTGCAAGCGACTCTAGCTACCACTACCCATGAGTGGCTGAGTCTTGTACGTCAGTACAAACTGCACGCCACTCTAGCTACCACTGTCTATAGTGGCCGAGTGCGGCACATCTAATGCTCTGCCCTCAACCCTGCTACCACTACCCTGAGTGGCCGGGGAGGCAGGATGACTGACGACCCGTCTCAACCACAAGGGAGACCCAGTCAACAGCATGCATGCAAGGTAATGATGCATAGCTCCATACATGTATCCTCGCCACACTCCCTATCCCACGGGGAGTCCTTGTCAACCAAAAGTCAACTATGCAAGGACTACAATCCACAAGACTCTCTCTATCGCACAAAGAGTCATACACATCTGACAGTCAACCACGCTAAGACCTCTAGTCAATAGCGAGATACTATCGACAAATCTATATAATGGATAAACAGATATACGATCCATAATGGATAAACAATTATGCTAGAACCTTCAGTCCATAACCACATACTGACAACCACACTCTTATCTATGCACTGGCAACTAGTTCCCCCATATATGCACAACTAATAAGTATACGATACAACAATCGACTCCATAATCTAATCCATCATCTAACCCTTGTGATGTAACACAGTAACCCAATCTGAGGTCACAAAGATAACTCTAACCACCTGTACTTACTGAACATCCATCAGCTAACATAATAGGGTTTATAGTTCCTATCCGTGTTAGATAATCAATGAAATAATAGAGTATATATCTCAAAGGTCAAGGCAGTACAAGCATATGATTAAATAAGAGTGGATCTAAGATCAAAGTAATTGCATAAGTCCAAATTCATGCACCAGATTCAGATCAAACTACCTGACCAGGGTAGATATTACCCACCTAATACGAAGCTCGAATAATCCTCACGGCCGTGGACCTGCTTCGTATCCCAACCTGCACATAATAGCAAACTATGATTAAGTACAAGCACCATATAAGTATACGAACTAAACACTACTTCGTTTCTATGTTCGCATCCTTTCCTCGTCTACGAGGTAGAAACCCCGATTATCCCAATCTGATACGTCATAACCAAACTCATAATAGATCACCAATATCCACAAGATCAATTAAAATAAATAGATCTAAACAACACATAAATAGCTATCCAATCATCTAAACATAATCTCAACACTTCAACCTTCACCGCTCTTTAACAGAACATAACCAAACATAATCCACACAAAATTGTTATATCCACACTTACCTTGGTCGGTTCACTCAGCTCCAGCAAATCTAGAACAATCCCCTTCTAAAACAGCTCTTTACATCCGTAACTCAATAATAACAAATATGCTAATTAGATCCAAATTCAAAATAGAACGATACTGAAGCATTACCACAATTTGGATAGGTAAACCGTAGAATCTTCCTCTACTGATCACCGATCTGAAACCGGCTCATCTTCTTCACCTAACAGTCACCTCCCACAATTCCTCCTCTCCAATGTTGCCCGCAACCAAGATCCAACCATGGAACTCACGAGCTACTGCATTGACCAGGGAGTGAAGGCAAAGATTAGATCCAACCATGAGATAACTAAATAGCCCCTAAAATCAAAGTTGTAACAGAGATATCAAGGCTTACCGAACTAAATCACTACCGGCAGCCATCCTCTTCATCGTCCCCTGTTCACCGACGAGATTTTGAGTTCCGATCACTGAACAATCCATCACAACTGATGACACTCATCGACGAAGCAAGCGACAACAACATCGATTGACTGAGCATGGAGGCACCGACCGCGATTGATGCTATCCACGAAATAGAGCATCAGACACCGGTTGACGGAGCTGCAGCTGCAACGACCAACAACACCTACCGTTGTCAGATCGGAAAAAACCCGAAGGAATAGCATCCGACGCTCGATTGAGATTGAGAGAGAACGGTTGGCGATGGTAAGGAAAAGAGGAAATCACGATCCTATGCCGGCAGCTCACTACCACGATCGCAACGCCGTCGATCTGCTCACACGAAGAACTGCTGAGACCTCAGAAGCCAAGAATCAACTGGGACTGGCAACGTCGGCGAACTGCTCTCCCTAGGTTACCGATGGACACGATGGCTGGAGGCGGTCGACAATGAGGCTGGCAACGACGAAAGCACAAGGAAGAAGAGATGTCGACGATCGAGCTCTCGATCGATCCAGCTTGATCGAGGTTAGGCGTCGGTCGAGCCATGGCGGCGAGCGAGCGAGGAAGAATCGCGCGATTGGGATTTTGACGAAGAGGAGAAGGAAATTTGCGGTGATTGGGTTCGGATGATTTTTAATCGGCTTCTTATGGTTAAGCCAAGCTAACCTAAATTTACCAAATTGGTTGAGTTAGCTCAAGTTTAACCCAAAGCTAATCCAAACACCCATTTAAGCTTAAATCTTCCACGTATGGACTCCTTTTGAATCCGAAAAAATTTCTGTGAACTCTTGAGAAATTATATAAGACAATTCCTCAATTAACAAGGGGTATTTTTTTATTTTATCTATTTTTTTTCCATATCTTACATTCTCCCCCACTAATAAAAATTTGGTCCCCAAATTTCCGACTCATGTACAAGTATTAGATGTCACAACAACCATCTTAAGTATCCGGAGAAAAGTCACACACCTCAAGTGACTAAGTGGGGTACTGAGCTCGAACATTACATTCCAGCTTTTATATACACTCTCAACCAACCTATTAAAAGGTCAATAACTGTACCAGAGTGGAGCTCTATACCCGTAACCGATGGGAGACTTTGCCAGAATCGTAAGGTGAATCATGAATCACTATCAGAAATGATACTCAAGGATACTCCATGAATATAATTCCGTCAAGCGATCCAACGAAATCCACCTTACGGCTCGGAAGAAAATGAGCGGACCTAGCTAATCGATCATCGACTACCCAAATCCTATCAAGTCCTTTCCGAATTCCAGATAATCTCCCAAAGCAGTCCATCGCACTAGGCTACCATTTCTATCACGGTACGTAACTCTATTGGTCACTAATATTCCACCTTTATGTGTTGGCATACCCAACATCACTACAAAATCAACCATGTCCTACATATCGTTCCACCACAAAGGACGTTCCATCACTCACTATTTTCGGATCCATTCCGAATAATCACCAATCTCGAATGAAGAGTCTTCTGAACAACTCTTCCTAAATCGAAATACAACTCTATAACCCACTATTCTCCTCGGAAACGGAGAATTACTTTCTCACAAGAGAAACCAATCTACTGTTCCAAAATCCACTCTGTCATATAGAACTGGAAGTGACTGGAAGACTATAATGACCAATCTCGCTAGTTTCTCAACTAGCGTACACATAATATATGTCTCATTCAACTGCATTGGGATCGCTCCTAATCCCTAAAATGATGCATCTGCGTACAATATCCTTCCATCCATATCGGACAGATTAACTAACACTGACACAAAAGTCAACCACCTTCTACGCCTTGAAACCTAGCTTCACAAACTTCTGACTAAGTGATTCCCATCACTTTCTTGGTCCAACAAATCATCTAAGAAGGCAACCACTAACGGGTTCAGTCATTTCATGAACGACTAAATCGTTAATAAGTCTAACGACATTATCAGCATATCCTAAAATTCATACCAAGTATGAAATGTCGTCTTCTACACACCTGCATCATTTTTTTCTCTAACCTGATGATAACTCAATTATCACATCGACAATGATAATTATATGACACCAAGTCACTACAATATCAACCCTCCAATCGTAGATCAACCCTAGGATATACACAGGTGTCCTTTAGCTGATCTAAACAGATCATCTATCCATGTCGAAGGATATTCATTCTCAACTACTACATTCCAATCATCGATAATTGATGCGTAGCCTCAAAGGTCCTCTCTCTTTTAACAAAGAGTTACAAGTCTTCTCAAGAAGAAACACTGAGGCAGACAAATCTCCCATAGTGTTTAGCAACACTGACACCCATAAAATCATCTCCCGGTATGAGGTCTTCAATATCAGAACTATTCCCGAAAATCACCCTAATCGCATATTCTTACTTGCCCATGCAATGGCAAGCCCGAGAGTTCATCCGAAACTACATCCGAATACTTTCGGATTATACGCACATCCGAAATACACGTTATACCTCATTTCAACAATTTAACTATCTGTAAGGATATGTCTATAGTAGAGGTATGTCCAGCAAAGGCTAAGGGTATCCCCTTGACTTCCCAGTTGTTGATCAACATCTCACTTGACGGTAGAGAAAAATCACCAACCCACAAGTCGATAGAAACCCTTCCAATCCTATCTAACAAGGTTATAGATAAAGATACTTGTAAACTCCCAATATCTCTCGATATATCAGCAAATAGGGTAATCTAAAGTAATACCCCGAATGGTCGATCCTTCGGTCTTCTGCACCTCTTCTCGAGTAATCATGTAAACTCGCCTAACATCTTTTCTTGACGGTTGAGCTCAAGTAGCTGCAAAAGTCTGCCATGGAGGAACTGAAATCAACTGCTGAACTGAGATACAAACTGAAACAATTGTAACGGAGATGATAAACACTATTGTACTGGCAAAGGGTACACATCCGACTGTAAAATACTGAATAACTGCCAACATCGTAGCACGCTCCAACTCTGCAAATAGTATAGCTACGCCTGGGGAGATACGATTCTTTAAATGCATATGTCGAGTCTTCTATCTTCAGTAATTTGCTTCTCTCGGATGGAAATATCAAAGAGCTCAAACCATATCTGAGATAGTACATCGCTGCTGATGTGATAACCCGATCTTCTGTGATGATCTCGGCTTTAGAGGTTGTGGATTGTCCTCTCGAAAGCATCATCCATAGTCTTCAACTGAGTCTTCAAAGTACATACTCTCCTCGTAGATACTGACTGCTTATAGTAGAAACAGATAAAATGATCTATCGGATAATCTGACTCTGCGTCTCGTCGCGATCCGCACTGCATGCACATCATCTCCCTTCGGAGATTTTCGTCTGATTTCATTGATAAACATAAGAAGATGCTGACGATCTGCAATCGGTCTTCTATTATCGGAAAAACTCTTCAATAGTCGCTCGTGACTCATGACTCTAATCTTGCTCCGTTTGTTAAACATTCGGAGACTTCCAATTCCAATAATTTGACTTGCAATATCTGCTTATCAAATCTCCAACTCTTAAAACACTTGCTATGGAGTCATTTCTATACACATGACTCGGTCTAAGGACTTCCGGTAGGATCTGGTAGGAGATCCAAACATCCTGATCAAGATGTCAGCCAGTAAACCATGGGTGACTTAAGACATGTCGATCACATTCTCGAGCTATTAGGTGGTCGTAACCCTCGCAAGTCTAACGACTCTGCATGGTACTTTCATTACCAAAGTATCACCCAACCCGAAGTTCAAGAATTATCCGACGATGAGTCAAAGAAGATGACATGGGGAAATACTCTCTCACAACATCACTACACCGTGGCCAAGTGACGTGTGATTTCCCGAAGGTTATTTCCTATATCTTCCACCAAGTATCGGGTTGATCCCGATAATGGTATTCAACCCACTTTACTTTCTTCGTATAACATGAGTTAAGTACTCAAAAGTACTCTTAAAGTTATACAACCTAGAACGACCAACCCAGGGATCAAAATCCCTATGATACACCACAAACTAATCCTCTACTATCTGCATCAGTAATAGTATACTCGCTTAGTCCATTACCCCATAGGTAATGATCTGACTAACATAATTAGTGAAAATCTCTAGGACTATAATCTTTGATCTCCACAAGAGATGTAATTACCTAACCCCTGCTTTCTGACTCGGTATCAGTCGGCTCTCAAAGTTAATTACCTTTTCGATAGTAGGTACATGTCTAATAACCTCAACATGTCGTTCCCGTGGTCAACTCAAACCACGGTTACGAATACTAACCAACACCCTACAAGTCATCCATGTTATAAGCAACTAAATGCATAGCCAACAGAAGGATATGTAATAACAGTTAACATACCTTAAACCTTATAGCTCGGAGATGTCCGCAACAGCCAGATCCCAGAACTCACATAACCAAAATCGAGTAAAGCAAAACTCGATGTCCAAACGAAATAAAATTCGAAAATGGACTTCGCAACGTAGGGCTCTGATACCAATAAAATTGTCACGCCCTGAGAGTATACCGTACCGAAAAGCAAACGGACGACATCTCCCCTGTACGTGGCAACATATCGGGTTAATACAAGGCCAGTAGACCCACAACAATAATATAACATAAAGATATCAACATATCAAACACAGCGGAAACATACTATAGATAAAACAAAATATAAAGACCCAACTGTGCACTCCAGAGTGACTTGACACAACAAGAATCATACTAGAAACCACAACAATGGCCAAATACATACAACACGTCCGTATATCACAAATACGGAAACAATACAGGCTAAAACCTCAAAACGACAATCCACACAAATACAACAATGCGGATTAAATATCCATCCGTTCGGTGTGAGATGGGATCAGCTGGCAGACCTCCGAACGTCCAAGGAAATCTTCTACCTGTTCCCTGGGCGACAGGAAACCCAGGGTCCGGGGTGGTGAGTATAAACTCAGGGGTAATATATAGAAAGTGCATGAACAACATATAAGTATATAGAGATCTACAAGTATACATGTGAAGATCTACAGGTATACAACATGAGTCCAATAGACATACAGTCCTATCCAAATCTACTAACAAGTAACCACAGTATAGGTATACTCAATGTATATACTAAACTGATCAACTGAACATGAAGTAATGTACCAACGTACCTGACGGTCTGCAACACCATAAGCTATATCATCCTGAACAGATATACAATAACATAACCCATATAACGTACAAGGTCAATCCCATACCTGACCAACACTCAGATATATGAATAGTATATAATCACATGTAATAACATCCCGGTCCATAGTAGACTATGACATGACGCTAATCAAATGCATACAACAGTCTGGACCAACATATATATCATGCTCAACACATAGCAGTATAAAATATGCAAATGACATGCATCATGATGTACAAACATATGCAGCAATCATAGCTCAATCAAATGCAACATCTCACAGGCATATATAAAATATATATCAAATACATGCATACATATATATAAGCAATGCATATGCATGGTCACTGTCTGCAGACCCATCCAACCACGACCCCAGAGTGGCATGGGTGGCACGACAATGACAACTATCCCGACTCTAGCTACCACTACTCTCGAGTGGCCGAGTTGGGTAGTATGACTGATAGCTAGCCGTCATAGAGTTATATGCTACCCTAGGGGCCCCTGCTGCAAGCGACTCTAGCTACCACTACCCATGAGTGGTCGAGTGTTGCACGTTAGGACAAACTGCACGCCACTCTAGCTACCACTGTCTATAGTGGCCGAGTGTGGCACATCTAATGCTCTGCCCTCAACCCTGCTACCACTACCCCGAGTGGCCGGGGAGCCAGGATGACTGACAACCCGTCTCAACCACAAGGGAGACCCAGTCAATAGCATGCATGCAAGGTAATGATGCATAGCTCCATACATGTATCCTCGCCACACTCCCTATCCCACGGGGAGTCCTTGTCAACCAAAAGTCAACTATGCAAGGACTACAATCCACAAGACTCTCTCTATCGCACAAAGAGTCTTACACATATGACAGTCAACCACGCTAAGACCTCTAGTCAGTAGCGAGATACTATTGACAAATCCATATAATCATACACAGATATACGATCCATAATGGATAAACATTCATGCTAGGACCTTCAGTCCATAACCATATACTGACAACCACACTCTTATCTATGCACAAACAACTAGATCCCCCATAGATGCATAACTAATAAGTATACGATCGAACAATCGACTCCATAATCTAATCCATCACCTAACCCTAGTGATGTAACACAGTAACCCAATCTGAGGTCACAAAGATAACTCTAACCACCTGTACTTACTAAACATCCATCAGCTAACACATAATAGGGTTTATAGTTCCTATCCGTGCTAGATAATCAATGAAGTAACAGAGTATATATCTCAAAGGTCAAGGCAGTACAAGCATATGATTAAATAAGAGTGGATCTAAGATCAAAGTAATTGCATAAGTCCAAATTCATGCACCAGATTCAGATCAAACTACTGACTGTGTAGATATATTACCCACCTAATGGCTCGAATAATCCTCACGTAGTGGACTCGCTTCAGATCCCAACCTGCACATAATAGCAAACTATGATTAAGTACAAGCACCATATAAGTATACGAACTAAACACTACTTCGTTTCTATGTCGCATCCTTTCCTCGTCTACGAGGTAGAAACCCCGATTATCCCAATCTGATACATCATAACCAAACTCATAATAGATCACCAACATCCACAAGATCAATTAAAATAAATAGATCTAAAGAACACACAAATAGCTATCCAATCATCTAAACATAATCTCAACACTTCAACCTTCACCGCTCTTTAACAGAACATAACCAAACATAATCCACACAAAATTGTTATATCCACACTTACCTTGGTCGGTTCACTCAACTCCAGCAAATCTAGAACAATCCCCTTCTAAAATAGCTCTTTACATCCGCAACTCAATAATAACTAATACATGCTAATTAGATCCAAATTCAAAATAGAACGATACTGAAGCATTACCACAATTTTGATAGGTAAACCATAGAATCTTCCTCTGATCATCACCGATCACCAAACTCATCTTCTTCACCTCTAAATAATTCACCTCCAATTCCAATGTTGCCCGCAACCAAGATCCAACCATGGAACTCACGAGCTACTACATTGACCAAGGAGTGAAGGCAAAGATTAGATCCAACCATGAGATAACTAAATAGCCCCTAAAATCAAAGTTGTAACAGAGATATCAAGGCTTACCGAACTAAATAACTACCGGTAGCCATCCTCTTCATCGTCCCCTGTTCACTGAGGAGATTCTGAGTTCCTATCACTGAACAATCCGTCACAACTGATGCCACTCATCGATGAAGCAAGCGACAACAACATCGATTGACTGAGCATGGAGGCACCGATCGCGATTGATGTTGTCCACAAGCGAGCATCGATCGGCCGACGAGTTGCGAACGACCAACAACAACCTACTGTCGGATCAAAAACCAAAGGAATAGCGCGCTGAGATTGAGAAGGTCGGAGATGGTAAGGAAAGAGGAAATGAGAATCGCGATGCCTGATCGCGCACTCGCAACGCCGCCGACCGCCGCATGAAGAACCGCTGAGACTCGAAGCCAAGAATCAATCGGGACCGATAACGCCGCCAATCGCTTCTTGTCACGCCCCGAGAGTATACCGTGTCGAAAAGCAAACGGACGACATCTCCCCTGTACGTGGCAACATATCGGGTTAATACAAGGCCTGTAGGCCCACAACAACAATATGATATAAAGATATCAACATACCAATTATACTAAACACAGCGGAAACAATACAAACAGATAAACAAGATACAAAGACCAACTGTGCACTCCGGAGTGACTTGACACGACAAGAATCATAACAGAAATCGAATCAAAGACGAAATACATACAATACGTCCGTATATCACAAATACGAAAACAATACAGGGTAAAAACCCAAACCAACAATCCGCAAGGATACAACAACACGGAAAACATATCCATTCGTCCGGTGTGAGATGGGATCGGTGGCCGGACTCGACGCCCAAGGAATCTTCTACATTACGGCGATAGGAAGCCCAGGGTCCCAGGGTGGTGAGTATAAACTCAGGGGTAATATATAGAAAGTGCATGAACATATAGGGTAAAGAGATCTATAAGTATACATGTGAAGATCTACAGGTATACAACATGAATCCAATAGACATACAGTCATATCCAAATCTAATAACAAGTAACTACAGTAAAGTCATACTCAATGTATATACTAAACTGATCAACTGAACATGAAGTAATGTACCAATGCGACGGCCTGCAGAACACCATGCTAGATCATCCTCGATTTACAATAACATAACTCATATAACGTACCAAGTCAATCCCATACCTGACCAATACTCCAACATATGAACAATATATGATCACCTGTAATAACAACCCGGTCCGTACCACACAATGACATGATGCTAATCAAATGCATATAACAGTCTGAATCAACGCATGTATCATGCTCAACACATAGCAGTATATAAAATGCAGATGACATGTATCATGATGTACAAGCAACCATATGCAGCAATCATAGCTCAATCAAATGCAGCATCTCACAGGCATATGTACAATATATATCAAATACATGCATATATATATATCAGCAATGCATATGCATGGTCACTGTCTGCGGACCCGTCCAACCACGACCCCAGAGTGGCCAGGGTGGCACGACAATGACAACTAGCCCGACTCCAGCTACCACTACTCTCGAGTGGCCGAGTTGGGTAGTATGACTGAGTAGCGTATAAGCGTAAAGAGCTAACTACTCCTAGGGGCCCCTGCTGCAAGCCACGTCGTCCCTACCCATGAATAGACAAGCGCCGCACACAGGACAACTGCACGTCACACAACCACCGTCTATAGTGGGCGAGTGCTAACACCACTCTGCACAGTGGCCAGGTGCGCATCTCTAGCTACCACCGTCTATAGTGGCCGAACACGGCACATCCAATGCTCTGCCCTCAACCCTACTACCACTACCCCGAGTGGCCGGGGAGGCAGGATGACTGACGACCCATCTCAGCAACAAGGGAGACTCAGTCAACAGCATGTATGCAATGTAATGATGCATAGCTCCATACATGTATCCTCGCCACACTCCCTATCCCACGAGGAGTCCTGGTCAACCAAAAGCCAACTATGCAAGGACTACAATCCACAAGACTCTCTCCATCGCACAAAGAGTCATACTAATCTGACAGTCAACCACGCTAAGACCTCTAATCAGTAGCGATATACTATCGACCGTCCATATAACCATACACAGGCATACAATCCATAATGGATATACCATCACGCTAGGACTTCTAGTCCATGGTCACATACTGACAATCACACACTTATCTATGCATAGACAACTAGATCCACCATAGATGCACCACTAATACGGGTATGATATAACAATCGACTCCATAATCCAATCCATCACCTAACCCTAGTGATGTAACACAGTAACCCAATCTGAATTCACAAAGATAACCCTAACCACATGTACTTACTGAATATATATCAGCTAATACATAATAGGGTTTATAGTTCCTATCCAAGCTAGATAATCAATGAAGTACCAGAGTATATATCTCAAAGGTCAAGGCAGTACAAGCATATGATTAAATAAGAGTGGATTTAAGGTAAACAGGTATAAACATAAATCCAAGATCATGCACTAGAATTTGATCAAAACTACCGGACTAGGTAGATATTACCCACTTGCTATGTAGAACACCAGCTATCTTCACGTCCGAGAATTTATCTTGAATCAAGGTCCTGAAATCGTAGAATGTCAATATAGCTAAAATAAAACTAGTCTCCACTAATCACCAATATAATCCCATAATATCACTACTATATCAATGATCACGAATAAACATGATTGTTATGCAACTAAGGCTTACCTCTTCCACTTCAAACTGCCAACACTTATTAACAAGATAAATCCAATTCAATAACCCTAACACCTGCAATCTATAACAATTAGATAGATAAGCTGAATCATTAATTCAATTTCTCCTCACCCAATCATCATCACCTTTCACGACTGCCACCCTCAAGCTTATGCCCAAACAATCGATTGCCAACGTGAACAATTCAGCAAAATAGATCACAAGGAAAGATAATCTATAGGGTAACCTAAATATTACCAGGAATCAATGATCACATCATATCCATCGATGTTGTCACAGTGACCAACTGCCAGTTGCAAATGCAAGGTAGGCTATCAATGAACGGGTGAGCTAAGCTGCCGATGGAAGTGACTAGTGGTATCATTCCATACCGGTGCAACACCAACTGCAGAGGCCATTGGCGAAGAAAGATCGGGAGGTGGCAGTGATCGAAATCTTGCCCATGAAGCTCCGGTGACAAGAAAATGACGAAGTAGCAATCGGTGGTTCTAACAGTGACTCCAGTTGGAAGATCGCCGGAGAACCTCACGCCTCTCACAAGTCCACTACCGTGGCGTACGGCACAGCGATCGAATCCATGGCGTGAGCTGGCGGTGAAGGGCTCGACGAAATCCCGGAAGAAGGAAATCATGCTATCTTCCGGCCGGAGCGATCTACCGTTGCGGCGACATCTTTGTGCTGCTTGCGCGAGGACACCGACGAACTGGGATAGGAGAGCTCGACGAAAACTGGCCGCTTTAGAGATCGGGAATGCTTTTAAAGGTCGGTCCACGATCGACGATCTTCCACTCAAAGCAACCTCCGAGGGCGTCAAAAATGAGAAGAATAAGATGGAAATCGAGTAGGAAAGGGAAAAAAGAACGGGTTCGGTTTTTAAAGCTAGCTTAGGTTTAACCTAGATCTAACCTAATTAACATTTAATCCATCCCTTATTAAATCAAATAATACCAAATGAACTCAGCCCAATGGGATCAACCCAATAGATTCAGCCCAATAAAATAATTAAACCCCATTAAACCATTAATTAAAGGGGTTAATCCATAATAATTTTTTTTTCTTCGTATTTTACATTCTCCCCCACTTATAAAAATTTGGTCCCCAAATTTCCGACTCATGTACGAGTATGAGATGTCACAACAACCATCTCAGATATTTGGAGAAAAGTCACACACATCAAATACTAAGTGGGGTACTGAGCTCGAATGTTACATTTCAGCTCTTATATACGCTCTCAATCAACCTATTAATAGGTCAATAAGCATCAAAGTGGAGCTCTATATCCTCATGACTGATGGAGACTTTGCAGAATCGTAAGGTGAATCATGAATCACTATCAGAAATGATACTCAAGGTTACTCTATGGATATAATTCCATCAAGCGATCCAACGGAGTCCATCTTACGGCTCGGAAGAAAATGAGCGGACCTAGCTAATCAACCATCGACTACCCAAATCCGATCAAGTCCCTTCCGAATTCTAGATAATCCCCCAACACAGTCCATCGTACTAGGCTACCACTTCCATCATGGTACGTAACCCTACCGATCATAATATTCCACCTTTGCTTGTTGGCATACCCATAAAGGAACCGTGTCCCATATATCGTTCCACCAACATGAACATCTCAATATTCACTATTTTCGGATACACTCCGAATAAATTATTACTCTCAAATGAAGAGTCTCCTGAAACAACTCTTCCTAAAACGAATGTAACTCTGGGAACCACTATCCTTCCCAGAGATAGAGATTTATTCTCACAAGAGAAATTAATCTAATGTCCAAAATTCACTCTGTCACACAGAACTGAAAGTAACTGGAAGACTATAATGACTAATCTCGCTAGTTTCTCAACTAGCATACACATAATATACGTTTCATTCAACGGCATCAGAATCGCTCCTAATCCCTAAAATGATGCCTCTGCGTACACTACCCTTCCATCCATATCGGACGGATTAACTAACACTGACGCGAGAGTCAGTCACCGTCTAGGCCCTGAAACCTAGCTTCACAAACTTTCGACCAGGTGATTTCCATCACCTTCTTGGTCCAACAAGTCGACGGTATAGTATCGCTAGAACATCCTATCCTCATCTATGGTAAATACTAAATCAATCTAGGAAAAGCACAACTTCCCTCAAGATTGGGAATATATCCATAAATATATCCTCCACAAATACGATGACAATCGATCTCAAATACTCCAAGAGTACTTGATTCCTCAAGTTCATGAACGACTAAATCGTCGATAAGTCTAACAACATTATCTACATCTCCTAAAATTCATACCAAGTATGAAATGTCATCTTCTACACACATGCATCCTTTTACTCTAAGCTGATGATATCTCAACCTTCACACCGACCATGATAATTGTATGACATTAAGTCACTACAATATCAACACACAGTTATAATCAACCCTAGAGTAAACTCAGGTGTCCTTTAACTGATCTAAACAGATCATCTATCCCTAACAAAAGATACTCAGTCTCAACTACTGCGTTCCATCATCAATAATCGATGCATAACCTCAAAGGTTCATCTCTCTTTTAACAAAGAGTTACAAGTCTTCTCAAGAAGAAACGCTGAGGCAGATAAATCTCCCATAGTATTTAGCAACACTGATATCAATAAAATCATCTCCCGGTATGAGGTCCCCAATATCAGGACTATTCCCAAAATCACCTCAATCGCATATTCCACTTGCCCATGCAGTGACCAGCCCGAGAGTTTATCCGTAACTACATCCGAATACTCTCGGATTATACGTACATCCGAGAGTCCTAGTATACCAACGCTCCAACAATCCAACTATCCGTAATGATATGTCTATAGTGGAGGTATGTCTAGCAAAGGCTAAGGGTATCCCTTGACTTCTTGATTGTTGATCAACATCTCACCTGACGGTAGAGAAAATCACCAACCCACAAGTCGATAGGAACCCTTCGAACCCTATTCAAGAATGTTCTAGATAAAGATACCTGTAAACTACCAGTATCTCTCGATATATCCGCAAATAGGATAACCTAAAGTAATACCCCGAAGGACCCGATCCTTGGTCTTATCTTTCTTCTCGAGTAATCATGTAAACTTGTCCAACATCTGCTCGACTACCGAGCTCATGTAGATGCAAAGACTATCATGGAGGAATCAAATCAATCAAATGGAGGTACAAATCAAACAATCGCAATGGAGATGGTAAACACATGCTGTAATCGCAAAAGATACATCCGATCAGAAAATATCAAGAATCACAACATCATAGCACGCCCACTCGTGAAAGGTATAGCCGCAATCGAGAATATCATAGATACGTATCATCGATATACTCTCTCTCAACAAATCATAACTACGCCTCGAAGGTAATAGCTTGTCTGTCGAAGGTAACAATTGTTGTCAACGATCTCTTCGAGATGTCTTCTACCGATATCACGAGTAACTTACTTCTTCCGATGAAAGTATCAAAGAACTCCAACTATATCCGAGGTAGTAGATCGCCGATGTGATAACCTAATCTTCAGAATGATCTCGCCGAGGTTGTGGATCGTCCGCCAAAGCATCATCCATAGTCTTCAATCGAGTCTTCAAAATACATACTTCTCGAGATACCGGCCGCTTATAGTAGAAATGTATACAATGGTCCATCGGATAACTTCGCGGTCTCCGTGAACTCGTGACCGCACACATAATCTCCTTCTGAGTCTTTCCTCCGAAGTTCCGATAAAACATGAGAAGTCCGATAATCACAAATCGTCTTCTATGATCGAAAACTCTCCAATAGTCGCCGTGACTCATGACTTTAATCTTGCTCCTTTATCCAACATTTGAGATTTCTAATTCCAATAATTTGACTGCAATATCTGCTATCAAATCTCCAACTCTTAAAATACTTACTTCTGAGTCATTTCTATACACATGACTCGGTCTAAGGACTTCGGTAGGATCTAGTAGGAGATCCAAACATCGATCAAGATGTCACAGATAAACCGTGGGTGGCTTAAAACCAACCCAATCACATTCTCGAGCTATTAGGTGGTCGTAACCCTCGCAAGTCTAATGACTTTGCTTGGTACCTTCATTACCAAATGATCACCCAACCTGAGGCTCAAGAATTCCCTGACGATGAGTCAAAGAAGATGACGTGGGGAAATACTCTCTCACAACATCACTAAACTGTGACCAAGTGATACCTTATTTCCCGAAGGCTATTTCCTATATCTTCCACCAAGTACCGGCTAAATCCGGATAATGGTATTCAACTAACACTACTATCTTGGTATAACCCGAGTCAAGTACTCCAAAAGTACTCCCAATGTTATACAACCTAATATGACCAACTCAGGGATCAAAATCCCTATGAATATCTCCAAACTAATCCTCTACTATCTGCATCAGCAATAGTGTACTCGCTTGTCCATTACCCAATAGGTAATGATCTGACTAACATATTCAGTGAAAATCTTAGGATCGTAATCCTTGATCTCCACAAGAGATGTGACTACTAACCCACCTTTCAGGCTCGGTATCGATCGGCTCTCAAAGGTAATTACCTTTTAGATGCGTACATGTCTAATAACCTCACATATCGTTCCGTGGTCAACTCAAACCATGGTTACTGAATATGACTAACATACTACAAAGTCATCCCTTTATAAGCAACTAAATGCATAGCGCGAAGGATATGTAATAACGATTAACATACCTTAATCCTTGTAGCTCGGAGATGTCGCCTTGTGCGGATCCCGGAACTCACAAAACCAAGACCGAGTAAAGCAAAACTCGATGTCCGAACGAAATCAATCCGAAAGTGGACTTCGCAACCTAGGGCTCGATACCAATAAAATTGTCACGCGCCGAGTATCCGTGCGAAAAAGCAAGCGGACGGCATCTCACATGTGCACAACATATCGAGTTAATCTGAGGCCCGTAGGCCCATGACAACAATATGATATAAAGATATCAACATACCAATTATACTAAAACATGAAACAATACAAACAGATAAACAAGATACAAAGACCAACTGTGCACTCGGGTGACTTGACCGCGACAAGAATCATAATAGAATCGAATCAAAGACCAAATACATACAATACGTCCAGTATATCACAAATACGGAAACAATACGAGTAAAACCCAAACCAACAATCCGTAAGGATACAACAACACGGAAAATATCCATTCGTCGGTGTGAGATGGGATCATGGGACTCGAGCGTCAAGGAATCTTCTACCATTACAGGCGACGAAGCCCAGTCGGGTGGTGAGTATAAACTCAGGGGTAATATATAGAAAGTGCATGAACATATAGGGTAAAGAGATCTACAAGTATACATGTGAAGATCTACAGGTATACAACATGAAGTCAATAGACATACGATCTATCCAAATCTAATAACAAGTAACTACAGTAAAGTCATACTCAATGTATATACTAAACAGATCAACTGAACATGAAGTAATGTACCAACGTACTGCCCAGAACACCATAATGCTATATCATCTGAATAGATATACAATAACATAACCATATATAACGTATCAAGTCAATCCCATACGACCAATACTCCAACATATGAACAATATATGATCACAGTAATAACAACCGGTCCGTACCACGTGACATGATGCTAATCAAATGCATATAACGATCAATCAATATATGTATCATGCTCAACACATGACAGTATATAAAATGCAAATGACATGTATCATGATGTACAAGCATGTGCAACAATCATAGCTCAATCAAATGCAGCATCTCACAGGCATATGTAAAACATATATCAAATACATGCATACATATATATCAGCAATGCATATGCATGGTCACTGTCTGCGGACCCATCCAACCACGACCCCAGAGTGGCCAGGGTGGCACGACATGACAACTAGCCCGACTCCAGCTACCACTACTCTCGAGTGGCCGAGTTGGGTAGTATGACTGAGTAGCGTATAAGCGTAAAGAGCTAACTACTCCTAGGGGCCCCTGCTGCAAGCCACGTCATCCCTACCCATGAGTAGACAAGTGCTGCACACAGGACAACTGCACGTCACACAACCACCGTCTATAGTGGGCGAGTGCTAACACCACTCTGCACAGTGGCCAGGTGCGCATCTCCAGCTACCACCATCCATAGTGGCCGAGCGCGGCACATCCAATGCTCTGCCCTCAACCCTGCTACCACTACCCCGAGTGGCCGGGGAGGCAGGATGACTGACGACCCGTCTCAACCACAAGGGAGACTCAGTCAACAGCATGCATACAATGTAATGATGCATAGCTCCATACATGTATCCTTGCCACACTCCCTATCCCACGGGGAGTCCTGGTCAACCAAAAGTCAACTATGCAAGGACTACAATCCACAAGACTCTCTCCATCGCACAAAGAGTCATACTCATCTGACAGTCAACCACGCTAAGACCTCTAGTCAGTAGCGATATACTATCGACCGTCCATATAACCATACACAGGCATACAATCCATAATGGATATACCATCACGCTAGGACTTCTAGTCCATGGTCACATACTGACAACCACACACTTATCTATGCATAGACAACTAGATCCACCATAGATGCACCACTAATACGGGTATGATATAACAATCGACTCCATAATCCAATCCATCACCTAACCCTAATGATGTAACACAGTAACCCAATCTGAAGTCACAAAGATAACCCTAACCACATATACTTACTGAACATATATCAGCTAAAACATAATAGGGTTTATAGTTCCTATCCGAGCTAGATAATCAATGAAGTACCAGAGTATATATCTCAAAGGTCAAGGCAGTACAAGCATATGATTAAATAAGAGTGGATTTAAGGTAAACATGTATAAACATAAATCCAAGATCATGCACTAGAATTTGATCAAAACTACCAGACCAGGTAGATATTACCCACTTGTTATGTAGAACACCAGCTATCTTCACGTCCGAGAATTTATCTTGAATCAAGGTCCTGAAACCGTAGAATGTCAATATAGCTAAAATAAAACTAGTCTCCACTAATCACCAATATAATCCCATAATATCACTACTATATCAATGATCACGAATAAACATGATTGTTATGCAACTAAGGCTTACCTCTTCCACTTCAAACTGCCAACACTTATTAACAAGATAAATCCAATGCAATAACCCTAACACCTGCAATCTATAGCAATTAGATAGATAAGCTGAATCATTAATTCAATTTCTCCTCACCCAATCATCATCACCTTTCACGACTGCCACCCTCAAGCTTCTGCCCAAACAATCGATTGCCAACGTGAACAATTCAGCAAAATAGATCACAAGGAAAGATAATCTATAGGGTAACCTAAATATTACCAGGAATCAATGATCACATCATATCCATCGATGTTGTCACAGCGACCAACTGCCAGTTGCAAATGCAGGGTAGGCTATCAATGAACGGGTGAGCTAAGCTGCCGATGGAAGTGACTAGTGGTAGCATTCCATACCGGCGCAACACCAACTACAGAGGCCATTGGCCAAGAAAGATCGGGAGGTGGCAGTGATCGAAATCTTGCCCATGAAGCTCCGATGACAAGAAAATGACGAAGTAGCAATCGGTGGTTCTAACAGTGACTCCAGCTGGAAGATCGCCGGAGAACCCCTGCTGCCCTCGCCACAAGTCCACCAGCTGTGGCAGCAGCTTCGCGCGATCGAATCCATGGCGTCGTAGCTGCGACAGGAAGGGATCGACGAAATCTCGGAAGAAGGAAATCAAGCTATCTTCCGGCCGGAGCGATCTACCGTAGCGGCGGCATCTTTGTGCTGCTTGCGCGAGGACACCGACGAACTGGGATAGGAGAGCTCGACGAAAACTGGCCGCTACAGAGATCGGGAAGGCTTTTAAAGGTCGGTCCACGATCGACGATCTTCCACTCAAAGCAACCTCCGACGACCTGGCGGCAGCAGCGAGGCCGTTGCTTGTGGCGAAGAGGGCGGCGATCGAAAATGAGAAGAATCGGCGACGGAAGATGGAAATCGAGTAGGAAAGGGGAAAAGAACGGGTTCAGGTTTTTAAGGCCGATTCGGTTGAGCTAGCTTAGGTTTAACCTAGATCTAACCTAATTAACATTTAATCCATCCCTTATTAAATCAAATAATACCAAATGAACTCAGTCCAATGGGCTCAACCCAATAGATTCAGCCAATAAACTAATTAAACTCCATTAACCCATTAATTAAAGGGGTTAATCCATAATAATTTTTTTTTTTGTATTTTACAGCTCTCCCTAGGTTACCGGCGGACACGATGGCTGGAGGCGGTCAGTAGTGAGGCTGGCGACGACGAAAGCACAAGGAAGAAGAGATGTCGACGCGCTGAGCTCCGCGATCCCAGGCGACTACTGATCGAGGTTGGCGTCGGTCGAGATCAGCCGCGGCGACAAAGCAGGGAAGAATCACGCGATTGGGATTTTGACGAAGAGGAGAAGGAAATTTGCGGTGATTGGGTTCGGATGATTTTTAATCGGTTTCTTATGGTTAAGCCAAGCTAACCTAAATTGACCAAATTGGTTGAGTTAGCTCAAGTTTAACCCAAAGCTAATCCAAACACCCATTTAAGCATAAATCTTCCACGTATGGACTCCTTTTGAATCTGAAAAAATTTCTGTGAACTCCTGAGAAATTATATAAGACAATTCCTCAATTAACAAGGGGTATTTTTTTTTTAATCTATTTTTTTTTCATATCTTACATTCTCCCCCACTAATAAAAATTTGGTCCACAAATTTCCAACTCATGTACAAATATTAAATGTCACAATAATCATCTCAAGTATCCGAAGAAAAAGTCACACACCGATGCTGAAGCCGCAGGCAGCCATATATACGTAGCGTTGGAGCTAGGATTGAAAAGGCTGAAGGAGAGGATCGGAGAGAGAGAGAGACTATTGCATGCATTCAGGAGTGACATCCATTTCCTTCTTTTATAGACTGCTGAAGAGGTGTATCGTTGCCATGCATGATTGATTGGTTCGATTAGATTAGATTAGATAGAGTCAATATAATTAATCAAATTCACAGCTAACATTTTAAATATTGCGAACACCATTCCGTCACTTCCATGACGTCATCGAACATAACAGTCAACACGAATTTAGAAACAATATTCATTTAATTTGTTAATGAAAGACTCAATTCCACCGGTTTTATGGGAATGATACTTGCCGTTTTAGGATATGATGCAATTAATTGACTTTGCTTTGTATTATTTATACACGACGACAACTTCACTTGATAATTTAATTAAGTAATCAATCAGTTAATTAATTGAAAGCATAAAAAACCATGAGAGAGAATGAAGATGGTGAATATAGTTGACTACGCACTCTCATCTGATCAAAAACACAATTAAAAAAGATCCTTTCGAGAACTGAGACTACGGAAATATAAAATAATAAATTATTCATTCACATGATATCTCATCCTTATAATAATTTTTGAATTTAAAAATTCTAGAAATATTCAGTTGAGAAAGAAAATAAGCTTGGCGATTCTATATATTCAATGTATGTTTATGCCTTCTTCCGAATCATACTGCCTATAACAGATAATTTACTAGTCGAATTTTTTTTAGACATATAAAATATATAGATATGTAAATTGCAACCATCTAATTGAAATCGAGTAGTTCATTCTTTTTTTATATTACAAATCTATCTCGGAATATGACGAAATTGAAATTACTTCTTCTCAAGAACGAACTAGAGCTTGCCGTAGTAGTCTCAATTGCAATTTACTAAAACACTCAATACGCGCACTTAGTTTTCATATTTATCAAAAAGAATATTAAAGGACGTCTAAGTGTTTCCATAGTTACGCATTTTAAACTGTTTAATTTTAATTTGCTTGTTTCATATAATTAATATTAAATCATTTAATTTTCTTATGTTCATTTCTTTCATATCATATAGATAGAATAGAATATAAATGATTTGTTACGAAAACATATGCCAAAGATAATTAAGTATTACCAAAAATAAGGGGCAAGAGAATCCTTGTTACTCTCGTTGTCCAAAACCAAGTTGTTCCAACAATCTCTTTCACCTTTGATGCGGTCATTTTTTAGATACCTTTCGTCGAACCTTTGGGAGAGGTAGGGTTTTCACGGCCACAACAATATCCTTTCCAAAATCAACACACGTCAAAAGATTGCCGCCGGAATTCCGACCTTACAACCCTCCGATGCTTAAGTTTGAGAGGGAAAGACAGATGAAGAGAAGATAGTAGAATTAATTAGTTGTTTTGCCGCTAGAAGACCGGAAGAGTCCACCCTTCACCTTAACCTGCTTTTATATAGCATCTATGAGGTTCATTGCACACCTAAGTTAATCGCCTATAATTAATGTTGCTTGTTAAGATGTTAGGGGACAATCTCTGTCAGGAATCTCCACGTAAGAGGCCACGTATATATGAGAGTTATTATTAGAAAAGGTTGTTAGGGGACCAAACATACTCCATCTGAAAAGCGAGAATTTAGCGAGTGGTCCTTGCCTCTCGAGTCATTACACTTCCCGACTCAGTTTGCCTCTGCTTTCTGCTTTTCTTGAGTTACTCCGCTCTCAAATCAGCTGAATTCTTCCCTCAACTCTTCCTGAGTTGCTCTGCTCTTGACTCATCTTACTTCAGCCTTCGACCCTTCCAAAGTTGCTCCACTCCTGACTCGTCATACTTCGACTTTTTACTCTTTTTGAGTCACTCCGATCTTGACATGTCTTACGTTAGCCTTCTACCATTCTTGAGTCGTTCCACTTCCAACTCAGTCAACTTCTGCCCTCAACCCTTCCCGAGTCACTCTACTCCCAACTCATCTTAATTACTTTGGCCTTCGGCTCTTCCGGAGTCGTTCCACTCCCGGCTCGTCTAACTTCGACTTTTTATCCTTTTCGAGTCGCTACGCTCCCGCCTCGTCTTACTTAGGCTTGTTACCCTTCTTGAGTTATTCCATTACTGACTTAGCTGACTTCTGCCCTCAACCCTTTCGAAGTCATTCCACTCCTAACTCGTCTCACTTTGGCCTTTGATCCTTTCCGAGTTGCTCCACTCCCGACTCATTACATAACTCTACAGCTAGACCCTACCACCTATCTTTACTTACTCCTAGAGTCCCAAAGGTTGAGTTATATCCACATCATATGCCAAACACCCCCTGTCACGCCCCGGGGCCCATTCGCCATCCAAATGACGAAGGAGCCCCTTAGCGACAATTATTCCGATATACATCACTGGAACCAAATCAGATAAAAACTTTGAAATAATATAGAAATACAAGTATTTTATTAACCGCATGCATGCACGACTAAATATAAATCAATTAAAAGTAAATTAGTTTTATGACACCAAATCAAACTGCGACCAAAATCTAAAGTACATAAACAAAAATGCAATAACAAAAAGTAAATAAAACGACATCTCGATGATGCAGTGGGACCAGCACGGCAAGGGACTCTCTGAGCGACGCGAAGGTAAGCCAACTGGACATGTCCTCTACTAGCTAACCTGGAGGATAAAAGAAGAGGGGGTGAGTACAACCACTCAGTGGGTGGATAGAAAATAGTGCATAATCATAATGGATATAATGGACATAATGAAAGTCAAAGGGAACAAACTAGAGTAACCCAAACCTCAAGAGTACCAATATCAGTCTGCAACTAACCTGATCAACAATATAACAGATACACATGCAACATATACAACCAATCGCAATCTATAAGCAATACATACCAAGATATCATGACAAAGCCTCGTGGCTCGAGGTAATACAAAGACACTATCTGCACAAGACCACATGCTACCACGACGGGACTCGTGGGCTGATAAGCAATAAAAGACTCCATGTCTGCGGGCAACGACATGCTACCACGACCTGGTCTCGTGGGCAGACAGAGTATATAGCTATCTAGCTATGGACTGCACGCAACCACATGCTACCACGACCTGGTCTCGTGGGCAGTCAAGATGTAAGGTAGCTATCTAGCTACATACGATACACCTAATCCAACTATCACTAACTTCGAACGAGTAGTCCAAGAGTATAACTCCGCCAGATCCTCTCAACCACGAATGGGAGACATAAGCGACACCACGGTATATAAAGCAAACATAGTTCGTAGAGAACCTCATCTGCAGACCCTCTCAACCACGAATGGGAGACATAGCTAGCAAATGAGATAGAAGAAAAGTTATAAATCCTCTACAGACCCTCTCAACCACGTAATGGGAGACATAGTGGCAAATGAGACAGAGAAAAGTTATATATATCCTCTTCTGCAGACTCTCAACCACGAATGGGAGACAAATGGGCAATGAGACAGGGAAAAGTTATATATCCTCTAACAATTAATCTTATCTTAATTATACTATTTCGCTAGTTCTTTCATAATACCAATCCAACAAAATAATAGGTAAGCATCTTCCAAAGACTATCTACCTATTTATATCTCAAAGACTAAATAGACACCTACAACAAGAATATCAATCAATAACTACATGTTAATGATGAGCAACCTAGCTAGAATCCAAGGGTTCAGTGAACATAGTATCAAAGTAATTCTAGCAATAACATCAAGAAATCAAATAACCAATAAAATCATGCACTAAATTCTAAAGATGTAAAGAAGCGTTTTTGGCGCGCAAATCGTAAGCGGGCGCGACGGCGGTCGGCCGCGGCGGCCGGAGCTCGGGCGGCGCGACCGATACAACGGCGGCGACGACGAGGAGAAGGCGGCGACGACAAGCTGGTCGTGGCGGCGTGCGTGTGTTCGATGCGGCGATGGCGGCGGATCTGCGCGGCGGTGGTCGGGTTGGAGAAGAGGCCGCAAAGAGCCGGTCGCGGCAAGACGCACGGCTGGACGCACGCGACGGCGTCGTCGGGCCGATCGCCTTGATGGCGTGCGCCAGAGCCGCGACGCGACGGCGCAGGGAAGAAAGCAGCGGCGAAAAATCTCAGTCGCGAGCGAGGTCGCCCGAGGTGGCGGAAGCCGGCGCTCGGTGCGTGTGGCAGCGTGCCAACTCACGGCAGCAGTCGTGGCGTGGACGCGGCGGCGAGTGGGTTGCCGACGAGGAAGACGCGAGTCGGGAGAGGGAAAAACAGGGAAAAAGAAAACGTAACTTCTCTGGAATATTAATCTAGGGCTTATTTATAACTTAGGGTAGTATTGAATTAATCAACCTTGATTAATTCAATTAACCAAGTCCTTTAAAAAATTTTATACCAAAATACCTATCTTTCGGATAAAATAAATAGACTGTCTCAAAGTCTAATAAAATTATCCGAAGCTTTTCTTACTTAAATATCAATAACTAAATCTCCGTTTTTTTTTGAAACAATAACTTTATTATTGGATAAAGCTAATTTGACTTACTCCAATCTGAATAAAATTTTATCCCGAAATTATCAACTAAAATTCTGATAAATAACTAATTTCAATTTAATAAAATAGGTAAATAAATCTACTTTATTTATCACGTTTTTAAATTATATTATATTATTTTAATTTTTATTTAATTTGTTATATATATATATATATATATATATATATTTCTGATATATTACATTCTCCCCCACTAATAAAAATTTGGTCCCCAAATTTCCTACTCGATATACCCTAATGAAGATATCCTATCTACATTTCCTTCTTTTACTCTAAACAGTTGCTTCATCAGAATCTCGTTACCATCCAACTTCAATCCAGCAGATGACCTTGTTTCATTCTTCGCGCTTGGGATACATTCTGGAACTTCAACTATATCCTTCACAACATAAATAAGTTAAGTACATACTCTCATATTAACAAAATATGATAGTCCTTATGTACTTCCATGGTTAGTTAATCCCTAATTCTTATGTTACTCTTCTAGCACATTCTAAACATTCACATTCCTATTGTCAGATTGTAAACTTCTCGGTGGGTTATGAGCCCACTATGCTTCCATTGCGCAACTCTGATCCATATCCCAAATTGGTTGCTAGTCTTCCCATCTTCAGCAAGTGTGAGATCCAGTGCATTTGTACTGAGTTGTATGTCAAGTCTCATACTCTAAATTACGGGTAGTCTAATTTCAAATCAAGGTATGCCTATTAAAATTCCAAGGGTTACTCCTTTACTTCGTAATGAGACGTTAAAAGTCTTCCTTTATTATAACTAATCTATAAAGGTAAGGTATCGTAATTCTACTAATTCTTCCTAAGAACTATCAAGATAAAAGAATGCGAACTGTCAATATATCAGCAAAGATAGAATAAACTGAATCGATACCTTATATACCAAATCCACTAGTTTGTTGCGCCTCCCCTCGAGTCATACCATGCACCCGTCCGCTTTGAGTCCAGCTTTTAAGGGAGGATTATCGAATTTGACTCGTTGCGGTTGGATCGCAAAGAGTTCGGGTCAATTGGTGAGACTGTGATGGAGGTAACAGGTAGGGTTGTTGTGGAGGGGGTAGGTACTGTTGTGGTGGGCACGCTGGATAGTATTGGGAGGACCACAATGGGTGTTGCATGAAATATGGTGTCGATGAGTGCTCCAGGGACTGCATGTGGTACAACTGTGCTTGTGGGGGTACCGCTCACGACGTGATGCTTGTGATACCTGGGATTCTCTTTGTTGTCGATGTTGCACGACCTGACCCTTCTGAGCTAATGCGTCCGTGGATTCCAACTGGGCTTTCAAAGGGCATTCCTTACTCATATGTCCCGGTAGTTTGCAATAAAAACATATCGATTGCTCTAATGGGCACTCCGACTTCATATGACTTTGCGATCCACATTGATAACACCTTACCGAACCAGGGTTATATGATCGTTTCTGTTGGGTAGGCTCGGAGGATGTTCGTGCTGACTTCCTCGGTCGAGAGGCCCCCCCCGTGCTAGATCGTGACCCTTGGTTCTGGTTCTGTGCTTTTTGGCTGCCATCCTGTTGGTTCTGTGGTTGAGATTTTGTCCGTGATATTTGTTTCTCTGCCTCTTTCTCCTGGGATATTTGTTGTTGGGTCATCTCAATCAACAGGGCCCGATCTAATGCTTCTCGGTAGGTATCAATGGAGGATCCGGACATCCTAATCCGTATGTAGGATGCATAAGACCTTGGATGAACTGGAGCATCCGTTCGTAGTCCTGTACTACCAGGTGGGGGCAAAATTCCGCAAGTCGACTAAACTCCGCATTATAATCCATGACGCTTCGATTGCCTTGTTTAAGGTTTAGGAATTCCTGACGACGAGCCATAGTAAAGAGGCGGGAAATCGCTCTCTTAAAGGCCTCTGAATCGCTCCAAGTGATGCTCTGACCCTCGAAAATCGTCCGTTGCATTTTCCACCAGGTGAGAGCCTGACCTCGTAAGTGATACACCGCAAGCTCCACTTTTTCTGCATCCATGCAGGTGATATATCCAAACGAGTCTTCTAGATTATCTATCCACGCACGAGCAATCCATGGATCGGGATCCCCCTGAAATAAGGTAAACCGATCCTTCATCATTTTAACCAATGCAGGTATACGCGCCTTATCCATGACCCAAGCGGTGGTGGTAGGGCTCGGGGCTCTCTGAGGGGTTACTCTTTGACCTCCAATGGGTGACTGACGGATCTGATCCTGCCCCTCTGACTGCACCTCAGTCGGCGGCTCTGAAGAGTCTACATTTTCGGCCTCGATGGAAGGTTCCGCAGCATCAGCAGGTCGTTTCCGAGGTCGACCCCGTCCACGACCTTGAGTAGGGGCGGTCTCATTAGGTGGCATTTCCTACTCAGAGTAATTAGGTATCTAATAAGAACATTATAATAACTTCCTATGAGGAAAGTACAGTAACCACTAAAGACAACAACTTTTCCTATAGCTCAGAGATGTCCTTCTGCTTGCTTGGTCCCAAAACACAAAAGTCCAAAAAATGAAGAATAAGAAAATCTCGAAACACAAAACCCACAAATCGAAATCGCAAACCTAAGCTCTGATACCAATAAAATTGTCACGCCCCGGGGCCCATTCGCCATCCAAATGACGGAGGAGCCCCTTAGCGACAATTATTCCGATATACATCACTGGAACCAAATCAGATAAAAACTTTGAAATAATATAGAAATACAAGTATTTTATTAACCGCATGCATGCACGACTAAATATAAATCAATTAAAAGTAAATTAGTTTTATGACACCAAATCAAACTGCGACCAAAATCTAAAGTACATAAACAAAAATGCAATAACAAAAAGTAAATAAAACGACATCTCGATGATGCAGTGGGACCAGCACGGCAAGGGACTCTCTGAGCGACGCGAAGGTAAGCCAACTGGACATGTCCTCTACTAGCTAACCTGGAGGATAAAAGAAGAGGGGGTGAGTACAACCACTCAGTGGGTGGATAGAAAATAGTGCATAATCATAATGGATATAATGGACATAATGAAAGTCAAAGGGAACAAACTAGAGTAACCCAAACCTCAAGAGTAACTAACCTGATCAACAATATAACAGATACACATGCAACATATACAACCAACTGCAATCTATAAGCAATACATACCAAGATACCGCGACAAAGCCTCGTGGCTCTCGAGGTAATACAAAGACACTATCTGCGCGCAACCACATGCTACCACAGGGACTCGTGGGGCGGATAAGCAATAAAAGACTCCATGTTCAGGCAACGACATGCTACCACGACCGGTCTCGTAAGGCAGAGAGTATATAGCTATCTAGCTATGGATCACGCGAACCACATGCTACCACGACCTGGTCTCGTGGCAAATAAGATGTAAGGTAGCTATCTAGCTACATACGATACACGAATCCAACTATCACTAACTTCGAACGAGTAGTCCAAGAGTATAACTCCGCGGCAGATCCTCTCAACCACGAATGGGAGACATAAGCGACCACAGGTATACAAAGCAAACATAGTTCAAAAGTAGAGAACCTCTACTGCAGACCCTCTCAACCACGAATGGGAGACATAGCTAGCAAATGAGATAGAAGAAAAGTTATAAATCCTCTCATCAGACCCTCTCTCAACCACGAATGGGAGACATAGCTGGCAGTCGAGACAGGAGAAAAGTTATATATATCCTCTTCTGCAGACCCTCTCAACCACGAATGGGAGACATAGCTGGCAGTCGAGACAGGGGAAAAGTTATATATCCTCTAACAATTAATCTTATCTTAATTATACTATTTCGCTAGTTCTTTCATAATACCAATCCAACAAAATAATAGGTAAGCATCTTCCAGCACTATCTACCTATTTATATCTCAGCACTAAATAGACACCTACAACAGTAATATCAATCAATAACTACATGTTAATGATGAGCAAGCAACCTAGAATCCAAGGGTTCAGCGAACATAGTATCAAAGTAATTCTAGCAATAACATCAGTAAATCAAATAACCAATAAAATCATGCACTAAATTCTAAAGATGTAAAAGATCAGTTTTTAGCGCGTCGTAAGAGCGGCAATCGATCGCGGGGCTCGGCGGCGGTGGAGCTCGGCGGCGGGCGATCTGGACACAACGGGCGGGCGACGACGAGGAGAAGGCGGCGACAAAGCTGGTCGTGGGCGGTGCGGTGTGTTCGATGGCGCGCGCGCGACGGATCACGGTCGCGGTGGTTGGAGAAGAGGCCGCAAAGAGCCGGCCGCGGGCAAGACGACGCGGTGGCGCGCGACAGCGTCGTCGGCCGATCGGATGGCGCGTGGCGCGTAATGCGGACCGCGACGGCGAGAAGAAAGCGACGGCGACTAATCTGATCCGCAGCGAGTTCGCGAGGTGGTGAGCCGGCGCTCGGTCGCGTGTGGCCGTGCCCAACTGCAGCGTGAGCGGTCTTGGCGTGGGACAAGGTGGCGGCGGCGTGGAGTTGCCGACGCGGAAGACGCAGTCGGGAGAGGGAAAAACAGGAAAAAGAAAACGTAACTTCTCTGGAATATTAATCTAGGGCTTATTTATAACTTAGGGTAGTATTGAATTAATCAACCTTGATTAATTCAATTAACCAAGTCCTTTAAAAAATTTTTATACCAAAATACCTATCTTTCGGATAAAATAAATAGACTGTCTCAAAGTCTAATAAAATTATCCGAAGCTTTTCTTACTTAAATATCAATAACTAAATCTCCGTTTTTTTGAAACAATAACTTTATTATTGGATAAAGCCAATTTGACTTACTCCAATCTGAATAAAATTTTATCCCGAAATTATCAACTAAAATTCTGATAAATAACTAATTTCAATTTAATAAAATAGGTAAATAAATCTACTTTATTTATCACGTTTTTAAATTATATTATATTATTTTAATTTTTATTTAATTTGTTATATATATATATATATATATATATATATATATATATATATATATATATATGTCTGATATATTACACCCCCTACCCCCCATTCTCAAATAGTCAGACGAATAAGTATGAAGATCTAAAGTTACATGATTGATTTTCATGTAACTTCTCTTTTTCGAAAACAATTCGGAGGTGGAGAAAGTTCTTACAAGGATTTACAATAATACAATAACCAAATACAAGATACACAAGCAAAATAAATATAGATAAATAAAACTATACAAAAGAATGTTTTTATTTGAATGCTCTTTTAGGCTGCGTTTGGTAGGCCGTAATTTGTCTTGTAATATAATCTATATTACATTACAAGGTTGATTACTTTGTTTGTTGTCGTTTTAAAGTCGTAATGTAATGTAATATGGATTACAATAGTCACTAAAGTTTTGGAATCTATATTACAAGACAAAACCTATGTAATTCGATTACATTACAAGTCGTAATCTGAAATGTGTTGGATACTCAACAATTGAAGTCGATCATTGTCGTTCGTTGTCGCAACCGTCGCATCGATCGCCGTCACCGCCCGTCCCACCGCTAGCCGTCGGTGATCAATCGACGACCGACCGATAGCCGACGATCGATTGATGACCAGCCGACGACCGTCGACCCCTTCCGACCGATCGCCGCCATCGTCGGCCGGTCACCGGTCGATCGCCGGCCGATCGCCGACCGATCACCGTCGGTCTCCGGTCGCCGACCGATCATCGTCGGTCTCCGGTCGCCAATTGATCATCGTCGGCCGGTCGCCGATTGTTGCTATCCGTAAGCACCTTAATGGAGGAGTATCATTTTAAAGAGATAGTATTAAATACTAGCCTCGACGGTCTAATATCAGTTTGTATCCTCCCGACAGCAATCATCGAAATCGTACAATAGTTTTAAATATGACGAACACCACCTAATTTACCTCATTTCCATGATGTCAATGAAAGAAGGAATAGAAACAATATATATTCATTCCTTTGTTAAAGACTTTGTAAAAATATCGCGACCGGTTTTATAGGACAACACAATTACTGCCCGTTTTATAGATGCCTTCTTGGATGATGTCTTTGGTCGGTAATTGACTTTGCTTTGTATTATTTATATATGGCAACCTGGCCACTTCGCCTAATTTAATTAATCCGGTTAATTAATTAAAAGCACAAAAATTATGATTGAGAATGAGTAGTGTTCGATTCTGGATGAGGGGTCTAAAATTCCTCCTGACTTTAGATGGATTCTTCCTTGTCTTGCCACCGTGTCAAAGGACTTTGTCCCCTCGTGATTTACCTCTCTCTTGCCAGTGCCCTGGGACAGGTGACAGGAGGCTGCTAGTTGAACAGATTCTCAACTTTTGAAGAGAATGAGCATGCATTTAATGAACATGATTGACTACGCGTTCAATGAGACTAGCATTGATCGAAAACAGAATTTAAAAAGTTTTTTTTTTTAAACTTATGATCCTTCCAATCCCTCCGCCAATTAATTGAGGCTAAGGGAAAATATAAAATCATTCTTTAAAAATAATAAATTATTCGTCCACTTGATATATATCTCATTTTTTATAATTAAATAATTAATTTTAAGTCTAAAATTTCTAGAAAAACTCTATTGAGATAATGTGTTTGTCGACTCCGTATCCATTGAATCAATATTCATACTGATCCAGTTCCCACGGAGATGGTGCGGTGGTAAGGTAGTGTGGTTATTTTGGAATAGGAGTGGGGTCGATTCCGGAGGGGGTCTAAAATCCCTCCTGGGTTCAGATGACCCCTCCACTGCCTTGCCACCGTGTCAAGGGACATAGTCCCCCCGCGATTTACCTCCCTCTCGCCGCAGCCCTGGGACGAGTGGCAGGGGGCTGCTAGTTGGGCAGATTCCCAACTTTTGGAATATTCATACTGATCTAGATCCGATTTGAAAAATCAGAGAATGGATTGTCTTCTTGCAAGTCCATGATCAAATCTCTTTTAGAGAAACGGTGGCACTGCAAATTGGTCAATCTCTTTTATTACATATCTATTCTTTTTATATGATATGAAATAAATGAACGTATGTGAAATGATTTAATAATAAGTATTCTATGAAACTTGCAAAATTAAATATAGGTTGAGATGACACTTAGACGCCCTTTAATATTCTCTTGAGGGCAATTTAGGAAATCTATTTCAGAAAATAAATGTCTTTTTAATAAATATGAAAACTAAGTGTGTGTCTTGATTATGTTGGTAAATTGCAGTTGAAACTACCTCGACGAGTTTGCTTTCGTTCTCGAGAAGTAAGTAATTTTCAATTTCGTCATATTTCTCAGATAATCATGTTATTGATTTGTAATATAAAAAAAAATAATGGGCTAGTCAACCATGTTCATCACATGAATGCTCGTTTTCTCTCGTTGTTTTTATGCTTTTAATTAATTAACTCATTGATTATTAAACAAGGCGAAGTGGTTGCCATGTATAAATAATACAAAACAAAGTCAATTGCAGCATCCTTTGGGATCTACAAAACGGCACTAATTGTACTTTTACTGTCCCATAAAACCGGTGGAAGTAGTCTTTAATTAACAAATGAATATATATTGTTTTTAAATTCCTATTGACCTTTACGTTCAACTTTTGATCGACGTCATGGAAGTGACGTAAATTAGATATATGGTGTTCGCCATATTTAAATTAAAACGGCAATAATTGTCGTTGTTGTTAGCTGTAAAATGGCGACATGAATTTTTATTGATTCTGTCTGTCTCAGCGAATCCAATAAGTTATTCATGTCCCAGAAATACAGTGCAAGAATAAAAATGAAAAATATTTTATAGAAAAATACAGTTCGATCCTCTATTTTGATATTATTCGATGATAAATTTAAAAAAAACTATTCAAACAATTTTGAGGCTAGAAGTTTTTTTGGTAGACAAAGTACGACTTCGATATTGGACCATCGTTCAGGAATAATAGCAAGACTGTAGAATCTGGATTGAATCATTAAAAAATTATGAACACTTCTCTAATTTACTCTTGATAGTTGGTGAAGGCTATTTGAATTTCGATTTTATCCAATTCGACGAAGCATTCTGACGTAGGAGAGGAAAGGAGAGAATATGGTATAAAGTCAAGTATACAAGGCTATTCTCCTGCGCGATTTTCCCTGCACGATCGTGAGCGAGGGCACTGTAGCGCTCCATGTCACCAGTCGAAGTGGATATTATTAGCTGCGTCCGCGACTTTTATTTTCCTCCCGATCTCTCAATCGACTTTTATTTTCCTCTCGATCTCTCCATCGAACCTAGGTTTTCCAATTTTCTCGTCACCCGTCGACTCTTCTTCGTTAGCCCCTCTCGCCGTCGCAGGAGATCAGCTGGATCGCAATCCTCTCCACTCTCCACCACGTTGCGCGCCATCGCTCGACGTCTCTATTATCACGCCCCTCTTCGCCGCCTTCCGCAACGAGCAACGAGGACTCTGCCCGGCGCCGCCTTCCGCGATGAGGTTTTCTGCCACTGGGGAGCAAGGACGCTGCCCCTTGCCGCCTTCTGCGCAGGAGATTTCACGACAAAGTTTTCTCCTTGTCGCATATTACTTTCCCTCAGCATTCTCTTCCTCCTCGACACGCCCAACAACTGAAAAGCCTCTTTGCAGAAGGTAAACCTAAACCATTCCATTATTGTGCACTCTACGTTCCCAACTTTGCAATTTGTTCTGCTGGTTATGACGCCATTAGTTTTTTCCTTCTTGGTAAATTACTTGCACCAATGATTTTGTGTGTTTTTAACTTGTAATTTCTATTCCTTGTATGGTGCATAGGTGCCTGATCAGCATTGTTCTTTATGTTAAATTACAAACAAATATGTCTTCAATTGGCATGAAAGACACAAGGTAGTGGCAGAGACATTTGATTATTTACATGGACATAGTAGTATTTAACTTGTGATTCATCGGGATGTGAAGACATCACACATGATGATTATGTGATTCATCAATACATTTCAGTTATCAAATTTTGGAGGAAACTTACAAAATACTATTTTTTTATACAAAAAAATGGTAAGTTGATCATTTCATTGTATATTATAATTTTTTGTTTAGGTAAGATTCTAAATATTTTATTTTATTTTTTTATGTAAGATTCTAAATGTTTTTTTATTATAGGGAAAGACATATGTTGTCTTTGTTGGACGTGAATCAAGTATTTTTGATAACTGGGTAGAAGCCTCTAATTATGTTAATGACTTTAAGGGCGTTGTACACTAATCTTTCAAAAGTAGAGAGGAGGCCGAAAAAGCTTTTCAAGAATATCTGGATAAAAAATCTGCCCACATTTCTTTTACAACAAGTGAGAATGAAAGATTATGTGTGACTTCAAGCTCATTATCAAGTTCAAGTTCAAATTCAAGGAAAAAACTTTTGTTGTTTGAAAAAATAATTAAGTTGAAAGATGCAATGGAAGATTTAAAGCAGCATTTGAATTCTCTATAAATCAGTGATGATGATTAGGCATGTTTCAAGTTGTAATCTAAGTTGAACTTCAAACACTAGTTATATTTAAATTGTTGCAAGTGTTGTGCTGAAATTTAAATATTTATGTTATCTAAGTTGTTGCAAGTGATGGTGAACTTCAAACAATAATTATAAATATTGAACTTAAATCTATGATTTGTGTTACATATGCATTTGTAATGAATTGGACATATGTAGTTAAGGCTGTAAACGAACCAAGCGTTCATGAACGAGCTTGGTGTTCGACTCGGTAAGAGCTCATTTATGTTCGTTCAATATGCATCAAAGTCAATTAATAAACAAGCTTGAACAACATGATAAATTAAATAAACAAGCTTGAACACATGTGTTCGGCTTGTTAATGTTCGTGAACATTAACAAGCTGATTTATGATTATACTCTTTTAAAAATTATTTTTGAATTTATTTATACTCATTTATAAATCAGGATTAAATTAGTAAAATTTTAAATAAACAAACAAGTTTAATTTAAGAGCTCGATAACATTTAAATAAATCAAATTTAAACAAGCCTAAATCAAGCTTGATTAGAAGCTTGATACCCATTAAACAAACCAAGCTCAAGCCAAGCTAAGCTAAAAAAAAAAAAAACACCAAGCCAAGCTTGAATAGGTTTTTCAGTAGCTTGGTTAATTTTAGGCTTGGCTCAGCTTAACTTGGTTATCTTATTAAACAAGTCTGAACACTATAAAGCTTGGCTTGGCTCGGCTCATTTACAGCCCTAGATGTAGTAGTTTTTTTTTTGTTACATCTATGCACAAACTATTTCTGTAACGGGGCTACTGAAATCCATGATTATACCACTATCAATTGCTTTGCAGAACATGCTTGCCACAATTCTAAGGAGGAAAATATAACCATCTTTAATTATTTCATGATCTTGTTATTTAAACAAATCAATTAAGGATGTCATCATTTAGAAGCAAGAAAACGCAACCATAATATCACTTTAATAATCTTAATATCTAAACAAAAAAATTAGGAATATCATAATTTGGAAGTGTCATTCAAATATAACTTGAATCTTCTTCAGAGGTTGGGGGTTTGGTAGTTCTACAAACCTGAATTTTTTATAAAATCAAAGTACATTGGGAACTCAAATATGGACTCATCAAAGCAGCAATATACGACGACGCATACCGTATCTAAAAAGCAATACACAATCTCCAATTTATTATCCAAAATCTTCCAAATTATGAGTTTGATCACTACATCATCTGTTGATTGTTATTTGGTAAAACCATTCCCTTTTCCTATTCCAGAGGAAAGATCTCAATTAGCTAACAAGATAAAGCCCCTTGCCCATTTGAAAGCCAAACTGCTAGTGATTGCTGAGGAATAGCAAGCTTCTGAAATCAAATAGAAAAGAGGTGATGCAGTGAAGGCAGAGTGGGGTAAGCAGATCCACAACTACATTTTCTACCCATACAAGCTCGTAAAAGACATGAGAACAGGGCACGAGACCTCCGATATCTCATCGACGATGGATGGTGAACTTGAACTGTTTATCAAAGCTTACCTGAAACACAAGTACACTGCAAATGTTGCTAAAGCCAAAGGTTCAAAGTAGCAGAGCTCACTTGGTAGCAACAAAGAATCACTAGCCTTTTATTTTATGTTACCATTGAATTCCAAAGTATTTATATGTTGTAGTGTGGAGAATCACCTTCGTTCTGTGTTTCTATTTTGCAACTCCATTGATAAAACATGGAAAAAAGGAGCTTTTCTTTTTCAAGCACATATTTGAATATGATCAAGGAATAACCATTCACTTAGAGGTTTTCTGCACACATCCTTCACCGATGCTGTGATAGCAAAAATTACTTCTGCCACTAGAAGTAATAATACCAATAAGATTGTATCTGTGCTTCTAAAAATTTCTTTACAGATAGGTTGACCAGATAGATTATAGAGTATGCAACCAAGGAGAAGTGTAATCGCAAGAATTCTCCAGACAAATGAGATTTACAATAGAAAATTTGAATCCATTGTAATACAAAGCAGATTTGTAAACCATTACAATAGATTTGAATTCTCAAAATAGACCATTTACAATAGAAAGTTTGAATCCATTGCAAGACTGCCGCTTTGTTTGGCTTTAGGGTACAATTAGTGCATATATAAAAAAGCATATAAATCTTCTGAGACAAAACTTCCCGTGAGCTTGAAAGTGAAACTTGGGCATCATTACAATGTAACTATCGACCAGAAGCTTCCTATCAAGGTAAATAAAATGAAACATGAATAAATAAAGCTATCACTAATACACATCCAATAGAATGTCAAAGATTGAATATGCAATTTAACAAGTTGCTACCTTAATGTAAGCATAATAATGCCCTGGTTCTGGTGAGAAGCCTCAGTGTACTACACATGTAAAAATACGGCAAAAAAAAAATGTTGAAGGAATAACATTATTAATTAATTAAACCTAAGTGGGTTTAATTAATCCTTAACGGAGTCCTAAAACTCGACCCGTTTCCCTTTAATTAACGTCGAGCATTAATTTTCTGCATTTTCTCCTCCGCGAATGCCCGGCGGCTCCGATTTCCCTTTTCACCGTGCGACCCTTCCCCTTTTCTCCCGAGCGTTAATCAACTGCCCAAAACTCTCGAGCTCTATTCCTCTTCCGATCGCTCTGACCGTCTCGGTTTTTCGCACGCCGCCCTCCTCACCGCACAGTCGTGCGCGACCTTTATCGCCGGCGTCTTCTTCTTCTCCCGATCTCATGAGCACTGCTCGTTTCTTCTTCCGATTCAGCAGCAGTTGGTGTCGCCAGCCATTGCAGTTACAGCAGCCAGCCGATCGCGCCTTCCTCTGCTCGATCTATTTTCTTTCCATTGCTAATTTTTCTCTCCTTCCACTGTTGTTCTTCTCGCGATCTCTGCAGCAACTGTCCTTGTGATCGTCGAGATCTTGGCCTCGTCGGAGCTGCTGCCCTCTCGATGGGGCATTGTTCCAATCGCCGTCTTTTTTCTTCTTGCAGTAAGATCAGTTCCGTTGCTGCCGTCACCATCTTCATCGCCAAGGCTAGGGAGGAGCTGACCTTGTCATCGCGAGAACAATAGCCGATTGCTATCCTCGTGCCTAGCTGTGAACCTCCCTGCACTGCCATCACTCTCCTCTGTTTCCTTCAGTATTGATGAGTTATGGTGATTGAGGTGGGTTCGACTGTGATGTTGTTGTAATTGGGAAGAATGGCATCGCTCTATTCCTTGATGATCTAAGGGTTTCGATCTGTAAATCACAGCTTATAGGTTTGATTCCTGTTGCAGGTACTGAAATACATTAGAGTTGAGATTGGATTTAACCACAGTGCCAGTATTCTGTACATATCAGATTTTTCTTGTATTAAAGAAGAAGCTATGGTCGATTGATATAGTGAGAGGTAAGGTTTTTGTACATTGATTAAGTTAATGAATGGTGATATACCAGTATCTTTGTAGGATTGGTAGATCAGAGATGGAATTGGTTCTCAATTTGATTATGGGATTCAGATCTGATGAGGATCAAGAAGTGATGGTTGATTGCAACAATTGTAAGTTAAGCTTTTATTTGGTATTGTTATGAAGTAGGATGTGTTACCTTTATAGTTGATGCTAGAGTTGACTCATGAATGATACGGTGAATTTAATCTGATTAAGGTTGGAGAATGTTGAATTAGTTGGATATAATGATCGATGTAGGATTCGATTCAATCATTCGATGTAAAATAGAACTTAGTATGTTCTATGTGTTCTTTTGCAAGACCTTGATTAGTGATAGATGTTTGCACTTGTGGATAGCTAGCATGAGCTATTTAACAGGTGGGTAATTTCCTACTCTGGTTAGGTAGTTGTTGATGCATACGGATTTAGATATATGATCATATTACATTGAATCCGCTCTTATTTATTCTTGTGCTTGATACTTTATCTTTGGCTATATATGCTCTATTGATGTTATCACATTTTTCCACATCATGATTAGGAGTTACAGATGTGATGTAAGTAAACCTATAAATGCTTAGTTATGTGTAAATAGTGGAGTACAGATAATGACCTAATTTGTAAATTGGATAAAAGGGCATTCGTGGGTAAGTAAGGTCCCACTACAAGAATAATGGTCTTTAGGACACTCATAAATGTCCTTATAATATATCTGTAGTGACACTAACGTTTTAGTGACATCACTGAAAAATGACTTATAAAGTGATGTCGTCTAAGACTCTACTTGCATTCCTGACATTTTATAATATCATTATACAATATAAATACTAACATTAAATGTGTCTTAATTTATATATATAACGACACGCTAAAATGTCAGGAAAAGTCAAATTTTAATGACATCTATATATGCTTTATCATCATTGTAATAAAGACAAAACTAAATGTCATCTAAACTTATTTATTTTGACATTTATAAATGTCTTATATTTTTATAAAGACAATAATTTTTTTTAGTAAAGACAATTTATAAGATCATTTTTATAATAATTTATAAAGACATTAAAATGATCACTGATATAAAAATGAATTCAATATTTACACATCATCACAATTCACTGTTTAGAATATAAAAATTATAAATACAATTCAAAGTGCTAAGAGAAAATATAAATTCATCCCATAATTATTTGAGTCAAAGTTACAGATGTTTTGATGAGTCTTTTACATCCAAATGTTTGCACACTATACTCAAAATATTAAATTTTAAACTAACGAAGTTTTGTAAAAAAATCTCAACCAGGCAGACCATCTTCAACTATAATATTGATTCACAAAATTTTAAGTACCTATCACCTACAAATACAATTGATATATTTGTATTAGTACTGAAATAAAATAATAAACAATCAAAGTTAATAGTAATATGAAGTTCATCATCACTATCTCACTACCTGTAGACATATAAAAGGATATAAGATATAATATAAATAATAAAATAAATTATTATAATTTTAATATATGTTACCTTCATTAGATTCTTTGTTCATATTATCATTTTGGTCTTGAATTGAATAATTGATTTCAACATATGTGATGTTATCTTGCACATCAATTTGGAATTTATTTGAATATGCATTTCTTTGATTATTCAAGGTACCTTGTATATTGTCACCATACAAGTATCAATTCAAGTAAAAAAAATGGAAATAAGAATCAGACATGCAGGAGAAAGACTATATAAAATTTTACTTTAATTTATTACACAAGATGGATTAAAAGTTTACTTTTCTTTCTAACAAATGATAAATTTATGATATATAAAATTAGATAATACCTTGTTTAGTTAAATATCGATCAGTGTGATTTGTACTCATAGCTGATGGATGCATATCTCTCCCATATTGTAGTTTAAAATGAAATTTCCTATCAGTTCGACGCTTAAGAGTCATACCTACTGCAAAGAATAGTTAGAAATACAAAATAAGCTAAACAATCCGAGCAAGATAGTTATCACAATGAATACATGTGATGTAGTCTAATACAAGGAAAAAATTCCATCTCAAGATGTGAATGGCAATAGCAATTGGAGCCATGAAACAATCAGAAAATAGTTTCCATAAAGATTAGAGAATTGTTGCAGATTTTGGATTTTTATTTTGTGATAAGATTTAGAACATAGCAAACGATACTGGTTTAAGTAATACACTGATTGAACCATATGAAGTTTGCATTTCTTTAATTGATAGTTTATTCTTTCTCTACTAAATACATACCATAAACCATAAAGGAAGTAGCAATCGACTACAAAGTATCTCAAAGGCGCAAAATGAAACCGTTTTTCATGAGAAGACAATTCAAGCTACACGAAAAGAGGAAAAGAATTGCTAGTATTTTCTCTAATTTTAAATACCAAAACCTATACAAACAAGTTCACTTTTCATATATTTCTTGCAAAAATGATAACCGAGAACAAGAAATTAAAGCTTCTAAATGTGTAAACCTCTTCTGCAAATGACAATTGAAAAATCCAAATAGTTTAATAAAAACATTTAGTAAATTCTTTATTGGGACCAAGAGAATTAGGGTGCATGGGTTTCCTGGGAGTAAAATATTTGGTCTTGTCACCTAAATTTCCAAAAAAGCAAATGAAATGAAATTAAATATTACTATAGACCTGGTGAGCTTTTGAAAGGTTCTCCAGCACCTTCCTTCACATAGTTGGCCAAGTCTAGAGAAAATTTCTGACTGGACAAATTGCACTCTGAAGGGAATGAAAACTAGTTGCAAGTGCTTCCTATGTGATAGAAGAAGTGAAGAAAGAATGATGAGTTATCAATTTGATGCAAATTGTGAGAAAAATAGGTCACATACTAATTAGCATGTTCGTACATATGATTTTTTCGATTATAGCAGCAGTTTAAAAGTGATGAAGATGTAAAAGAAACCACTCCTATTTTTCTAGGAATCATTACCCTAAAAATAATTCTAGAATATCATTCACAGTAAGGCACAGATTTCTTCAAATTAACACAAACCATATCCAGGAAACAAATGTTCAGAGTAGCCAATTGGATAATGTATGAGGGCATTTTAGTTAACAGACAATGTACGAGGGCATTTTAGTTAACAGACAAGCACATGCATGATAATGTAAGATAAAGATTAGATTATGGAGCCCAAAGATTTAATACAAATAAAAACTATCTGCCAACCCCAAGAACATGTCATGATTTTCAGGATTATGAAATTTGCAAATGAATTTTAAATATCCCTTTTTCTCTTAAAAAAGAAAGGTGAAGATTCCAGAATAAATTTGTAACTGACTTGACGAATGAATTGTTTTATTTCTCCTTTTTTCAATTCATATGGATAGTTATTTTTCATTTGATCAAATTAGAATTTTAGATATTCTCTTGAATGTATATAAGGTACAGTGTGCACAACATGTTTACTACATTGAGTACATTCTCAAAATTCTAAGGACAACAGGTAATATAGAGTTATATTATAGATTTCCATCATGGAGGTTGAAGAACAAAGTAATCGTATTGAGAAAAACTACAATTTTTCCAATGTCAATCGTGTTGAAGCTAAAAAATATATAATTGTACCATCAGATTTCAAAAGTTGCATACCTGAAAGTTTGTCATTCTATCCATGTTTCATTGATAAACTTTCTGAACTGTGTGTTCTTACAACATAAACCTCGAATTGTGAGTTCCATTTTGAAAATTTGTGATATTCTCAACATCAACAGCAACAACCAAGTTGCTCCATGATAAAGAGCATATCTAGAAAACGATAAGGATACTCAAAAACAAAAAAAAAAGGCATAAAGCAAGTAGACAAAGTAGAAAAGACAATAGGGCACTGACGACGTTGAGGAGATGGGCGTCGACCGCGATGTCGACGGCGGTGGTTTCGATGGCGGAAATTTTAGGGATGCTTTCCTCGAGCGGTTTGGTGATACCGAAAGGAATGTTGTGATCGAGTAGGTTATTGATGCCGAAAAAATAAAACCTAGATACAACACGGTATTAATAGTGACGTAGGTTAATATTTTTTCTGACATTTATTAAAGATGTCATTATAAGTAATTTAATTGGACATCATTTTTTAAATTATAATTAATTTTAATAAATGTCATGATAAGTCTTTTATAACTACATTATAAATTAAGTGTCGTTAAGAAAATATCACAATACTCTATTATTCTTTTAGTGTCCTAAACGTATGATTGATTCCAACACCCTTATATTGCATGTTTACTACCGATCATGTGTTATATAAATAGTCGGATGATTTGTGATTAGTGTGTCGCTACGGATTGGTGGTCCTCGCTTATTATGATCAGTTGAGTACGATTCTCTTCAGGATAGAGTGCGTCGATCTGATTGGTATGACTCTACAGAATAGAGAGTGTTATGATCAGTTAAGTACGACTCTCTACAGGATAGAGAGTGTTGTAATCAGCTGAGTATGACTCTCTGCAGGATAGAGAGTGCATTGATCAGATTGGTATGACTCTCTGTAGAATAGAGAGTCTGTGGTGAATGTCTGTATGTGTGACTGTGCATTCATGTCATTTGCATGCATACTGACGACATAGTCTGCCTTATGGTTGAGAGGGTCGTCAGTCATCTTGCCTCCCAGGTTACTCATGGAAGAATAACTGGTGTAAGGGCAGAGCATCATTTGTTGTGCCGCACTCTACCACTATAGATGGTGGTAGTTAGAGTTGCGTGTAGTTGTTTTGGGTGCGTGACACTCGACCACTCATAAGTAGTGTTAGTCGGAGTGGCCAGTAGCAGGGACCCCCATTGTGTAGCGAGCTCTTCACGCTCATATGCTACTCGTTCATACTGCCCACTCGGCCACTCTAGAGCAATGGTTGGTGTTGAGTTAAGACAGTTGTCATGTTGTGCCACCTAGGCCACACTGGGATCATGGTAGCGAGTAGGGGTGCGCAGGCATGACCATGCATGATGTATTGCCGTGTCTTATGGCATTTTGCATATTACCATATATATATATATATATATATATATATATATATATATATATATATATATATATATATATGATTGTGATTAGTATATATATAGATGCAGTCTATATATATCTATGCTTATTGTGATGTTACATTTGATTGTACTATGCTTGCTGCATTTGGTTGTACATCATCTTCATACATACTACTCGCATCTATTATACGGTTGTTTCGGATACCTATATACTTGTTTGTCAGACCATTAGATACCTTTGACCTGTATCATGATTATAGTGAGATATTACTCTTCATGTTGTATATTGTGGATATATGCTCAGGTTGGATATATGTAGCGTAGCAGACTTCCAGGTATGTCTGCACTTTACATTGTTCATTTTATTTAGGGAGTATATGCATGTATTTATATACTATACTAATGTATACCTGTTGTACCTCTAGATTATATTGTTGAATTACATGTGATATTTGATATATACATGTTCTCTCATATTACCGTTGAGTTATACTCACCACCACGGACCCTGAGTTTTTTTGTCGCCCAGGTAGCAGGTAGAAGTCTTTGTGACGGCTTGGAACATCGCTGGCTGACATTGTCTCATCTCAACTCCGAGAGTCCGAGCTTTTGAGATTTATCGTTGGTGTTTCGATATGTCTTTGGTTTTATGTGATGATTTGTAGTGTTGGACATTGTTGTTGTTGTACCGTTCTTTCTAGTTTTGTTACTGCATTTTCATAGTTTGGTGTTAGTCATACTGGTATGCATGGTGTGTGGTTTGTATTGTAGTTGTGTTAGTTCTGTTGTACTTTGTTTTGTTGTTATGTTTATAATTGTATATGTTATTATTATTGTGGGCCCAAGGGCCTTGTATAAACAGGATATGTTGCCATGTACAGGGGAGATGTTGTCCGTTTGATTTTCGGTTCGACATACTCTCGGGGCGTGAAAACACATCCAAAAAGATTGTACTTAGACTCCAGATTCTGTTATTTGATAACCCAAAATTAGAAATATGATTAGTCTTGATAAAATATGATTAAAAATACCGCTTTACTGTTAAAAAAGTAATGAGATGACATACTAAATCCACTTATACAATGGGATCGATACTGAAATCATTTATTTTTGAGTTGTTTATGAATCTTCAGTTCTACTTGTATTATTTGAGTTGTCGCTTAGCCGTGAAAAGATAAATAGTAAATAAAATCCTGTTCGATCATTTTAATTGAGTAGCTAATTTTAGATAACCAACAAAGACTTTTGCACATATGAGATGCAATTAGTTGATATATGTCATGAATTTGTTCTACAATATGGTAGATGAGTTGTTGATACCTAACACAATACTGGAAAGTCTGAGAAGTCTAGAAACAATGTTTCACTATTTTGCCCACAACTTATTTTAATGTTATATATGTCCTTCCAAATATCCATAAAAATGCTTGGTATAAGCGTTACTGCAAAAAAATTCATAGTTAAAGATAAATATAAAAAACAAATGATTTTCCCTTGGTCATATTTATTTAAAGTGGTAGACAAAACTTGCTGCCCTACAACAAAAGTGAGCTAAGATGTGTTTAGGGGCTTCTACCAACTAAGCTTCAAGTACAGTATGACATATAGAACATGCCTATTTATGGATGAGAAAAAAAGCGAGCATAATTTAGATGTTGCGCCTCACCTCCGAATCAAAAAATAAAGAACAATAAAAAGATGCACATGAAGATTGCAGAGGAATCCCAAAATGAAAGACGGAAACTAACAGTAGGGAAGCCTGTATGTATGGTTAGCACTAAAGTAGCTCGATGTTTTTCTACCAAGAGCAAGTTGGGTTGGTTATTTGGATACCTATGAAGAAACAATAAACTAGGCTTTTAGGATAAATTGCTTACAGTGTGGTTCGTTGTTTGCTAAATTTTTATTTATCCTAGCGCATGCTATTAGAACCTACAACAATAAAAAACACTATTAACATCAATTTTTCAATGAAACTTTGAGGCAATGAAACTTTTATACCACCAGCTATAGATGTCAAATCTTCTTCATATGTATCGTCATCGCTGTTATGATAAATATCTGCAGTTGATATGGCAATCAACATATTATCATATTTACAACATTTAAATAAATTAATCAATTTGTAAATAAAATTATCATACAAACAAAGAATTAATCAATACATACCCATGTTGCAAAATTGGATAGTTACATTTTTCATGTGACACACCTCGATGCCCGCTTCCACGGCAAAGCCGGACTTTGAGGTAGACTTCTCCTTTGATGATTTGATTCTCTTCCCACATCCCTTTGTTCTTACAGAAGAAGGATTAATAATACCAAGAGAACTATCCATGGATTTTTTCCTTTGACTTTCATTGCCACATTCTTTGCTAATGTTCATCTCTTTAATTTTGCTATAAATACAATCAAATTGTTCATCCAAGAATTTTGTCCCCTCATCAGTCAAAGATGCATCATCAATTATTAATGAAGCTTTATAGGATAAGCTCGAATGTCTTGACATCAAAATTTTTTTTGGATCATTGATGAAACTTTGCTCCCCCAAAGCACATATTGCTCCAACCTTTGCATCTCGTGTCCATCGTTTGAGTATATACTAATCAGGCAAAAGAAACACTTGTTTGATACGAAAAAAAGCTAACATATGCCTGCATGGAATGCCCTCAAACTCAAATTTCCTACAGCTACAAGATATGTAGTCCCACTGTTTATCATGCATGAGTACCCTTGGTTTGGAGGAAGAAGAACTTTAAAAATTCATCACCTGATAAACCTCTAACTCAACTTCTATAGATACTTGTTGCACATAACAACCATGACTCTTACTCATTTCGCTTTGAAAGTCTATCCATTTGTTTTTTGTGTACTGCTGCACCATTTGAGTTTCCATTGGCCAGTTTGTCTGGATCTTGGGATGCTCATTCACATCAATATGATCAGCAACTAACTCATTATGTCTTTGATGTCACAGTGCCCTATTGAAACGGATGATAAAATCCATCAATGAATTCTTTTTCGAGACATACCTCTTGAAAAATGTATGTGATCCTTCAGATCTCTGACTACTTGACATTCCAGCACAAAATACATGATTAAAATATGCTGGCACCCACTTATGTCGTAATTCATAAATCAATGGCAACCAATCATTTTTCTCTAAGTTAGCACACTTGATAACCTCTTCCCATGGCCTCTCAATTTCATTAGGTGTTGTAGAATTTACAATGACATTCTTTATGCTTTGATAGTAGTCACGACAAGTCAAAGGATTTAATTTATCTAAGAATTTGTTCAATATGTGCCACAAACAATATCGATGCACTGTCTGAGGGAAAACTTATGCAATGACTTTTGTCAAAGCTGGATCCTGATCAGTGATGATCACGTTTGGTGCACCTCTAGGCATAGCTTCCATAAACTTGTTAAGTAACCAAACAAAAGACTCAGTTTTCTCATCACTTATAAAGCCACAACCAAAAAGAATTGTCTGATGATGATGATTAACTCCTACAAATGGTGCAAAAATTAATCCATATTTGTTGGTGTTATATGTCGTCTCAAATACAACTACATCACCAAATACAATATTTGCCGTCCTTGATATATGATCCGCCCAAAAACACCTACTAAATATGTTATCTGAATCTGTCATGTAATCGAAGAAAAAAGTTGATTTTTTTTCCTTCTCAAATGCAAATAACTCAATCAGTGTTTCAGCATCAATACCTTTTTGCTCATCCCTTAGATCTCTCTCAAAGTTTCTAATATCTTGCTCTGTGCAACCCATCTGCTCATGCCCTCCAAACTCTATCTCTAATAATCGAATTTGTTGACAAGTTGGCACATTGGCCTCTGAAAACTGTTGAGTCAATGATTTCTTGGCTATTGAAACATTACGATGTGAGCATAGCAAATGCACCTTTGAAGGAGTCGAGAGTGGATGATTATGGTTTTCCATGATTTTAGAGACAACCCAATTAGGTCCAGTTTGTTCTTTGACAAGTGAAATGTTTGACTTACAACCAGTTCTAACCTCACCACGTACTCTCTCTCTTGTCGGTTGATCACCTTTTGAATTTTTAATTGACCGCAATTGATCTGTATGTCCTTCTTTAAAGCATACAAATTTTTTTCAAATAACTTCATTTGTCATCTTATTATTATTATTTTTTTTTGCTATTGCTCATTCTTGCACTAAATCCGGCTTCTCGTGCATATTGATTATAGAACATAAATGCCTCATCTAGTGTTGAGAATTTCATACCAATTTTTTACTTTCGCTCATCTGCAACTTCGGGAATGTATAGCTGATCATCATTGTCATTTCTTTCCATTGTCAGTGCAGTAAGGATGGTGGCAACGATCCCCAAAGTCTAGATTAAAATTTCAAACTTAGAATCAGAGAACATGTGTTATGGATTTGGAATTAGAGATATTACAGTAGATTGATAGATTGAAATATACAATACCTATGGAAGAGGATGCAACAATTGATGTATGGAAGAGGGCAACACACAACTGAGATATAGAAGAGGGTTGCAGGGAGGAGGGCATACAAGGCTGATCAGGCACCTATGCACCATACAAGGAATATAAATTACAAGTTAAAAACACACAAAATCATTGGTGCAAGTAATTTACCAAGAAGGAAAAAACTAATGGAGTAATAACCAGCTGAACAAATTGCAAAGTTGGGAAGGTAGAGTGCGCAATAATGGAATGGTTTAGGTTTACCTTTTGCAAAGAGACTTTTCAGCTGTTGGGGGTGTCGAGGAGTAAGAGAACGCTAAGGGAAAGGAATATGCGGCGGGGAGAAAACTTCGTCACGAAATCTCCTGCGTGGAAGGCGGCACGGGGCAACATCCTTGCTCCCCAATGGCAGAAAACCTCGTCGCAGAAGGCGGCGCCGGGCAGCGTCCTCGTCGCTCGTCGCAGAAGGCAGCAAAGAGGGGCGTGATAACAGAGACGTCGAGCGATGGTGAGCAACGTGGTGGAGAGCAGAGAGGATGGCGATCCAGCTGATCTCCTGCGACAGCAAGAGGGGATAAGGAAGAAGAGTCGACGGGCAATGAGAAAACTGGGAAACCTAGGTTCGATGGAGAGATCAGGAGGAAAATCAAAGTCAATGGAGAGATCAGGAGGAAAATAAAAGTCGCGGATGCAGCTAATAATATCCACTTCGACTGGTGACATGGAGCGCTATAGTGCCGTCACTCACGATCGCATAGGGAAAATTGCGCAGGAGAACAACCTTGTATATATATATATTCACCGAGGTCAAAGTGTACACGGGAAACGTCGTCAACAGTTTGGAGATCAGCTATGTCGATATCTATGGACAGAACCTAACATTCCTAGCGGGAAGCTTGGTTGGTGAATCAGAAGGGGTACGAGAAATGCATGCATGCCAACATTCTAGCTAACTTTTTCATTACCAATTTTATGAGTTATATATATATATCTTAGTTAGTCTTAACTATTAAATATATACATATTGATTTTGAGATGTTGCATGCAGTTCCAACTTAAAGAGTGATGAATGTATCAACCGGGTGGATGAGTTCTTCAAAGGTTATGATGGCAAAATTTGTATCTCTCAGCTCGAATTTAGGACCGACTCGGGGAATAAGTTGGGCCTTTTGGGCCAGGAGGCGGTCACGGATGGAGCATTATTGGATTTTTTGGCCTGGCCCAATGCCATATCAATTCCATCGGATTCTATCTGGGTGGCGTGGCAAAAACTGTCGATGTGAATCTTAACTAACTAACTAACTGCCCATCTATGTATCTGTTCACTATTTCGATCATCCATCCTGTCGTCTTCGCTTTGCTTCATCATGAGAGTGTTTGCTATGGTTTAATCTATCTTCTACTGATAAGTGAATGTCTAAATTAAAATTAAGGAACTAATAAGTGAAGTAGGGAACTCCAGCTCTAGCATCCGAAGGTTGAGTTTACTTTTCATGCGGAACCTCAATTGCAAAGCAAATCAACCATTCCGATCCATTTTTCCTGCTTGAAATATGTAAGTGTGCATGATTGCTTAAGGCTAAAAAATTTTTCATTTGAGGCTGAAAACAAATTTGGAATATGGGATGACGAGAGCAATGAAAATTCCTCATTTTATTCCTTATAAATGAATGGTAATATTCGTTTATGATTCATATATATTTTCATTTTATTTAATATTTTATGCAGTAGACAAAATTAAGCAATGTAAATACTTAGACATCCTTTAATATTATTTAAAGTATAATTATTTGAATTTGCAGTAATATATGTTGCAACTAACACAACATGATGCATTTAACATTAATGCTTATATATAAACTTTATTATATGTTTTAGATAAGTTTAATCAGATGTTATTTTTTGTCAACCTATTGTCTATGTTTATAAAATTTGCCTAATAATTTGAGCCAACCATCCAATCAAAAGAAGAAACACTAAAATAGTAATTTGATATTAATTTAACCCTACATTTCCAAGTTAATCAGAAAAGTTAATGAAAATTTCTGACCAATTTTTAAAATTTTAATTTGAACCTTTAAAAACCAACAAAATGATATTTCTTTTTTTTTCCTTCAGAAAAGAGCTAAAACACAAGTTTTTTTGACTGAGCAATATAACTCACAACTTTTTTTTTTCGTTTCCCTTAAAATCAAGCCATTAAGGTGAAAGCACAATGGTTTAAAACACCCTACCAATGTAATCATGTCCTTAATAATCGAAATTGAAGAATCAAATTCTCATGGAATAAAATTTGTGAAGCCATCTTTCAAGAACTTAAGCAAAAGACAAATTAGTATTGTATCATCCTCATCATTCTTCTCGTGGAAGACGGATTTGTATTCTATACGGATGCATTAAACCAAGGATTAAGGGCAATTTTGATGCAACACGATCGAGTAGTAGCTTACACCTCCAGACAATATAAATTCATTACATTTCTCATAATAATTCAATTCAACTCTAGTAAATTTCATTAACCAATTTTTTTTGGAAGAGTAACAATCAATAAGATATGAAAAGGACAAGCAAATATAAATGACAAGATCAAGCTAGCAAATAGAGATATATAAAAGCGTGGAATTTGTACATTTTTTTCTTATGACATAAAGAAATTTTCAATAAATCCATCTCTACTATTCCCCTAAAAGGGATCTAATTTAATGCTCAATGTAATTATTATTTATTTATTATCATCGAGCTCTAAGATGATTTTTACAATAATCAAGCATAGATGTAAAAATATATAATGATTTTTTTCTTCTTAAAGACCAGAAATAAACTTTAAAGAATTAATCTATCCCTAATTTTTTCTAACAAGGATCTAATTTATTTCTCTTTGTCAATTTAAATTTGTTATTCATTTTCAAACATCATATATAAAAATAATCAAACACATATATTATAACCAAAAAATATTTCTATCGAACAATCTATTTTTTTTTTCTTTCAGAGTATACATTTGATCATGCACAAAGTAGTTAAAAGAGAAACAAATCGGAAAACTCCACCTAAATCCAAGGCCTTTGTTGTGAAGTCTCAATAGTGCGACGATAGTAACTTTGACGACAAGCAATAGTGGTGACGACATACCACAAGGTTAGCGATAGTAATGGAGATGGTAACACTAGAAGAAACGATGATAGAAAGAAGGATTCAGAGTTTTTTTTTGTTCAAAGGGAATTAGGTTGGGAGAATAAATATAAGAAGAGACGACCCGTGGAAAGAGATAGGATTATATCTTTATTTTTTTTGGCACTTTAGCAAAAAAAACCCATAATATTTTAGAATATATTGTTAGACCTTCTTGAATTTTTCGGTAATATAACAACCTACCCCCCTAAAAATAAATTTGGTCCTCCAAATTTAGGTGTTTATGTGAAAGGAAGAGGTATGAAAATCGTTTTTGCTTGTCTTATTCACTTTCCCAAGTAGCCTCCCGATCAAAGAGATTTTGTCATGTCACTTTTACTAGCTAAAGGTACTTTTTTTCTTGTGAAGTTGGTGTTCTTTGTACTCCAAGATATTACTTGGATACTCTTCTTAAATAGCATCAAGATACAAAGGTGTCTTTAAACTCTCGAGCGTATGAGATGGATATGGAGTATATTTTTGCCACATCGACACATGAAATACAATATGTACTTTTGCTAGTGATGGTGACAGAGTAAGCCTATAAGTCACTAGGTCCGACCATTCAGGAATCTGAAAGTGTCCAAAAAATCTAGGTGCTAACTTTCCTTTAACAACAAATCTTTGTTATTAAAACGAGACATTTGAATAGCTGAATGAAAAATATTGTTATAAGCGAATTTCTACAAAACGCACATGGTCCTCCCAACTATCTGTAAAACCTAATACGTAAGCTAGCTCGCAAAAGATTCTTCAAGATCTGAATAAGACTGTCTGATTGACCATCCATTTAAAAGTGGAAAGAATAGCTATAACATAACTTAGTACCCACCCAGAGTCTACTATAAAGTGTTCTAAAATTTAAATGTGAAATAAGGGTCCCAATCAAATATGATGCTTAATGGAATTAAATGATTTAGTATTCTATGAAACAAGCAAAATTAAATAGTTTATAATGTGTAACTATGCAAACACTTAGACATCCTTTAATATTCTTTTAAGGGCAATTTAGGAAATATATTTTTGAAAATAAATGTTTTTTAATAAATATGAAAATTAAGTGTGCGTGTTGAATATTTTGATACATTTCAGTCGAAACTCAAACTAACACGTCGAGCTCTCATTCGTTCTTGAGAAGCAAGTAATTTCAATTTCGCTATATTTCCCAAATAATCATGATCTTGATTTGTAATATAAAATAATAATTAAATTCAAAAATTAATTATATAATTACAAGGATGAGATATCATGTGAATGAATAATTTATTATTTTATAGTCTCAATTCTCGAAAGGATCGAAAGAATCATCGATCAAGTTAGAAAAAAACCTTTTTTAATTGTGCTTTTGATCATGTGAGAGTGCGTAGTCAACCATGTTCATCACATGCATCCTCGTCCTCTCTCATAGTTTTTTATGCTTTTAATTAATTAACCGATTGATTAATTAATTAAATTATTAAGATGAAGTTGTTGCCATGTATAAATAATACAAAGCAAAGTCAATTGATTGCAGCATCCTTGGCATCTACAAAAGGACTGTCCCATAAAACAAATTATATCGATGACGTCATGAAAGTGACGTAAATGTTGGATGGTGTTCGCAATATTAATTTAATTGTCCTTTTTGTTAGATGTGAACTGGATTATATTAATTATATTGACTCTATCTAATGATCATGCATGGCAACGATACACCTCTTCAGTAGTCTATAAAAGAAGGAAATGGATGTCACTCCTGAATGCATGCAATAGTCTCTCTCTCTCTCCGATCCTCTCCTTCAGCCTTTTCAATCCTAGCTCCAACGCTACGTATATATGGCTGCCTGCGGCTTCAGCATCGGTGAGTATATCTATACAAGTAGTATTCTCCTATGCCTTTATCCTCTAAATTATTTACATCCTTCCGCGCCAATCCAATAACCTATGCATCTCAGCGGTTTTTTTTTTTTTTTCCTTTCAAGAAAAGGAATCGAAAGTTCAAGTACAATATGGATCTAGGGTCGGCTCTCATAATCAAACTTTAATAATAAACTCTAATGGATTGTAGAAAATTAATTTTACTCTTTCAACTCCCAACATTAATTAATTCTTGTACAATTTCTATAATGACCACAATTTACATTCTGCATGATATTTAGCTTTAGTTGATAGCATCAAGATTGGGCCATGGGGAGACGAAGGAACCCCAAACTATGACGTCCAATGTGCGGAGATCATAGAGGTCAAAGTCTCTGCGAAGCGATCGTCAATGGTTTGATGATCACTTATTATGGCCAAAGGAAATATCCTAACATACAAAGCAGTGACATGGTTGGTAAATCGAAGAAGGTACGCTAAACGCACGAATGACCAACATTCTATAGCTAGCTACATAACATATATATATGGATTTTCATTACAAGTTATATACATATACATGTATAAATCTTAATTAGTCTTAATTATTATATATGTACATAACAATTTTGAGATGTTACATTCATGCAGATCGAACTAGCGTGGTGAATATATCGGCGTGAGTGGGTCCTACATAAATTATGACGACCAAATTTGCATCTCTAACCTCATATTTAAGACAAACAAGCCGAGTACGCATGGGCCTTTTGGGTGTGGATGTGACAAGATTGCTACAGAGAGTCCAAAAGAATTCACTGTTGATCTCGCGGGCGGTAAAATTGTTGGGTTTTTTGGCCAATCCGTCACATATATTAATTCCATCGGATTCTATTTCGTCTTAGTAACACGCAAATGTGATTATTAAGTAATTGGCCATCTATCTATTCAGTATTTCGATCATCCATCTTGTCATCTTCGCTTTGCTCCATCGGGGGAGTATTCTAAATAAATTTGGTAGTTGTCTTTTAAATAAAATTGGATGATTGGTCAAGTTTGATGTATCGTGGGAATGTTTTAAATAAATTTGGAATCGAGTCTCGATGTATTGTGGCAATGTTTTAAATAAATTTGGTAGTTGTGTTTTAAATAACTTTGATATATCGTGGAAGTGTTTTAAATAAATTTGATAGTTGTATTTTAAATAAATTTGGATGATTAATCGACTTTGATGTGAGTTTGGTTTTTTCAAATTTGATATTAATGGTTGTTGATCATCGAAGTATGCTTCTTAGGTTCTACAACTGCACACCATGCCTTAATTTTCTAGTCATAAGTGTATGACACTCTAGCTCTAGGTCTACCTCAAATGTATAGCAAATTTAATAGAGTAGGTCATATATATGTTATTGATTTTCCATTGCTAAAAAAATTACCATTTGAGACTGAAATATCCAAGAGCAAATTTAAAAAGATTGAAGGTGATCAAATTTGGTGGGACAACTTGGAGTGGAAAGATCATAGCATTAAGAATTTCCTCACTCCTCATTTTATTCCTATAGACCGGTACGCTATATATATTTTCATGCAAAATCATTTATTATTTAGTAGGTCGATATGAAATAGTTGAACATTTAATAGAGTAGGCAAAATTATGTATGATAGGGTATGACCACGTGGTCGAGTCAAGTCAACAACAAATCAAGTTCCTAGCATCGTGAGCCCTATAGAGCTTTATTGTGACAACAACGGGGCTATAGCACAGGCTAAGGAACCTCTTTCTCACCAGCGTTCCAAACATATACTATGACAGTATCACCTCATTCGAGAGACCATCGATAGAGGAGATGTTCGGATATGCAGAGTATATACTGATGCTAACATTGCGGATCCCTTGACCAAGGCTTTGGCACAGATGAAACATGATGGTCATACTAGGTCACTGGGTCTTAGAGATTACAGTGATTGTCACTAGTGCTAGTGAGAGATTGTTAGTGTCAGCCCTTAGTATCAATCATGGAATGATTGATTAGAGATCATATGTATCATACTTCATTAATAAAAAGCAAAGTTTGATTATTATATTTACTTCATGCCATTTGAATAAATATAATAATGTCTTAGAAAGTATAGATTCTTATCTACAGCATATCAATTGGTAGAATTGATTGTGAGAAGCTATGGAGAACACTATTCTTAAATATTCCTAGTCAAGTATTAATATACAAGGGCAATATTAATGCATTGAGACTAGCTTGTAAGTCAATTGATGATTTGATCTCACAGATCATGAATATGTGATATCACATTGACACATGGGTATATATTAGAGAATATATACTGAAATGACCCGCCATGAGAAAGTTTCATGGATCGTTATATGAGTGTCATAAACTTTCTCATGTGACTATTAGTATGAATAGTCCTTAGACTTGAAATCAATACGGTTCCCTACATAAGGAGTTATGTACTTTGATATTGTCAAACGTCACCTGTAACAGGGTGAACTATAAAGGTGATCACTGGGTATGTAATAAATTATGTGGAGGGATGTGAGTGATGTAGATGAGATCTATCACTCTCATATGACGGGAGTGATATCTTTAGGTCTCTTGATAGAGTAGGACCACGAAATGCATGACCATTGTTAAATATGAAAAATTTAAAATATAAATTAATGGCCAAAATTCAGGAAAAATAATCCTGGGAATTTTTCGGGATTTTTGGAGAATTTTAGGAATTTTTCTGGATTTAAACGGAGCTTGTAAGAGATTTTTACAGGGATAAAATAAATAGGCTTTTGGAGGGTCTATTTGAAATATTAATTTTTGAGGGGTTATTGTGTTAACTAAAAACCTAGGGTTAACTCGAGCCGTTTCTTTTTCCCGAGCATTGTCACAGCCACGCCTATTTTATTCCCAGTCGCGTCTTCGTTTCATTATCTTCCCCGACCCCTCTTTCCCCGTCACACCCGACGGTTTCTCTCTTTCCTCCACCGCACACGACACCCGACTCGTCTCTTCTTCCCGACACTTTCACCGCGCGCGCACCCCTTCTTTCTCTCGACACCGCCGCCTGAGTTCTTGCAGTCGGTCGTTCCTCCGCAAGCGTCGACGCTCGCTTTCCCGATGCTCAGGCCACCGCAAGTTTGCATCATCACCGCTGCTTCGCCGTCTGACACCGAGGTCGCGCCGCCGTCGCTGCTCACGCGAACGCATCGCACGCTCGCCTTCGCCCGTTGCTTCCGTCGCCGCCTCTGCGCGTTGCTCGCACGCGATGAGCATCTGCGACCTCTGCGTGCTCGTCACCCACGAGCACAACCCCGTCGTGACACGTCCGCAGTCACAGGATCACCGCCGCGAGCCTCTTCTTCCTCGCGTCTGCAACCACATACCTCCGCCGCGAGCTCCCTCTGCGTCGTCGGTGATCGCGGGAACTAGGTAAGGGTCGACCTTGCTCCTTGTCTACTTTCTGCGGTGATTTTTCTTGGTTGAGCTTAGTCTGAAGTTTGGGCAGTTTACTTAGGGCTGGTGAACATTGGATTTCTGTGGAAGTTTAGGGCAGCGGCTGGCATTGGGTGTTCCAGGGAACCAAGTTGATTGGAGGGTTTATCGAACTGGTAAATCTCAACCCATTACCTTCTTTTCTTTGCTGATTGTTGATCTTGAGAGGGTTGTGAGGTTGTTCTCGGCCACGAAGTGGGCTGCGAGTTGGGGGTTTGGGTGTTAAAGTCGATTGTGATGTTCCGGTATGGAGTTGTTGGCCGGTTGTGGAGGAGGGGGTGGTTATGGAAGGTGTTTCGGGTTATTCACGGACTGTGAAGGTTGTTCACAGGCTATGAACGGCTACAATGGTTGTAAACGGCTGTGAAAGGGTTAGATAAATTAGTGAAATTGTAAGTTGATTAGGGTTAATTGGTTTATGTATGAAATCGGCTTAGGATTCGATTTGACGGTGGATTGTATTTTTGTGCTTAACAATAGTTATGTTGCATGCAGGTTTCGGTCACGAGGCAGGTCCACAGGCGTGAAAATTTGCAGTATTTCGAGCATTTAATCAGGTGGATATTTTGACTTATCTTTTATATATAGTCATGTTGATATGCTTAGTTAGTTATAGCTTGCAATAATTTTTATGTTTAACTGCCATGTATGTTATTGTGCCTACTTGATACATGCATTTGATCAGCTTTTAGTTATACCTTCCCTATTTTACTTAGATCATTAATATGTACCTATTTGTTGTGCATATTATTCGGAGACATATTTTATTTGGTGTTACATGCTTAGTGTCATGCACCATCTTGCATGATTGCTTGCTGACTGGACGAGGTTCCTTTGTAGTTGAGCCCGCAGCCAGTTACATGTTCTGCACATACAGCCACTCATGGGTTAGTAGTACATCAAGAGGGTGTGTGCAGTAGCTCTGTCAAGCTCCGCTGGTCCGCTCATGGGTAGCGATGAGGCAGCGTGGTAGCGGGCAGGGATCCCTCCTCTGGTCTACGACACCGGGAGATGAGAGCTTTGCTCCCCCACTCTGTTTGGGGCAGGAGGATAAGTGTACTCCGACAGCATCTTGTCCACTCGGACACTCAGGAGCAGTGATGGCATAGTGCACAGTTGTCATAGCACTACCCACTCGCCTTCAACATCGCGTGTGAAGCGGTTGACTGGCGTCAGGGGTGACCATGTCATTTGCATCGCATGCATTTTGCATGGATGACATTTGTATTGTGTTTGCTGCATTTTGATTGCTACCTTGGATGTTGCATATGATTGCCATGCATACAGGATACATATTTGTATTTGGTCTGATGACTTTATTTCTGCTAGTATGGCACATACTCCTATATCAGGATAGAAGATTCAGGTAAGTACAGTCTTTTCGCATTTCTTTCTTGCATATCCTATACATGAGACTGTACAAGCATGATTATTATTGTTAGTTATATCTTACTATGCATATCGACTATTATCTGCTGAGTTCATTAAACTTACCCCGTTGTTTTATATCTATTTTAGGATGAGGCTGTCAGGAGAGTCCAGCTGTCAAACCCGCCCCCCTCGTCGTGATAGTTTTCTTGTTATTAGATTTATGGTTTTGGTATTGACTAGAAGATATGTTTAGGATTGGCATTTGATTTATGTACTCGTGGATGTTTTCGCGATATTTGGTATGTCCTTATGGACTTCTATTCGGATTTTTATATTTTTGGATTTGGTTGTGTATTCCTGCCCAGATGGCAGAAGGGGTAGGTCTAGATGTGATAGACTTTTGTTATTTACTTTGATTGTTGGCCTGAGGCCTATTTATGACCTGCATGTGTAGTTTTGTTCCTGTCGTGTTGACCGATGTATAGTGGCCGTGTAGGCCTTGTATGCAAGATTTGTATTGTCACCCATACAGGGGAGATGCTGTCGAATTTTCGTCTGGCGGGGACTCTCTCGGGGCGTGACAATTTAATTGGTATCAGAGCCTAGGTTTTCGAGTTCCTAGGGGTTTTTGGGATTCTTCGGAGTTCGCCACGTTTGGCAAGTTTTTGTGAGGCAATTTGGGGATTTTCGGATTTGTATGGATTTTCAATGATTTTTATATTTCGGAAATTCGAGGTATTATTGATGAGGTCAATTTGGGGATTTTGCGACGACGGGACCTCTCCTGGCGGCAAAATAGGTATGATGATTATTTTTATATGTTTTTACTTGTAGTAACATCTGGTAATAATTTAACAGATATGAGACGAGGTGGGCGTGCTCCTGCGCCAAGACGTGGTGCGGGGCGGCCACGCCAGAGGACATTGAGATCTTTGGCGACGGAGTTGCCAGAAAGATCTACTGAGGGTGAGCATGTTGATCAAGGTCAGATTCCACATGGCATTGCGGGAGTCGTGGATCCTCAGTCCTCGGTGGTTCCTCCTCCAGAGATACCCACTTCTGGGGTATCTGATGTACCAGCGGGAGACCCTGCTACTACACACCAGACACCCCCGCTAGTAGGGCCTGCTACTGCAGACGCGACAGGCCCATCAGTGGTGTTGGATGACCCTCACTCGGTATCTTCCCATGCTCATGCAGCGACACCATCTACAGTAGTTCCGCCAGCTCCTGCGACGGCCCCTACTCATCCTACTGATGTGGCTGCGGCACGAGCTCGGATTCCCGGTTTAGCAAAGTCGATGAAAAGTCGGTTTACATTATTCTGCGGAGAGATTGATCCGAGCGTGGCTCAGTCTTGGATCGAGACTATGGAACGTACTTTCCTCTATATGGTTTGCTCCGAGTGGAAGAAGGCAGAGTTGGCAGCCTTCCATCTACGAGGAGAGGCCGAGGTCTGGTGGGACACGCAACGCTCGATCATCGGCGAGCAGCAGATTACTTGGGTGAGATTCAGAGAGGCTATTGAGAGTCAGTACTTTCCACGATCATATCAGATGATGCGCCATCAGGATTTTTTGAGTCTTCGACAGAATAATCGCACGGTGATTGAGTATAATGCAGAATTTAATCGGTTAGCCAGATTTTGTCCAGAGTTAGTCACTGAGGACAAATCACGCATGATTCAATTTGTTCAGGGACTAGATGGGCATCTTTAGGTCAAGATGGCAGGCTTTGGCAGTTCTTCCTACCGAGATGCATTGGATAGAGCTCTGTTGATTGAGTCAGCTCAACAGAGAGCTAATCGACAGAAGAGGAAAGCACGAGCGAACCACGTGACCAGCGACCACAAACTACTGGACAGCAGCAAAGTGGCCGCAGTCAGTCAGGTCTGAGTCACTCTGGGGCATCTAACCGACCTCATAAATCAGGACGATCTTCCGCTGGACCCTCCTGGCCTTCTCAGCAGAACCGGAGGCCGCCTACTAGTGACACCTACTGTACTCATTGTAGATCGAGAGAGCATACCGTCTCAGCCTGCACCTTGGGACAGTCAGTTTGCTATTATTGCAAACTGCTTGGACACCTGAGCCGAAATTATTCGTTGAAGGCTCAGCATGTGGCTTCCGGGGTTTCTATCCAGGGAGGACAGTTGTGTCAGTCTGGGACTCAGAGAGGGGGGCATATAGCCAAACCTTCACAACGCCAGCAGAGGACAGCTCCCCCTACAGGAGTCGCATATGGCATGCATGGACAGGAGTACTCCAGTGCCCGTACGATGTCACAGGGTTATGTTTCAGGACCTCAGTATCAGGTGTAGCCCCAGCCACTAGTACAGTACTATCCGCACTCACCATCGATTCAAGATATCATCCGCACTCGCTGGTTCAAGACTACCTCTGCAGATACAGTCGTAGCCTTTGTATCAACCTACGTATCAGCCTTCGTATCAGTCTCAGGCCCAGACACATCCACCTCTAGCAGTGCTACCACCTCCACCTCCATTGGAGACTGGGCAGATTCATGCGATTACTAGAGAGGATGCACAGCAAGCCAATGAATCTATTTTTCGCAGTACGGTTTCACTTTATGCATTTTCAACTATTATGCTAATTGATACTAGCAGTTAGCATTCATTTATTTCTCGTGCATTTATGAGAGAGATTGGTAGACTACCTACTATTAGATCACAGTGATTAATCGTCTCCCTACCGTCTGGTGATACGTTGGACGTTACCCAGGAGGTCCGAGGTTGTCCCTTAGATTTCAGTAACATCATACTTACTGTAGATTTATTGGTACTGGACATGGTCGAGTTCGACATTATCCTTGGCATGGATTGGCTGTCAGCATATCATGCCATAATTGATTGTCAGATGAGGGTGGTCACATTCTGACCTCCGAACCAACCCTCGTGGGATTTCACTGGCAACCGGGACGACGACATATCGACTATTTCTGCGATTCAGGCTCAAAAGCTTTTATTGCACGGTTGCCATGGTTTTCTATTATCTATGATCAATGTAGAAGACAGTGGTGACTCTCATATCGCTGACATTCATATTGTTTGAGAATATTCGGATGTCTTTCCAGAGGAGTTACCGGGCCTACCTCCCAGAAGGCAAGTGGAGTTCATGATTGAGTTAATTCCTGGGACGTCGCCGGCATCGAAAGCTCCTTATCGTATGACCCCGAGAGAGTTGGACGAGTTAAAGGTCCAGCTCCAGGAGCTTTGGACAGAGGTTTTATTTGCCCTAGCATATCTCCCTGGGGTTCTCCGGTTCTCTTCGTGAAGAAGAAAGACGGTTCGATGAGATTATGCATCGACTACAGGCAATTGAATGTCGTCACCATCAAGAATAAATATCCCCTGCCCCATATTGAGGACTTGTTTGATCAGCTCAGAGGTACATCAGTATATTCTAAGATTGATTTGCGGTCTGGATATCATCAATTAAGGGTTAGAGACTCAGACATTCAAAAGACAGCGTTCCGTACCAGATATGGACACTATGAGTTTTTGGTAATGTCATTTGGCCTTACCAATGCTCCGACAGTATTCATGGATTTGATGAACCGTGAATTTATGGATTTACTAGATCGGTTTGTCATTGTCTTTATTGATGACATTTTGGTCTATTCTCATTCTGAAGAGGAACACGCGCAGCATCTTCGCCTTGTTTTGGATAGGCTTCGACAGAAGTGACTATATGCGAAGTTCAATAAGTGTGTGTTATGGTTACCCTCAGTCGATTTTCTGGGACATGTGGTTTCTAGTAGACGCATTTCAGTGGACCCCCAGAAGATCGAGGTTGTCACCAGTTGGGAGCAGCCGAAATCAGTTCAGGAGGTTTGTAGTTTCTTAGGCTTGGCCGATTATTACAGACGGTTCGTTGAGGGTTTCTCGAGCATCGCTATGCCATTGACACGCCTTACCAGGAAGGGCGTGAAGTTCACGTGGTCAGAGGCATGCGAGTCCAGTTTCCAGGAGTTAAAGAAGAGACTGGTGTCAGCACCGATTCTGGTATTGCCATCAGGGGACAACGGTTTCGTTCTTTATAACGATGCGTCTCTCCAGGGTTTAGGCGCAGTATTGATACAGTACGACAGGGTAGTCTCTTATGCTTCTCGCCAGTGAAATTGGAAGTTGTTTTGGGTTAATTGGTTTATGTATGAAATCGGCTTAGGATTCGATTTGACGGTGGATTGTATTTTTGTGCTTAAGAATAGTTATGTTGTATGCAGGTTTTGGTCACGAGGCAGGTCCACGGGCGTAAAGATTTGCAGTATTTCGAGCATTTAATCAGACGGGTATTTTGACGGATCTTTTAGATATAGTCATGTTGATATGCTTAGTTAGTTATAGCTTGCAATAATTTTTATGTTTAACTGTCGTGTATGTTATTGTGCCTACTTGATACATGCATTTGATCAGCTTTTAGTTATACCTTCCCTATTTTACTTAAATCATTAATATGTACCTATTTGTTGTGCATATTATTCGGAGACATATTTTAGTTGGTGTTACATGCTTAGTGTCATGCACCATCTTGCATGATTGCATGTTGGCTAGACGGGGTTCCTTCGTAGTTGAGCCCGTAGCCAGTTACATGTTCTGCACACACAGTCACTCATGGGTTAGTGGTACATCAGAAGGGTGTGTGCGATTCACAGTCACTGTCCGCTCATGAGTAGCGATGAGGCGAGGCTGTGGTAGGCGAGGATCCCTCCTCTGGTCTACGACACTGGGAGATGAGAGCTTTGCTCCCCCACTCTGTTTGGGGCAGGAGGAAAGGTGTACTCCGACAGCATCTTGTCCACTCGGTCACTCAAAAGCAGTGATGGCAAAGTGCACAGTTGTCATAGCCCTACCCACTCGGCTTCACCATCGCGTGTGAGGCGGCTGACTGGCGTCAGGGGTGACCATGTCATTTGCATCGCATGCATTTTGAATAGATGGCATTTGTATTGTGTTTGCTGCATTTTAATTGCTGCCTTGGATGTTGCATATGATTGTCATGCATACAGGATACATATTTATATTTGGTCTGATGACTTTATTTCTGCTAGTATGGTACATGCTCCTATATCAGGATAGGAGATTCAGGTAAGTACAGTCTTTTCGCATTTCTTTCTTGTATATCCTATATATGAGACTGTACGAGCATGATTATTATTGTTGGTTATATCTTATTATGCATATCGACTATTATCCGCTGAGTTCATTGAACTTACACCATTGTTTTATATCTATTTCAGGATGAGGCTGTTAGGAGAGTCCAGCTGCCAACCCCCCCCCCCCCCCCCCATATCGTGATAGTTTTCTTGTTATTAGATTTATGGTTTTGGTATTGACTAGAAGATATGTTTAGGATTCGCGTTTGATTTATGTACTCGTGGATGTTTTGGCGATATTTGGTATGTCCTTATGGACTTCTATTCGGATTTTTATATTTTTGGATTTGGTTGTGTATTCCTACCCAGATGGCATGTAAAATACCAGAAAAAAAAAAGAAGAAGAAGGATATGATTAGGAGTTAATTACATCTAACCTAGCTTAAGGAGTTTTATTAGTTTAATTAAACTTAGATTTAATTAAATTTAGGGTTAATGGTTTATTGGGTTTAAAGCCCAACCCGTTAAAAGAAAAACCACCCCACCCGTTAACCCATTAAAAGCTTCCTCCCTTCCGTTTCTCGCCGACGCAGTTTCCACGCGCGAGCGTTTCGCGCATCAACGTAATCGCCGCCGACTACGCCGAAAAATCCTTTCTTTTCTTCTCTGCCGCCCCGTCGCCGTAGCCCTCTTCCACCGCGCGACTTCCTCCTCCAAATCGCTCGCCGCTCCACACGCCGTCGCCGGATCAAGCATCGTCGCAACGCCACTCGCCGCTGCCGCTCCACCGCCGCTGATGGCCGCCTCATCTAGCCAGCCGCAGCTCCTTTTCGATCGCCGGCGCCCCAAGTCGCTGCTGCCGCAGCGAGTCCAGTTTGGTGATGAGTCGTTGATTTCCTCTGTTTTCCCCCAAGCGAGCAGATCACCCCTGTGTCGCCTATTTTGATCAGCGCGTGGCCGGGAGTTGGGTCAACGAAGTCGGCATCGCGGGCTGATCGGAGGCTGGGATCTTTGTTGAGCAAGGTAACAACTGCTCCTTCCTGATCTTGGACGAGAATTTAGGTTTTTTTGCTTTGGTTTCTCCTTCGTTAAATTGGAGTGGTGATTTGGGCAGGGATAGTGTGCGCCGATCGCAGCAGTGAACATGACTCCCAGTTTTAGGGAAAGAAGCAATGCCGGTGGATCCCAGGTGTTGGTAAGTCTCGGTCTATTTCCCCCTTACCTGTTGTTTGTGCTGAATATTGTGGTAAATTCGTGGTGTTTCTGTTCGATGTCGATGATTGGTTGTGTTTGACGGTGAATTTCGTATAGAAACTATGGTTGGAGTATTCTGATTGTTTTTGGGGTTGCTGTGTCGGATTGTGGTAGGAAGAAGGGGCAACAATAGGTCCGGTGAACAGAACTCTATAGGTGATAGGATTGGCCATTGAAGCCCAATTTAGGTATAACTCTGTTCTTCTTTTCTTTCTGGTCTTGTTTATGAGATTTCAGATTTGTGATGTTGGGAGAATGGCAGTGGAGATGTGTATGGGGTTGATTCGAGTGTAATAGATAATGATTTGTGTCTGGTAAGATGTGTGTATGGGATGTTTCTGATTGTTGTTGTTAAGAAGATGGGGATGTCGATCAAACAACTTGATGGACAGGATATGCTCAAATGGTTGCATTGTTGTGTGTAGTTGACACAGCGAAGAGTAAGCTGTGTGTTTCCTTGACTCGGTCAGATCTAGAGGTTCCTCGATGATGAGCTGTTGGTAGCAAGTTGATTTAGATATTGAGGTAAGCTTGGATTGTTTCTGAGTGTTGATGTTGTCTTATGGAGAGTTTGGTTGGGTGTATTGATCGAGGAGGAATGTAGATATGAGGTTACGAGAGATGTGTGCTCGAGTTCCTAACTTGTAGACGAGGAAAGGATGTGAACATAGGAACGACATGGTAATTAAGTTGTGTATTTTTCGTATACTTCCACTTAATCATAATGTTTGATACGTGCAGGACATGGATACGAGGCAGGCTCGCGGACGCAAAGACAATCAGCACGAGCTACGTATCAGGTAGGTAATTTTCTACCGGTCGGGTAGATGTAATGATTTCCAGATTTAGACATAGATATGAACATGTTAGGTGTTCATATTACCTTGATCATGCTCTATTTATCGTATGCTTGAACTTTTCGTTGATATATATGTGTGCTCGATTATTGATAACACATATTCTCTAGCATGATCTAGGAGTTACAGATGTGATGTAAGTAGGTCTAACTATTTAGTAGGGTGTAGATGTTAGAGTACGGAGGATGACCTAAATTATAAATTTGGTAAAAAGGTCCTCTGTAGATAAGTATGACCCTAAATGTAGGACTCGTTCCATACCTATATGTTGCATATTTATTTACCAACCACGGGTTGTGTAAATAGTCAGGTGAGTCGTGGACAGTATGTCGCTACGGACCGATGGTCCTAGCTTGTCGTGATCAGATGAGGGACTCTCTACAGGGTAGAGAGTGTACTGATCAATTGAGTGTGACTCTTGGTTGGACAGAGAGTCTAGGGTAGATGTTCTGTATGTGAGACAGTACTCGTTTCATTGCATGCATCCCCCTTGGGGTTGAGAGAGAGTCGTCATCATCCACCTCCCAGTTACTTCAGGAGAATGGCGGTGTGAGGCATAGCATTTGTTGTGCGCACTCTACCATCATTGTGATGGTAGTTGGAGTTGCGTCTGATTGTCTGACTCGACCACTCATTAGTAGTGTTAGTCGGGTGACCCGGCCGGGGACCCCCGTTGCGTAGTGAGCTACTTACGCTCATATGCTACTTGATCATACTACCCAACTCGGTCACTCGAGAGTGGTGGCGGCTGGAGTCGGGATAGTTGTCATGTCGTGCCACCTAGGCCACACTGGGGTCGTGGTAGCGAGTAGGGGTGAGCAGGCATGACCATGCATGCTGCATTGCCGTATCATACGCTGTTTTGCATATGATTATATATATATACATACGCTTGTATATATATGTATATGGATGATGGTGATTAGTATACATACAGAATCTGATCTATATGTATACTCACTTTGATGATGCATTTGTATGTACTATGCCTGTTGCATTTGTTTGTACATATTCATACATGCTATTGCACATTCCTGTATGGTAGTAGGTTGATATTTGTATACCTATCGGATATTCACAGTGATACCCTTGACTCAGTTTAGGATATTGTGTTAGTACTATACTGTTATACCCTATGATGTGATTATATGCAGTTGGATCGAGGATAGAGTAGTAGTATTGCCGGTATGTATCGCATCGTTGATATTCAGTTTATTTAGTATATGCATGCATATCTATAGTTATGCTGATGTATACTCGTTGTACGAGTAGATTAAACTGTTGAATGACATGTAATATTGATACATATATTTACATGTTTTCTCTGATTACCTGCTGAGTTTTACTCACCACCTCCGACCCTGGGTTTTTCTGTCGCCCAGGTAACAGGTAGATGACTTCGTGACGACTTGGAGCTGCGCCGACCGATCCATCCCATCTCCGTTTTTCGAGTCTCCCGAGGAGTTCGTTTTTGATATGTATGGACTTGTTTATGTGTTTTGGATTTTGGTCCTATGTCATGGACCCTTGTTTTGTTATGGACTTTGTCGTGATGTCGTTATTTTATTTACGGTTTTATTACTGTGGTCTTGTCAGGTGGAGTACACCTGTATATGATATTTTGTTATGTATGTTGTGGGTATGCGCACTTTATTTCCGCTGCTATTATTTGTTATATATATACTGTTGTTGTTGTGGGCCTACGGGCCTTGTATTAACCCGAAATGTTGCCACGTACAGGGGAGATGCTGTCCGTTTGATTTTCGGCTCGGCATGCTCTCGGGGCGTGACATGGCAGAAGGGGTAGGTCTAGATATGATAGACTTTTGTTATTTACTTTGATTGTTGGCCTGAGGCCTATTTATGACTTGCATGTGTAGTTTTGTTCTGGTCGTGTTGACCGATGTATAGTGGCCGTGTAGGCCTTGTATGCAAGATTCGTATTGTCACTCGTACAGGAGAGATGTTGTCGGATTTTCGTCTGGCGGGGACTCCCCCTGGGCGTGACAACCATCCTCAAATGAGTCAATATGAGATATTGAACTCATTTGTTTTGAGTGAGTCTACTTGAGGATCAAGAAACACAAAGATTGATAAGAGGATGACACGGTCTATGCCTTATTGATCAATCTAGATATCGAGGATAGAAGGACAAGTTTCTACAAGATAGTAGTCACAGAAAGGTTTTGTTAGATCTTAACATTTTCATAACTTGGGTAGCAATGATACATTGCTAGATGTCACCCATTGCTTATGTGTCTAAAGTGGTTTAGAGACATTGTCAACGTTAAGAGATAATATCCAAATAATTTTAGATGTCACATTACCTACAACTTTGTATTCAGCTTTAGTGCTTGACCGAGTACCGTAGGTTGTTTCTTTGAAAGCCAAGAAATAAGGTTTCGTCCAAGAAATATGACATACCCATTAGTAGAACGCCTATCTTCAGGAGATCCTACTCAATCTGAATAAGAATAGGAGTGACAGTTCTATAAGAATATCAAACTCAGGCGTAACAAGATGAGTTGCTCCAGAATCTAGATGTCATCCGGGAGTTCTATGTGTTTCTGAAACTGGATTAGGTGAAACAAAGAGGGAGAATGTTCCAAATTGATATGACTGACATGATGAATGCTAAGAGGTGGAACGAGCTTGATTTGATGATGCAAGTCCTCCTGGAGAATTTGAATCAAATCTTTTATAGCAAGTTTGAGTAAAATGTCCATAGTTAAGACAAATTTTGCATCGTCCTCGTCCTCGACCACAACTTTGGCCATGGATCCGACCGCAACCTCTATGTCCTCCACTCTAATATCGATGAGAGTATTGCGGAAGAATTAGATTGCTATGATCAAATTTTGGAGCTTTGTTGGTTACGTGCACTGAGAAAGATTTTGGCATACGCTGAGATTGTATTTGTAAAAGCCTCTCATAAGAAGACAACATACTGAGAATCGTTTCCAATGACACTTAATCCAAGCGAGTTGTGACACTGGGAATGAAACTATCACATTCAGAGCCTGAACCTACAAGAACATGAATTAATAAATGTTGTTTGGGAATCAGATGATCAATTGTAACTAAAGTGCTAGCAAAAGTCTTAACTGTTTGCATATAATCATTGATAGAGGCATCTCCTTGTTGTACAGATTAAAGTTGTAGACGGAGCTGAAAAACTCGTGCTTGAGATTGAGATGTGAAAGTTTTATTAAGAGCTTCCCAAACTGGACAAGAAGTATCAAGGCCCACGAGGATATGAAGTATGTGTTCAGCAATTGAGGAGATTAACCAATGCAAGACTAATTGGTCCTTCTTAAGCCAAATAGTATAAGTTGGATCATCTTTCTGAGGTGGAGTTGAAGTACCATCAATATGACCAAGTAAATTATGGATGTAAAGTAAGGGAAATGTCGCATTTTCCAGATTGAAAAATTGTCATTGTTGAGCTTAATGGGTGAAGAAGGAATCGTAGTCATAGGTATGGAAAGATTTTGTGACGGTGGAGATGTTTCTATAAAATTAGAAGAGGAAATTTCAGATATTCTTGTTGCTCCTTCTACAATCAAAGATTGTAGCTTTATTCAAGATTTAATTTGAATGGACTACCAAGTCTACACTCAAAAAATCACGAAGGTGTTAAAGATGTAAAATATCCCTTCGACTCCACCCCTTGTTTGATAGTTTTGCAAGCAAACAAATGCTTTGCATGCATAAACCGATGTACAATCAGCAGAGCTTAAAAATTTTTTTGTTGATGATTAAACACCACGAAGGAGCGCAACTTGCTACAATAATAGAAAGAAAAAACCCACGAAGGAGGGAAAGAGAAAGAAATTGACGGACAACGAAAAAAAAGAAGCAATGACTGTAATACCATCTAAAACCTCAAAAAGAAATAAGAAAATAAACTTGTCTTCATCTATCATTATTGGAGTCAAAGGACTCTTTTAAACAAATGTTTACATCAAAAAAAGGAAAGATTACATAAAGTATGGAATTGTAACAACAACAAAATATAATCAGTTGCTATAATAATTTTGATCATGAAGCCAAATATGGAAAATCATTGATTGATTAAAATCAATGAAGGCATTTTTATTTATTGGTATAATTACTATCATTACAAATCCCTTTTAGAGAATTGGTGGCACGACAAGTTACGTCAATTGATTATGTGGAGTCGGTGACATGATAGGGTCGGCTACTACTCTCCCAAGTAATCATAAGGACTTGGATGAAGATCTAAGGCGTTGGGCCACTAGAAAACTAGAAAGAGATTAAAAGGGGGTCCAGGCATACCTTATTAAATCCCTCCGAAGTTTAAGTCAGATTCATAGAGAAGATATAAAATAGTATAAAAAAAACAATCTTTTATATGTTTGCTCATACCTTTTCATATAGCAAAGACTTAGCTCCCCTAAGGATTTGTTGTAAAAGCCAAGTCCTTTGGACTAGTAGTCGCATCCTGTGCACTGTCGGCTATGATTCGTTGTAACTATCGCATCCTTTGGACAAGTAGTTGCATCCTTCAGACTAGAACAACTGTCAAGTACTAAACGACAATGACTGCCTGTATTCCTTGAACTGCAATAACTGCAACGGTTGCATCACGCAAATTGTTATAACTACTGAGTACATTAAGGCAGTGGTTGCGTCCCTTGGATTGTTATGACTGTCGAGTCTTAAAAATGACGTGGATGGAACTCGATTGAGCGTTGCCTCTCTATAAACTGATTTCAATAATAAGTTAATTACCTTGAATTGAGACCTTAATCTGACTCTATTCACCTCACCTCAGTCCCCATACCAAATGAGACAGTTTGGACGTCTACTTTCTTTGATTACACCTCTTGATTCCTGAACCCTCCGACCATCCACATCTATCTATGAGGTTATTCTGCTTTCTTTTATGTCAATTGGCAAGTGGATTCTGATTCCCTTTCTTCTCTTTTATCACATTCCCCATTTCTCCTATTATTTTTTAATATTTCTTCTTCCATAAAAGGTTGAAACTGTAGTGTTTTATTTTTCATCCTATCCTTCTCTTCAATTCCTGGAATTGTATTTGACTTTCAATAAATTCTAAAAAATTCATTATTTCTTTATTTGGCTTCCTTCTCCATTCACCTAGTCATTTCTCTAGCAAAACTAAGCTACTGCCTCAACTAGAACTAGGTCCTTTTAAAGAGAATATCGTTTATCTAGAAATTGCTGAGATTCTGAAAGGTCTTCACTTTGACATCAATCTTCTTCCTGAGGAGGATCTTCTTTCTTACTTCTAGTTAAATCTGATAGCATTGGAACTACCCCATAGTCTACGTTGTTAGTGCAATCGATCTCTAGTTAAGGTTGACCCAGTTCGAGTTCAGTTTTGATATTTAAATAATGCCAAAGGATTTATATTACTTTTCCTCTGCTACTCTACAACCATCCAAGGATTTTGATGCTCCCTTGGAATACTTTAGTAGTGCATTGGAATGGCTTGAAAATATTCCACTTGGAGCACATGGTTTTCATATCCCTATTCCACTTATAGAGTATTTAGAGCACTCTCAAACCCATTAATCAAATGGACTATCTAAAAACTATATCCAAAGTTATCACTGAACAATTCTAAGCAACAAATTATAATATTAATCGAACCTTAACAATCACTTCAATTCTGCAAACGTGATGTCAAAGGAAAAGAGAGTAAGCACAAAGTACAAAGTGAAATAAGGAAAGACATACATAAATATATAATTTAAGAGGTCAATAACAAAAGAGATAATTTGAGTTTTCACACACCATTGATAAATACTCCTTTCTCTCTAATTTAATTCTTATTCACTCTTTAATTAAATTCATCGGTTCCCCTCAATTTTTCATTTTCAATATTAGACACATCATACTCTTATTTAAATATATAGTCCAACATAGCTAGTAAATGGGTGAATGACTTGCCACCTACCCTTTTAGGATGTGTATATATATCAAAGTGAATGATCCACAATCCACTTGATATGAAATACATTATATATAAATATAAAATAAAGGTGAGAGACCTACAATCCATTCAATAGAGATGTATCGTATGTACACAGGATGAACAACCACAATATCTAATATGAAGTACATCAAATGTATGCACATATACATACATTTATATATGGGGTGAACAACTCACAATTCATCCAAAATGTCCCACATAAAAATAGAATATATAATCTACAATCTACTCCATGATGGGTCTCACATGGAAATAGAGTGAAAGACGTGAAATCCATTTCATGAGATAAAGTTTTGAAAAAAAAAACACGTAGCAAAAACTCTATATTTTTAGAAAATTACTTTATTACTAATTTGATGTAAATAACCTCATAATTTTTATAAATCATAGAACCAAAATTCTATGACACAAGAATTAAGCTCATCTCTTCGTTTATCTGGCTCAGAAACTATGTATAATTTATTTATTTATACCAGAGTTGAGATAAAGCCCTCCCGTATTTTTTTCTAGTTATAGGAATTTTATTGATGTAATTATTTATGATATTGGTCCAATTTTATTTTTCATAATAATTCAATTCAACTCTAGTAAATTTCATTAACCAATTTTTTTTGGAAGAGTAACAACCAATAGGATATGAAAAGGACAAGCAAATATAAATGACAAGATCAAGCTAGCAAATAGAGATATATAAAAGCGTGGAATTTATACATTTTTTTCTTATGACATAAAGAAATTTTCAATAAATCCATCTCTACTATTCCCTAAAGGGATCTAATTTAATGCTCAATGTAATTATTATTTATTTATTATCATCGAGCTCTAAGATGATTTTTACAATAATCAAGCATAGATGTAAAAATATATAAAGATTTTTTTCTTCTTAAAGACCAGAAATAAACTTTAAAGAATTAATCTATCCCTAATTTTTTCTAACAAGGATCTAATTTATTTCTCTTTGTCAATTTAAATTTGTTATTCATTTTCAAACATCATATATAAAAATAATCAAACACATATATTATAACCAAAAAATATTTCTATCGAACAATCTAATTATTTTTTCTTTCAGAGTGTACATTTGATCATGCACAAAGTAGTTAAAAGAGAAACAAGTTGGAAAACTCCACCTAAATCCAAGGCCTTTGTTGTGAAGTCTCAATAGTGCGACGATAGTAACTTGGACGACAAGCAATAGTGGTGACGACATACCACAAGGTTAGCGATAGTAATGGAGATGGTAACAGTAGGAGAAACGATGACAGAAAGATGGATTCAGAGTTTTTTTGTTCAAAGGGAAGTAGGTTAGGAGAATAAATATAAGAAGAGACGACCCGTGGAAAGAGATTGGATTATATCTTTATTTTTTTTGGCACTTTAACAAAAAAAACCCATAATATTTTAGAATATATTATTAGTCCTTCTTGAATTTTTCAGTAATATAACAACCTACCCCCCTAAAAATAAATTTGGTCCTCCAAATTTAGGTGTTTATGTGAAAGGAAGAGGTATGAAAATCATTTTTGCTTGTCTTATTCACTTTCCCAAGTAGCCTCCCGATCAAAGAGATATTGTCATGTCACTTTTACTAGCTAAACATACTTTTTTTCTTGTGAAGTTGGTGTTCTTTGTACTCCAAGATATTACTTGGATACTCTTCTTAAATAGAATCAAGATACAAAGGTGTCATTAAACTCTCAAGCGTATGAGATGGATATGGAGTATATTTTTGCCACATCGACACATGAAATACAATATGTACTTTTGCTAGTGATGGTGACAGAGTAAGCCTATAAGTCACTAGGTCCGACCATTCAGGAATCTGAAAGTGTCCAAAAAATCTATGTGCTAACTTTCCTTTAACAACAAATCTTTTCAAGCCCTTAATAAATGATACACGAAGGAAAATGTGCACTCCCTAGAGAACTCTAATTCTCTTCATCTCTTGTCTGCATAGTTTTCCTTTGAACTATGTGTTGTAAATCTCTTTATTTAATCATCTTCACCATCTCTACATCTCTCTAAATTCATTGTGGACCAAATAGTAAATTTCGCCTACTTCATTCCAGAACACAGGTGATTTTCATGCTCGAGTATAGTGCTTGAAAAGGAGACATTTGAATAGCTGAATGAAAAATATTGTTATAAGCGAATTTCTACAAAACACACATGGTCCTCCCAACTATCTGTAAAACCTAATACGCAAGCTAGGTCGCAAAAGATTCTTCAAGATCTGAATAAGACTGTCTGATTGACCATCCATTTAAAGGTGGAAAGAATAGCTATAACATAACTTAGTACCCACCCAGAGTCTACTGTAAAGTGTTCTAAAATTAAAATGTGAAATAAGGGTCCCGATCAAATATGATGCTTAATGGAATTAAATGATTTAGTATTCTATGAAACAAGAAAAATTAAATAGTTTATAATGTGTAACTATGCAAACACTTAGACATCCTTTAATATTTTTTTAAGGGAAATTTAGGAAATATATTTTTGAAAATAAATGTTTTTTAATAAATATGAAAATTAAGTGTGCGTGTTGAATATTTTGGTACATTTCAGTCAAAACTCAAACTAACACGTCGAGCTCTCATTCGTTCTTGAGAAGCAAGTAATTTCAATTCCGCTAAATTTTCCAAATAATCATGATCTTGATTTGTAATATAAAATAATAATTAAATTCAAAAATTAATTATTTAATTACAAGGATGAGATATCATGTGAATGAATAAGCTATTATTTTATAGTCTCAATTCTCCAGAGCTTAAAAAAAATTTTGTTGATTGATTAAACACCATGGAGGAGCGCAACTTGCTACAATAATAGAAAGAAAAAAACCACAGAGGAGGGAAAGAGAAAGAAATTGACGGACAACGAAAAAAAAAGAAGCAATGACTCTAATACCATATAAAAGCTCAAAAGGAAATAGGAAAATAAACGTTTCTTCATCTATCATTATTGGAGTCAAAGGACTCTTTTAAACAAATGTTTACATCAATAAAAGGAAAGATTACATAAGGTATGGAATGGTAACAAGAACAAAATATAATCAGTTGCTATAATAATTTTGATCATGAAGCCAAATATGGAAAATCATGGATTGATTAAAATCAATGGAGGCATTTTCCTTTATTGGTATAATTACTATCATTACAAATCCCTTTTAGAGAATTGGTGGCACGACAAGTTACGTCAATTGATTATGTGGAGTCGGTTACATGACAGGGTCGGCTACTACTCTCCCAAGTAATCATAAGGACTTGGATGAAGATCTAAGGCGTTGGGCTACAAGAAAACTAGAAAGAGATTAAAAGGGGGTCCAGGCATACCTTATTAAATCCCTCCAAAGTTTAAGTCAAATTCATAGAGAAGATATAAAATAGTATAAAAAAACAATATTTTATATGTTTGCTCATACCTTTTCATATAGCAATGACTTAGCTCCCCTAAGGATTTGTTGTAAAAGCCAAGTCCTTTGGACTAGTAGTCGATACATCTGTATCGCTGGCTATGATTCGTTGTAACTATCGCATCCTTTGGACAAGTAGTTACATCCTTCAGACTAGAACAACTATCAAGTACTAAACGACAACGACTGCCTGTGTTCCTTGAGCTGCAATAAGCACCAGCAGTTTGCATCACAGCGGTGTTATAACTCGAGTACATTAAAGGCAGTTGCGTCCCCTTGGATTATTATGGTATCGAGTCTTAAAAATGATGTGGATGGAACTCGATTGAGAGTCGCCTCTCTATAAACTGATTTAAATAATAAGTTCATTACCTTGAATTGAGACATTAATCTGACTCTATTCACCTCACCTCAGTCCCCATACCAAATGAGACAGTTTGGACGTCTACTTTCTTTGATTACACCTCTTGATTCCTGAACCCTCCGACCATCCACATCTATCTATGAGGTCATTCTACTTTCTTTTATGTCAATTGGCAAGTGGATTCTGATTCCCTTTCTTCTCTTTTATCACATTCCCCATTTCTCCTATTATTTTTTAATATTTATTCTTTCATAAAAGGTTGAAACTGCAGTGTTTTATTTTTCATCCTGTCCTTCTCTTCAATTCCTGGAATTGTATTTGACTTTCAATAAATTCTAAAAAATTCATTATTTCTTTATTTGACTTCCTTCTCCATTCACCTAGTCATTCTCTAGCAAAACTAAGCTACTGCCTCAACTAGAACTAGGTCCTTTTAAAGATAATATCGTATATCTAGAAATTGCTGTGATTCTGAAAGGTCTTCACTTTGACATCAATCTTCTTCCTGAGGAGGATCTTCTTTCTTACTTCTAGTTAAATCTGATAGAATTGGAACTACCCCATAGTCTACGTTGTTAGTGCAATCGATCTCTAGTTAAGGTTGACCCAGTTCGAGTTCAGTTTTGATATTTAAATAATGCCAAAGGATTTATATTACTTTTCCTCTGCTACTCTACAACCATCCAAGGATTTTGATGCTCCCTTGGAAAACTTTAGTAGTGCACTGGAATGGCTTGAAAATATTCCACTTGGAGCACATGGTTTTCATATCCCTATTCCACTTATAGAGTATTCAGAGCACTCTCAAACCCATTAATCAAATGGACTATCTAAAAACTATCTCCAAAGTTATCACTGAACAATTCTAAGCAACAAATTATAATATTAAACGAACCTTAACAATCACTTCAATTCTGCAAATGTAATGTCAAAGTAAAAGAGAGTAAGCACAAAGTGAAATAAGGAAAGACATACATAAATATATAATTTAAGAGGTCAATAACAAAAGAGATAATTTGAGTTTTCACACACCATTGATGAATACTCCTTTCTCTGTAATTTAATTCTTATTCACTCTTTAATTAAATTCATCGGTTCCCCTCAATTTTTCATTTTCAATATTAGACACATCATACTCTTACTTAAATATATAGTCCAACATAACTAGTAAATGGGTGAATGACTTGCCACCTACCCTTTTAGGATGTGTATATATATCAAAGTGAATGATCGACAATCCACTTGATATGAAATACATTATATATAAATATAAAATAAAGGTGAGAGACCTACAATTCATTTAATAGAGATGTATCGTATGTACACAGGATGAACAACCCACAATCCATCTAATATGAAGTACATCAAATGTATGCACATATACATACATGTATATATGGGGTGAACAACTCACAATTCATCCGAAATGTCCCACATAAAAATAGAATATACGATCTACAATCTACTCCATGATGGGTCTCACATGAAAATAGAGTGAAAGACGTGAAATTCATTTCATGAGATAAAGTTTTGGGAAAAAAACACATAGCAAAAACTCTATATTTATAGAAAATTACTTTATTACTAAATTGATATAAATAACCTCATAATTTTTATAAATCATAGAACCAAAATTCTATGACACAATAATTTTTATGCATCCTCGTCCTCTCTCATAGTTTTTTATGCTTTTAATTAATTAACCGATTGATTAATTAATTAAATTATTAAGTTAAGTTGTTGCCATGTATAAATAATACAAAGCAAAGTCAATTGATTGCAGCATCCTTGGCATCTACAAAACGACTGTCCCATAAAACAAATTATATCGATGACGTCATGGAAGTGACGTAAATGTTGGATGGTGTTCGCAATATTAATTTAATTGTCCTTTTTGTTAGATGTGAACTGGATTATATTAATTATATTGACTCTATCTAATGATCATGCATGGCAACGATACACCTCTTCAATAGTCTATAAAAGAAGGAAATGGATGTCACTCCTGAATGCATGCAATAGTCTCTCTCTCTCCGATCCTCTCCTTCAGCCTTTTCAATCCTAGCTCCAACGCTACGTATATATGGCTGCCTGCGGCTTCAGCATCGGTGAGTATATCTATATAAGTAGTATTCTCCTATGCCTTTATCCTCTAAATTATTTACATCCTTCTGCGCCAATCCAATAACCTATGCATCTCAGCGGTTTTTTTTTTTTCCTTTCAAGAAAAGGAATCGAAAGTTCAAGTACAATATGGATCTAGGGTCGGCTCTGATAATCAAACTTTAATAATAAACTCTAATGGATTGTAGAAAATTAATTTTACTCTTTCAACTCCCAACATTAATTAATTCTTGTACAATTTCTATAATGACCACAATTTACATTCTGCATGATATTTAGCTTTAGTTGATAGCATCAAGATTGGGCCATGGGAGAGAGGAACCCCAAACTATGACGTCCAGTGTGCGGAGATCATAGAGGTCAAAGTCTACGCGGAAACAGTCGTCAATGGTTTGATGATCACTTATTATGATGCCAAAGGAAATATCCTAACATACAAAACAGGCAGCTTGATTGGTAAATCAAAGAAGGTATGCCAAACGCACGCATGGCCGACATTCTATAGCTAGCTACATAACATATATATATATATGGATTTTCATTACAAGTTATATACATATACATGTATATATCTTAATTAGTCTTAATTATTATATATGTACATAACAATTTTGTGATGTTACATGCATGCAGGTCGAACTAACCCGTGGTGAATATATCAACGGGGTGGGTGGGTCCTACATAAATTATGACGACCAAATTTGCATCTCTAACCTCATATTTAAGACAAACAAGCTGATTACGCATGGGCCTTTTGGGTGTGGATGTGACAAGATTGCTACAGAGAGTCCAAAGGAATTCACTGTTGATGTCGCGGGCGGTAAAATTGTTGGGTTTTTTGGCCAATCCGTCACATATATTAATTCCATCGGATCCTATTTGGCTGCCGTAAGCAACGCTGCAAGTGTGATTATTAAGTAATTGGCCATCTATCTATTCAGTATTTCGATCATCCATCTTGTCATCTTCGCTTTGCTCCATCGGGGGAGTATTTTAAATAAAGTTGGTAGTTGTGTTTTAAATAAAATTGGATGATCAGTCAAGTTTGATGTATCGTGGGAATGTTTTAAATAAATTTGGAATCTAGTCTCGATGTATCGTGGCAATGCATGTTTTAAATAAATTTGGTAGTTGTGTTTTAAATAACTTTGATATATTGTGGAAGTGTTTTAAATAAATTTGATAGTTGTATTTTAAATAAATTTGGATGATTAATCTACTTTGATGTGAGTTTGGTATTTTCAAATTTGATATTAATGGTTGTTGATCATCGAAGTATGCTTCTTAGGTTCTACAACTGCACACCATGCCTTAATTTTCTAGTCATAAGTGTATGACACTCTAGCTCTAGGTCTACCTCAAATGTATAGCAAACTGACTACTCCATTTTCCATCTACTTGGGATATATGAAGTTACTAATAAGTGACATAGGGACCTCCAATTCTAGCACTTTCTCTAGCATCCAGAGCTTGACTTTGTCTTTCACGGAGAACCTCAATTGCATTGCAAACCCACCATTCCATTTTCCCTACTTGGAACATATATATGTTAGTGATTTTCCATTGCTTAAAAAATTACCATTTGAGACTGAAATATCCAAGAGCAGATTAAAAAAGATTGAAGGTGATCAAATTTGGTGGGACAACTTGGAGTGGAAAGATCATAGCATTAAGAATTTCCTCACTCCTCATTTTATTCCTATATACCGGTATGTACGTGATATATATTTTCATGCAAAATCATTGATTATTCAGCAGGTCGATATGAAATAGTTGAACATTTTATAGAGTAGGCAAAATTATGTATGAGAGGGTATGACCATGTGGCCGAGTCAAGTCAACAACAAATCAAGTCAAACCGTAGGTCAAGTCAACAGTCATGCCAAGTCGGAGGTCAAAAAAGCCTCAACTCGGTTTTAGTCATCTCTTCCGACATCTATTTTGCTCAGTTCGGCGTTGAGCGGCAATCTCGACCTCGAAATTCGAGCCTGTAGGCAGCTAGATCTCCGGGATTTCCATAAAGACATGTTCTCACGTGGTCCTCTCCATGGCACCATATCTTAGTGATATACTCTCACAAGGTCCCCTCCATGACTCTACATCTCCGTGATATCCAGGACACGTTCCCACATGGTCCCCTCCATGCACTCCCACTTCAGGTATAAATACTTAGATGGTAGGAAGAATAGGGGTTAGCTCTCTAACTAAAAGACTAGCCTGTCCTATCCTTGAGCGTTAGAGGGGTGGGTTTCACTGAGATGAATCTCGGCCCAACCCTTTCTAACTCTTTTCAAGTCCTTGCTAAATAGTCGCTCTCAACTACTTGCTTAGGGGTAGAACTTGAACTACTATTGACACCCCTCCTAGACCTGAACTGTCAAGCAGGTTCCTAGAGTCGATCTGCCAGTGTGTACGATGAACTCAGATGTTTCAGAACTGAGGAAGCCTAGAGGATATAGGGTCCAAATCGGCCTCCTCAGGTTCTAGAAGATAAAGTGGGCTATTCCATGTAAGGACCGATGTGTCCGCGCTAGAGGGGGGTGAATAGTGTTCGTCAATTTCGATGGATTTTGATCGCGTGCATGTCTACAATTATTGTTAGCGCAGCGGAATACAAATACAAAATGCAAATAGTAAATGAAAACAACACAAGCACAACATTAAGAATTTTACGTGGTTCAGAACCTAGGGTTCCTACTCCACGGGCAAACTCAAGTGAGCTCTAGTGATGCACACCACCACTATAAAACTTCTCCTTCTCGGTGATACACCAGAGGTGGTGAAATCTCTTACAATTGTTCTTACAATAATATGAGATAAATACAAGTAAATACAAAGGAAATACAACAACAATGTAAAGAACACTTTAAAAAGTAGGACTTTTGATTGCTTGCTTGTTGGTTGCTTTGGGAGAGCTTGAAGGACCTTAACATGTAGCAACACCTCGCCTCAAATCGCCCCAAGATATATTGCCGAAATCCTCCCTGTATGCCTCCGCATGACCTAGATTTCCGCCTGACAATCGACTGTCTAAAGGCACTAGTCAACTGCCTATAGTGTCCTTGTCTCACAATGAACTTAATCCACATTAAATTCACCCAACAAATACCCTCACAGTCGACTTCCCTTACCAGCAGTCAACTACCAAGCCCATAGTCGACTGCCCAATTGACCATCAAGCATTTTGTGCCCGTGTCTACAAACACCGGTCGACTGCCCATATTAACAGTAGACTGCCCAAGTCCATTCGACTGTCTAAAGGCATCAATCAATTGTTTACAGTGTTGTTGTCTCACAACAAACTTAATTCACGTTGATTTTACCTAATGGATACCCTGGCAGTTGACTGCCTTTACCGACAGTGGACTGCCAAGTCCGTAGTCGACTTCCCAATCGACTACCAAGCATTCTGTGCTCGTGTTTATAACCTCCAGTCGACTGCCAGAGCACAGACGGTAGTTGAGCCTTAGTCAACTACACCACCAGTCGACTGGTCATAATCCCAGTCAATTGCTTTGAGTCAACTCGGCTCCCGAGTATCAAAACTCGACCAGTCGACTGATAAACCTCAACAATGAAGTTTATCCCCAAGTATGATCCCTTTATACTTGATAAACACCCTTAACCTAGACCTAAGCCTTCAGTCCACTTCTATTAGACTCACGTGTCTCGGATCCCTCGAGTCTATGACTCTTCATCCTTGCGTTAGCCTTCAAGTGCCTCTATCGGCTATGTCATGCTAACCGGGTTATTTGCCAAGGTACATTTGGACTTATGCCGTCAAGACTCCATGCTTGGACTTTATGCTGCTAAACATTGAACTTATGCTGCCAAGACTACACGCTTGAACTTTATGTCGCCATTATCACACCCTTGTACTTTCCCATTCCCAAGTACCAATGAATTGGACTTTCACCGTCAAGACTACACACTTGGACTTTCCAATTGCCAAGTACCCATGACTTGGACTTTCCATGTCAAGTACCCAAGACTTGGACTTTACCATTGCAAAGACCCATGCTTGAACTTTTCATGCCAAGTATTCAAACTTGGACTTCTCTTGAGTCCTACTCGAGCTAGGTCACCCTTGACCTGAGGTCGATTGCTTTAACAATTTCCCCATAACACTATCTCCTCATATAGTCAAACCCATGTCAACCATATGATCAATTCATTGTCAAACAATGGTCAAACCCCATTGACAATCCAATTGTCAATCTCATTGTCAAACATCAAAACCCTACTTGAGTCTGATCAATCGTAACCTGGGCCGATTACATGAACATTCCATTCTTTGATCTCAGACCGGATCATTTTTGGCGCCGCTTGTGGGAATTCGAGCTGAAACCTAGAGATGGAAAAACATTCAGAGAATCATTATTCCGCAGGCAGAAAAATATGACCCTCAATACCCACCACGAAGGTAAAGACAAAGGAGGATATGAATCAGGTCGTGGAGGCTACTGTAGAAGATATTTTGAGGAGGCATATACCTTTGAGTGAAATAACTCCAATTTCGACCCGGGCTCCTCCCGTACCCATAAAAGCATTGGGACTAACTCTGGCCCCACAAGAAGAGTAGTCTCGGGAATCCAGGTCTGGGGAGTCCCCAAATCGGGAAGACAAGGGTAAGTCTTCCATGATTTACCCGAATAATGGCCGAAGCACTCCCTTTATCGACGTTATACTAACAGAGGGATTACCGAAGAATTTTTAACCTTCTCAACTTGGAGAATATGCTAGAACATTAAACCCAGAAGTTTAATTTGTTGCACTAAAGCCATTTTGAAAATGCTTATATGTTACACAAATATATAGAGAGGGTCAAGTGTCAAGTGTTTCGCGACTCTATTTAGTTTGGCCCAAAGGTGGTTCAATAAACTCCCTCCCGAATCTATTCGGTCTTTTGAAGATCTGAGTTCGGCTTTCCTCCACCAATTCACCAGCAATAAAAGGTATCATAAAACCCCTATGAATCTGTTTTCCATGAAGTAGAGGAGTCACAAGTTTTTGTGGGAGTATATTCAACATTTTAACGAATCTGCCTTGGATATACCTTACTGAGTGCCTTGCCTTTCACTACTTCAATCCTCTTCTCTAAAGGAACTCCGCCTCATGGTGCACTCGACTATTTTAGAGCCTATGCACTATGACTTAAAGATGGTAAGTTTAGCTATTGACGCTACTTATTTTCTTTTTCGTCCTCACCTATAGGTTCCTCATTAATTACACATATATAGGTTCAAAGCAACTATGACAAGTTGGTTTGCCACATGGCTTAGTGTCCAGAGCAATGCTTAACTGAGAATGGAATTGACTTGAGAGGCTAACAAGATGTGTCGAGTCGAAAAGGATAGAGATTTACTCCCTGAGAGTTGACCGCTCACCTATCTCATCATCCCCACGCCTTGGATGAAAGTTTTCAGATGCTATCACAAGATCTTCATCTTTCTATGGAGCATGCTAGGATCCTGCGTTCACTAATGCCCAAAATATCTTCTACAGTAGCTGCCAAGACCTGATTTAGATCCTCCTTTGTCATTACCTCTATGGTGGGTATTGAGGGTCGTGCTTTTTTGGTTGTGGAGTCATGATTCTCTGAATGTCTTTCCATCTCTACGTCTCAGCTCAGATTCCCACAGATGGTGCCAAAAATGATTCAGTCCAAGATCAAGGAATGAAATAGCCCGCTTTATCTTCTAGAACCTAAGGAGCCCAATTTGGACCCTATATCCACTAGGCTTCAAGGAAGTCGGCTCGATTATGGAACGTTTAAGGTCATCGTACAAGTTGGCAGGTCGGCTCTAGGAACCTGCTTGATAGTTCGACTGTAAGAGGGTTGGACTTATTGTTAGTAGTAGTTCGAGGTCAACCCCCAAGCAAGTACTTGAGAGCGACTATTTGGCAAGGACTTGAAATGAGTTAGTGTTGGTGCAGGGGCACCAGATAATCAAACATGTGTTTTGATTATGGCAAAGACACAAAGTTAAGTTTACATCGTTATCTCACGAGCTGAATCAAGTGTGTAAAAATACTAAGCTAAGCTGAAGGTTAGCGATACCCGGAGGGAACCGTAGTGGTCGGGCAATACCAGGAGGACTTCGGAGGGAGGCGATGAACTCAGGTGAAGATCGGAAGCGAAGCTTCAAAGGTAAAGGTTGAGGTAAGCTCGTGTGAGTGAGTATAAGTAAGGTCATGTCCTCTGTACGGGGATATCCTTAGGCGTCGATCCGACCAAGATTTTCCATGGAAGGTCTAAGTCGAGATCGGATGGTAAACGACCATCGAACTTACTTATACTAACTGCATTTTCGAGCTAACTCTTCATTATAGCTGGAAACTCTGCCATCAGTCGACTGATGGCTTGTATTAGTCGACTGATATCTCCAATAGTCGATTGATAGGGTTGATAAGTCTACTGTTGGTCAAGGATCAGCCTCGAGGAGAGTCAAAGCTTATCACCATTTCTCAAGGGCTAGGTGGCATCACCTCATGAAACCTCATCTCAATGATTAGGGTTTCACAAGGCTATAAAAGTAGGGGTTTCCCACCCCTTTTCCATCATTCAAAAGCTTCCAAAGTGCTTCCACAACGCCGCAACTTTCCGACGACTCTACGACGACGAAGCGCTACCGAAATGCCAATGACACGAGCTCATCCTTCAATCATTTAGTCGTCGGTATTACTTTAAGTTGTCGTCTTCTTTTACATTGTATTTAATTACTTGAATCGAGCTTTTTATCGTAACGAGGAGAGAGAGGTGTGTCTCTCTACCTCGAGTTTTCTCGAGCTTTTGTAACCGTCAACTCATACCTCCAACGAGGAGGAGTGTTTTAGTGAATTGCCCTCCGTACGTGGTCTCGGACCACTAGAGCCTTGGATTAGCAGCCGGTAGGCTGTGAACCAAGTAAAACAACTTGTGTCTTTTATATTTCCACTGCTTTAACTCTTTATATTATTGAACGAACGAGAACGAACGAAAAGGATTGTCTTGCGCTATTCACCCCCCCTCTCTAGCGCTCAATCGATCCAACAGTTAGAAGGGGCTGGGCTGAGATGACTGAAACCGAGCTGAGGCTATTTTGACTTCTGACTTGGTATGATTGTTGACTTGACCAATTGTTTGACTTGATTTGTTATTATTATTATTTTTTTCTGTATCTTACAAGTATGATACATATGATCTCTAATCAATCATCCCATGATTGACACTAAGAGTTGACACTAACAATCTCTCACTAGCACTAGTGACAATCACTGTAATCTCTAAGACCCAGTGACCTAGTATGACCATCATGCTTCCTCTGTGCCAAAGCCTTGGTCAAGGGATCCGCAATGTTAGCATCAGTATATACTGTGCATATCCGCACATCTCCTCTATCGATGGTCTCTCAAATGAGGTGATACCGCCATAGTATATGTTTGGAAAGCTGGTGAGAACGAGGTTCCTTAGCCTGTGCTATAGCCCCGTTGTTGTCACAATAAAGCTCTATAGGGCTCACGATGCTAGGAACTTGATTTGTTGTTGACTTGACTCGACCACGTGGTCATACCCTATCATACATAATTTTGCCTACTCTATAAAATGTTCAACTGTTTCATATCGACCTACTAAATAATAAATGATTTTGCATGAAAATATATATCGCGTACTGGTCTATAGGAATAAAGTGAGGAGTGAGGAAATTTTTAATGCTCTGATCTTTCCACTCCAAGTTGTCCCACCAAATTTGATCACCTTCAATCTTTTTTAATCTGCTCTTGGATATTTCAGTCTCAAATGGTAATTTTTTGAGCAATGGAAAATCACTAACATATATATGTTCCAAGTAGGGAAAATGGAATGGTGGGTTTGCAATGCAATTGAGGTTCTCCATGACAGACAAAATCAAGCTCTGGATGCTAGAGAAAGTGCTGGAATTGGAGGTCCCTATGTCACTTATTAGTAACTTCATATATCCCAAGTAGATCAAAAATGGAGTAGTCAGTTTGCTATACATTTGAGGTAGACCTAGAGCTAGAGTGTCATACACTTTGACTAGAAAATTAAGGCATGGTGTGCCGTTGTAGAACCTAAGAAGCATACTTCGATGATCAACAACCATTAATATCAAATTTGAAAATACCAAACTCACATCAAAGTCGATTAATCATCCAAATTTATTTAAAATACAACTATCAAATTTATTTAAAACACTTCCACAATATATCAAAGTTATTTAAAACACAACTACCAAATTTATTTAAAACATTGCCACGATGCATCGAGACTCGATTCCAAATTTATTTAAAACAATCCCACAATACATCAAACTTGACCGATCATCCAATTTTATTTAAAACACAACTACCAAATTTATTTAAAATACTCCCCCGATGGAGCAAAGCGAAGATGACAAGATGGATGATCGAAATACTGAATAGATAGATGGCCAATTACTGAATAATCACACTTGTAGCGTTGCTTATGGCAGCCAAATAGGATCCGATGGAATTAATATATGTGATGGATTGGCCAAAAAACCCAACAATTTTACCGCCCGCGACATCAACAGTGAATTCCTTTGGACTCTCTGTAGCAAGCTTGTCACATCCACACCCAAAAGGCCCATGCCTATTCAGCTTGTTTGTCTTAAATATGAGGTTAGAGATGCAAATTTGGTCGTCATAATTTATGTAGGACCCACCTACCCCGTTGATATATTCACCACGGGTTAGTTCGACCTGCATGCATGTAACATCACAAAATTGTTATGTACATATATAATAATTAAGACTAATTAAGATATATACATGTATATGTATATAACTTGTAATGAAAATCCATATATATATATATGTTATGTAGCTAGCTATAGAATGTCGGCCATGCGTGCGTTTGGCATACCTTCTTTGATTTACCAATCAAGCTGCCTGTTTTGTATGTTAGGATATTTCCTTTGGCATCATAATAAGTGATCATCAAACCATTGACGACTGTTTCCGCGTAGACTTTGACCTCTATGATCTCTGCACACTGGACGTCATAGTTTGGGGTTCCCTCGTCTCCCCATGGCCCAATCTTGATGCTATCAACTAAAGCTAAATATCATGCAGAATGTAAATTGTGGTCATTATAGAAATTGTACAAGAATTAATTAATGTTGGGAGTTGAAAGAGTAAAATTAATTTTCTACAATCCATTAGAGTTTATTATTAAAGTTTGATTATCAGAACCGACCCTAGATCCATATTGTACTTGAACTTTCGATTCCTTTTCTTGAAAGGAAAAAAAAAAAAACCGCTGAGATGCATAGGTTATTGGATTGGCGCGGAAGGACATAAATAATTTAGAGGATAAAGGCATAGGAGAATACTACTTATATAGATATACTCACCGATGCTGAAGCCGCAGGCAGCCATATATACGTAGCGTTGGAGCTAGGATTGAAAAGGCTGAAGGAGAGGATCGGAGAGAGAGAGACTATTGCACGCATTCAGGAGTGACATCCATTTCCTTCTTTTATAGACTGCTGAAGAGGTGTATCGTTGCCATGCATGATCATTAGATAGAGTCAATATAATTAATATAATCCAGTTCACAGCTAACAAAAAGGACAATTAAATTAATATTGCGAACACCATCCAACATTTACGTCACTTTCATGACGTCATCGATATAATTTGTTTTATGGGACAGTCCTTTTGTAGATGCCAAGGATGCTGCAATCAATTGACTTTGCTTTGTATTAATTATACATGGCAACAACTTCACTTAATAATTTAATTAATTAATCAATCGGTTAATTAATTAAAAGCATAAAAAACTATGAGAGAGGACGAGGATGCATGTGATGAACATGGTTGACTACGCACTCTCACATGATCAAAAGCACAATTAAAAAAGGTTTTTTTCTAACTTGATCGATGATTCTTTCGATCCTTTCGAGAATTGAGACTATAAAATAATAGCTTATTCATTCACATGATATATCATCCTTGTAATTAAATAATTAATTTTTGAATTTAATTATTATTTTATATTACAAATCAAGATCATGATTATTTGGAAAATATAGCGAAATTCAAATTACTTGCTTCTCAAGAACGAATGAGAGCTCGCCGTGTTAGTTTGAGTTTCGACTGAAATGTACCAAAATATTCAACACGCATACTTAATTTTCATATTTATTAAAAAACATTTATTTTCTAAAATATATTTCCTAAATTGCCCTTAAAAGAATATTAAAGGATGTCTAAGTGTTTGCATAGTTACACATTATAAACTATTTAATTTTGCTTGTTTCATAGAATACTATATCATTTAATTATCTTATGTTCATTTCTTTCATATCATATAGATATAATAGATAATAAATTATTTGTTACAAAAACATTTGCCAAAGATAAGTATTACAAAAAATAAGGAGCGAGAGAATCCTTATTGCTCTCGTCGTCCCAATCCAAGTTGTTCCAACAATCTCTTTCACTTTTGATGCGGTCTTTTTTTAGATATCTTTCGCTGAACCTTTGAGAGAGGTAGGGTTCTCACGGCCACAATAATATCCCTGCCAAAATCAATACACGTCAAAAGACTGTCGTCGGGGTTCCCAACCTTATGACCCTCTAATGCTTAAGTTAGACAGGGAAAGGAAGATGAAGAGAAGATAGTAGAATTAGTTGTTCTACCGCTAGAAGACCGAAAGAGTCCTCGCTTTACCTTAAACCATCTTTATATAGCATCTATGTGGTTCTTTGCCCACCTAAGTTAATCGCTTGTAATTAATGTTGCTTGTCAAGTTGTTAGGGGATAACTTCTTCCAGAAATCTCCACGTAACAGGCCACGTATATATGAGAGTTATTATTAGAAAAGGTCATTAGGAAGACCAAATGATGCGGCACGAATTATTTTTCTCCTCGATTTTGTGCCACCGAGGAAGGGGTCCTCTCCGATCGCATCAGTAAATTTAAATGTGTCCCTGAAAAAGTTAACACGGATTAAACCGTCGCCGGCCTACCCGGCGACGGCACTCCGATGCTTAAGTTAGGCCGGACATTAATGAAAGAAAATGTATTAAATATGTAAAAGAAAAGGATAACTTATCATGTGTAGTTATAAATATATCCGACAAGAAGAGACTGCTCTTCCTCTGCATTGCGTCCCTTCGATCTGGAAGTCTTTATAAAAGCACAATCTAAGTTCATCAAGGGCTGCAAACTAGCTGTGGTGTTACATCAAAGGCCCTTGTGATAATTGCCGCAAGGTCTATATTCATCTTGTATTATTGGGTAGGAACAAGTCCCATGCTTTTCCCCCTCATGTGCTCGAAACAACCTTTTTCCACCAAAACAAAGAGATAAAGAACTGCAAGATGAGGTTGGCCGGTGCTTTTCAAGAGTCGGTAATAGTGATATAATCTTCTTTATGTCAAAATCAAAGAGCATGTTGGTGACGTTCCATCATTGCAGTCTACCCACAATCCACGAATTGTGAATTGGAACAAAGGCCTTGACCGGCAGCGAGCATTGGCGGAGCAGCTATAACGGGTGGTTGCGCAGCTGGTGCCCAACCACAACAGCGATAGCAAGAAATAATTGAACTCCCACTGCCTTTCGCCTCGATATCGGGAAGGGCGAAGGGGGCGAGGAGAACGACCGAAATGAGACCTCAAAAGACTTGCCATTGCTTCACATTTCTCGCGATGAATCAAAGAATACTGGTGGGCAATCGCAATGACAGCATGCCTCAATGAGCAGTAGAAAGGATTTCGCAGCAGGCATAACCTTCGGAGACATCGCCACAGACCTCCTGAGATTTGGCGGAGCTCAGAACGAAATTGATTAGGGCCCGGGTGGAAGACTAGATCCGGAGCTTCCCCTCTTTCCTCCGTGAAGAGGTTCTCTCGCGAACCGCAAAAACCCCCCCACTCTCAATGCGGAAGAAAAGCCCCCTTATCTCAAAACCCTAACCATCCTTTTATTCCCCTTCAATGGGCCAGGCCCTTAACTCCATATACGGGCTAATATTTATTCCATATCACAGGTAACCCTCCTAAACAGTCAGACGAGTCATTTTGACAAGTCTGACTTTTAGCTTTGTCACTTTATCGTCTCGAGTTAGATCATATCTCTGCTCCTTGTTCATATATTCAGGAATATCATACACATCTATAACGTCCGACGATCTATCTCGGCCGAATGAAAAATTCGCAAGTTCGAGGACTTACGAACTGCCTCAGATAGAGATAATAAGACGATTGATTCGAGGACTTACGAATAGCCTCGGGTGAATATAATAAGACGATGGATTCGAGGACTTACAAATAGCCTCGGATGAATAAGAGAATAGCCGAAGCGAGGGCTTACGAATCGCCTCAAATAGATATAAGAGAAGGACCTCCAAATCCCGACTCGAAGGGATAAAATAAGAGCTAGCTGGGAACGCCCCAATCGAATAACATAAGATCCACTTTAGAACACCTCCGAACCGCCTGAGTTCAGACCACTTTAGCCCAAAGAAATAAAATAATCCTCAACCAGATACGTCTCAGTGCTAGATGACATCACAGCAAATCCAAGAACACCTCGGCCTAATAGAATAAGAGCTGACCCGAGATACCTGGGTTGAATAAAATAATATCCGCCTCATAATAAGAGCTGACACAAAAATGTCTTGACTGAATAACATAATACCCCTTTGAGAACCATTCGGATGAATAAAATAAAAGCTGGCTAAGAATGCCTCGACTGAATGAAATAATATTCACTTCAGAATACCTCGGATGAATAAAATAATATCTGACTCAGAGTGCCTCGTCGAAATGAAATAAAACCTCCTTCAGTTCAGTTTGGTTGAATAAAATAACTGTAAACCTAGAACGACTTGGCTCGGAGCAATTTGGCTTAAAGAAATAAAATACCAACTAGCCTGACATATCTCGGCTAGACTGAGTAAAATAATGTCCGCCTCACAATACTTCAATAAGATTAGAACTGACCCAACAACACCTGGCCTGAATGAACTGAATAAAATAATATATATCTTCCAATACTTCAATAGAATAAGAATTAGCTCAATAATATATGAGCTGCCTCAGAACACGTTACTAGAATAAAGTAATAACCACATTTAAATGTCTCGGCTGCTTAAGAACACGCGGATTAAATAAAATAAAAACTTCCTCCATATTAACACTTCATAAGTATGTAAATGAATACTCCTCTCCTCGATCAACTGAATATAAAATCATACTCCTCCCGCTTTGTCAGTGCCCGGGGAATGTAAACTTCAGTTAATGTCGAGCTGAATAAGAATGTAGACCGATTGGAGGACTTACGAATTGCCTCTGCCCGCCGTGATAATAAACTCCGCCGTTCTTCCGAAGTGCATCTTATCTTAAACCTAATTCTTCCGATCCACCGTCACACGGGGATAAAATTAATATATAGCTGAATACATATTCAGCTCTTCCGTTCCGCCACCGCACGGGGATAAAATAATATATAGTTGAAGAAATATTCAGCTCTTCCGATCCGCCACCACACGGGGATAAAATAATATATAGCTGAAGACATATTCAGCTCTTCCGATCCGCCACCGCACGGGGATAAAATAATATATAGCTGAAGAAATATTCAGCTCTTCCGATCCGCCACCACACGGGGATAAAATAATATATAGCTGAAGACATATTCAGCTCTTCCGATCCGCCACCGCACGGGGATAAAATAATATATAGCTGAAGAAATATTCAACTCTTCCGATCCGCCACCACACGGGGATAAAATAATATATAGATGAAGACATGTTCATCTCTTCCGTTCCGCCACCGCACGGGGATAAAATAATATATAGCTGAAGAAATATTCAGCTCTTCCGATTCGCCACCACACGGGGATAAAATAATATATAGCTGAAGACATATTCAGCTCTTCCGATCCGCCATCACACGGGGATAAAATAATATATAGCTGAAGAGCCACCGCACAGGGATAAAATAATATATAGCTGAAGAAATGTTCAGCTCTTCCGTTCCGCCACCGCACGGGGATAAAATAATATATAGCTGAAGAAATGTTCAGCTCTTCCGTTCCGCCACCGCACGGGGATAAAATAATATATAGCTGAAGAAATGTTCAGCTCTTCCGTTCCACCACCACACAGGGATATCTTCCGCTTCGCGGGGATAAAAATAATATAATATATAACCGAGAAAATCTCGGTTCTTCCGTTCCGCCACCACACGGGGATATCTTCCGCTTCGCGGGGATAAAAATAATATAATATATAATCGAGGAAATCTCGGTTCTTCCGTTCCGCCACCACACGGGGATATCTTCCGCTTCGCCTCGCGGGGATAAAAATGATATATATAATATATAACCGAGGGATTTCGGTTCTTCTGTTCCGCCACCACACGGGGATATCTTCCGCTTCGTGAGGATAGAAATTCTGTATATATAATAGATAACCGAGGGATTTCGGTTCTTCCGTTCCGCCACCACACGGGGATATCTTCCGCTTCGCGGGGATAGAAATTTTGTATATATATAATATATAACCGAGGGATTTCGGTTCTTCCGTTCCGCCACCACACGGGGATATCTTCCGCTTCGCGGGGATAGAAATTTTGTATATATATAATATATAACATGATATATATAATATATAACCGAGGGATTTCGGTTCTTCCATTCCACCACCACACGGGGATATCTTCCGCTTCGCGGGGATAGAAATTCTGTATATATAATAGATAACCGAGGGATTTCGGTTCTTCCGTTCCGCCACCACACGGGGATATCTTCCGCTTCGCGGGGATAGAAATTTTGTATATATATAATATATAACCGAGGGATTTCGGTTCTTCCGTTCCGCCACCACACGAGGATATCTTCCGCTTCGCGGGGATAGAAATTTTATATATAATATATACCCGAGGAATCTCGGTTCTTCCGTTCCACCACCGCATGGGGATATTTTCCGCTTCGCCTTGCGGGGATAAAAATGATATATATAATATATAACCGAGGAAATCTCGGTTCTTCCGTTCCACCATCACACGGGGATAACGGCTTCGGCTTGTGCCGAGCCACAAAAAGAGTGACGACCTGATCTAGGACTTTGCCCCATCAAGTCAGAATAATTTTTTACTCCGCCGTTCTTCACAATGTGTATTCTACATTAAACCCTACTCCTCCGTTTCACCACCACACGGGGATGATGGCTCTGGCTGATGCCAAACCTTAAAAGAGAGATAACTTATGTATCTCTAGGATCCACATCTTTGTTCTGACGCCCAATTTCTTCGTTCTTCCGCTATACGGGGATGACGACTCCGACTGAGTAGTTGAGTGAAAATAATTACCCTAGCCGAGTGGCCGGATAGGATGAGGTATGTTAACTCAGTCGAAGGACTAAGTACAAGTAATGACCCTGACCAAGTAGTCGAAAGGGATGAGGTATGTTAACTCAGTTGAAGGACTAAGTGTAAGTAATTACCCTAACCAAATGGTCGAAAGCGACGAAGTATGTTCTCGGATGAGCTACCGAGTGGAACAACTTATCTCGGCCGAGTGACCGGAGAGAATGAAGTATGCTCTCGGTCGAATGACTGAGTGCAAATATCTACCCTGACCGAGTGGTCGGCTTGATATGCGATCGAGTGACCAACTAAGTATGTATGACTAAGAAACACTAGAATGCTAAACAAAATGTAAACTTGCAAGATGAGCATTAAATGCTGAGATAATTAAATTTGAGCTTTTAAGATATTCTAAGTGCATATATAACCATATTGTTTGTTCTCTACATATGTCTCATGTGATATATCTTCAATGGAGAAAATTTTAAATATAGCTAGAGAAATGACAAGGTATAAGAATGCAGCAAGATGTTAAAGGTAAGTATTTATATACATACTTACTGAATTTAACAACATGGAGGATTGATGTCTTCCTCCCATCGCAGAGTCATATCCAATAAAAAAGCTCTGATGAGAAATTGATCATCCTAATCAGATGATTGTATTATTATCTCAACGTCTTGCCCAGAAGTTCCCACAGACGGCGCCAACTGATGCGGCACGGATTATTTTTCTCCTCGATTTTGTGCCACCGAGGAAGGGGTCCTCTCCGACCGCATCAGTAAATTTAAATGTGTCCCTGAAAAAGTTAACACGGATTAAACCGTCGCCGGCCTACCCGGCGATGACACTCCGATGCTTAAGTTAGGCCGGACATTAATGAAAGAAAATGTATTAAATATGTAAAAGAAAAGGATAACTTATCATGTGTAGTTATAAATATATCCGACAAGAAGAGACTGCTCTTCCTCTGCATTGCGTCCCTTCGATCTGGAAGTCTTTATAAAAGCACAATCTAAGTTCATCAAGGGCTGCAAACTAGCTGTGGTGTTACATCAAAGGCCCTTGTGATAATTGCCGCAAGGTCTATATTCATCTTGTATTATTGGGTAGGAACAAGTCCCATGCTTTTCCCCCTCATGTGCTCGAAACAACCTTTTTCCACCAAAACAAAGAGATAAAGAACTACAAGATGAGGTTGGTCGGTGCTTTTCAAGAGTCAGTAATAGTGATATAATCTTCTTTATGTCAAAATCAAAGAGCATGTTGGTGACGTTCCATCATTGCAGTCTACCCACAATCCACGAATTGTGAATTGGAACAAAGGCCTTGACCGACAACGAGCATTGGCAGGCGAGCTATAACGGTGGTGCGCGGTGGTGCCCAACCACAACAGCGATAGCAAGAAATAATTGAACTCCCACTGCCTTTCGCCTCGATATCGGGAAGGGCGAAGGGGGCGAGGAGAACGACCAAAATGAGAGACCTCAAAAGACTTGCCATTGCTTCACATTTCTCGCGATGAATCAAAGAATACCGGTGGGCAATCGCAATGACAGCATGCCTCAATGAGCAATAGAAAGGATTTCGCAGCAGGCATAACCTTCGGAGACATCGCCATAGACCTCCTGAGATTTGGCGGAGCTCAGAACGAAATTGATTAGGGCCCGGGTGGAAGACTAGATCCGGAGCTTCCACTCTTTCCTTCGTGAAGAAGTTCTCTCGCGAACCGCAAACCCCCCCCCCCCCGCTCTCAATGCGGAAGAAAAGCCCCCTTATCTCAAAAACCTAACCATCCTTTTATTCCCCTTCAATGGGACGGGCCCTTAACTCCATATACGGGCTAATATTTATTCCATATCACAGGTAACCCCCCTAAACAGTCAAACGAGTCATTTTGACAAGTCTGACTTTTAGCTTTGTCACTTTATCGTCTCGAGTTAGATCATATCTCTGCTCCTTGTTCATATATTCAGGAATATCATACACATCTATAACGTCCGACGATCTATCTCGGCCGAATGAAAAATTTGCAAGTTCGAGGACTTACGAACTGCCTCAGAAAGAGATAATAAGACGATTGATTCGAGGACTTACGAATAGCCTCGGGTGAAAATAATAAGAAATAGCCTCGGATGAATAAGAGAATAGCCGAAGTGAGGGCTTACGAATCGCCTCAAATAGATATAAGAGAAGGACCTCCAAATCCCGACTCGAAGGGATAAAATAAGAGCTAGCTGGGAACGCCCCAATCGAATAACATAAGATCCACTTTAGAACACCTCCGAACCGCCTGAGTTCAGACCACTTTAGCCCAAAGAAATAAAATAATTATCAACATTATCACGGTGCTAGATGACATCACAAAGAAATCCAAGAACACCTCGGCCTAATAGAATAAGAGCGACCGAGATACAGGTTGAATAAAATAATATCCGCCTCATAATAAGAGTGACACAAAAATGTCTTGGTGAATAACATAATACCTTTGAGAACCATTCGGATGAATAAAATAAAAGATGGCTAAGAATGCCTTCAGATGAAATAATATTCACTTGAATACCTCGGATGAATAAAATAATATCGACTCAGAGTGCCTCGTCGAAATGAAATAAAACCTCCTTGATTCGATTTGGTTGAATAAAATAGCGTAAACCTAGAACGACTTGGCTCGAGCAATTTGGCTTAAAGAAATAAAAACTAGCGACATATCTCGGCTAGGTCGAGTAAAATAATGTCCGCCTCACAATACTTCAATAAGATTAGAAGACCCAACAACACTTTGCCCGAATATGAATAAAATAATATATATCTTCCAATACTTCAATAGAATAAGAATTAGCTCAATAATATATGAGCTGCCTCAGAACACGTTACTAGAATAAAGTAATAACCACATTTAAATGTCTCGGCTGCTTAAGAACACGTGGATTAAATAAAATAAAAACTTCCTCCATATTAACACTTCATAAGTATGTAAATGAATACTCCTCTCCTCGATCAACTGAATATAAAATCATACTCCTCCCGCTTTGCCGATTGCAGGGAATGTAAACTTGATTAATGTCGGTGAATAAGAATGTAGACCGATTGGAGGACTTACGAATTGCCTCTGCCCGCCGTGATAATAAACTCCGCCGTTCTTCCGAAGTGCATCTTATCTTAAACCTAATTCTTCCGATCCACCGTCACACGGGGATAAAATTAATATATAGCTGAATACATATTCAGCTCTTCCGTTCCGCCACCGCACGGGGATAAAATAATATATAGTTGAAGAAATATTCAGCTCTTCCGATCCGCCACCACACGGGGATAAAATAATATATAGCTGAAGACATATTACTCTTCCGATCCGCCACCGCGACGGGATAAAATAATATATAGTCAAGAAATAGTCAGCTCTTCCGATCCGCCACCACACGGGGATAAAATAATATATAGCTGAAGACATATTCAGCTCTTCCGATCCGCCACCGCACGGGGATAAAATAATATATAGCTGAAGAAATATTCAGCTCTTCCGATCCGCCACCACACGGGGATAAAATAATATATATAGCTGAAGAAATGTTTAGCTCTTCCGTTCCGCCATCGCACGGGGATAAAATAATATATAGCTGAAGAAATATTCAACTCTTCCGATCCGCCACCACACGGGGATAAAATAATATATAGCTGAAGACATATTCTTCCGATCCGCCACCACACGGGGATAAAAATAAACTCTGCCGTTCTTCCGAAGTGCATCTTATCTTAAACCTAATTCTTCCGATCCACCGTCACACGGGGATAAAATTAATATATAGCTGAATACATATTCAGCTCTTCCGTTCCGCCACCGCACGGGGATAAAATAATATATAGCTGAAGAAATATTCAGCTCTTCCGATCCGCCACCACACGGGGATAAAATAATATATAGCTGAAGACATATTCAGCTCTTCCGATCCGCCACCGCACGGGGATAAAATAATATATAGCTGAAGAAATATTCAGCTCTTCCGATCCGCCACCGCACGGGGATAAAATAATATATAGCTGAAGAAATATTCAGCTCTTCCGATCCGCCACCACACGGGGATAAAATAATATATATAGCTGAAGAAATGGTCAGCTCTTCCATTCCGCCACCACACGGGGATAAAATAATATATAGCTGAAGAAATGTTCAGCTCTTCCGATCCGCCACCACACGGGGATAAAATAATATATAGCTGAAGAAATATTCAGCTCTTCCGATCCGCCACCACACGGGGATAAAATAATATATAGCTGAAGACATGTTCAGCTCTTCCGTTCCGCCACCGCACGGGGATAAAATAATATATAGCTGAAGAAATGTTCAGCTCTTCCGTTCCGCCACCGCACGGGGATAAAATAATATATAGCTGAAGAAATGTTCAGCTCTTCCGTTCCGCCACCGCACGGGGATAAAATAATATATAGCTGAAGAAATGTTCAGCTCTTCCGTTCCACCACCACACAGGGATATCTTCCGCTTCGCGGGGATAAAAATAATATAATATATAACCGAGAAAATCTTGGTTCTTCCGTTCCACCACCACACGGGGATATCTTCCGCTTCGCGGGGATAAAAATAATATAATATATTACCGAGGAAATCTCGGTTCTTCCGTTCCGCCACCACACGGGGATATCTTCCGCTTCGCCTCGCGGGGATAAAAATGATATATATAATATAGATTCTTTCTTCCGCTCACCACCACACGGGGATATCTTCCGCTTCGCGGGGATAGAAATTTTGTATATATATAATATATAACCGAAGGATTTCGGTTCTTTCGTTCCGCCACCACACGGATATCTTGAGGATAGAAATTTTGTATATATATAATATATAACCGAGGGATTTCGGTTCTTCCATTTCGCCACCACACGGGGATATCTTCCGCTTCGCGGGGATAGAAATTTTGTATATATATAATATATAACCGAGGGATTTCGGTTCTTCCGTTCCGCCACCACACGGGGATATCTTCCGCTTCGCGGGGATAGAAATTTTGTATATATATAATATATAACCGAGGAATTTCGGTTCTTCCGTTCCGCCACCACACGGGGATATCTTCCGCTTCGCGGGGATAGAAATTTTGTATATATATAATATATAACCGAGGGATTTCGGTTCTTCCGTTCCACCACCACACGGGGATATCTTCCGCCTCGCCTCGCGGGGATAAAAATAATATATATAATATATAACCGAGGAATCTCGGTTCTTCCGTTCCACCACCACACGGGGATATCTTCCGCCTCGCGGGGATAAAAATAATATATATAATATATAACCGAGGAATCTCGGTTCTTCCGTTCCGCCACCACACGGGGATATCTTCCGCTTCGCCTCACGGGGATAAAAATGATATATATAATATATAACCGAGGGATTTCGATTCTTCCGTTCCGCCACCACACGGGGATATCTTCCGCTTCGCGGGGATAGAAATTCTGTATATATAATAGGTAACCGAGGGATTTCGGTTCTTCCGTTCCGCCACCACACGGGGATATCTTCCGCTTCGCGGGGATAGAAAATTTGTATATATATAATATATAATCGAGGGATTTCGGTTCTTCCGTTCCGCCACCACACGGGGATATCTTCCGCTTCGCGGGGATAGAAATTTTGTATATATATAATATATAACCGAGGGATTTTGGTTCTTCCGTTCCGCCACCACACGGGGATATCTTCCGATTCGCGGGGATAGAAATTTTATATATAATATATAACCGAGGAATCTCGGTTCTTCCGTTCCACCACCGCACCAAACATACTCCATCTAAAGAGGGAATTTACTGATTGATCCTTGCCTCTCGAGTCATTATGCTTCCCTACTCAATTTACCTCTGCCTTATGCTTTTCTTGAGTTGCTCCGCTCCCGAACCAGCTGACTTCTTTCCTCATCCCTTCCCGAGTCGCTCTATTCTCAACTCGTCTTACTTCGGCCTTTGACCCTTCTAGAGTTGCTCCACTCCTGACTCCTCATACTTCGACTTTTTACTTTTTTTTAGCCACTCCGCTCTTGACTCGTCTTACTTCAACCTTCTACCATTCTTGAGTTGTTCCGCTTCCAACTCGGTCAACTTCTGCCCTCAACCCTTCCCAAGTCGATCGCTCCACTCCCGACTCATCTTGCTTTGGCCTTCGGCTCTTCTGGAGTCGTTCCGCTCCTGGCTCGTCTGACTTCGGCTTTTTATCCTTTTTTAGTTGCTCCGCTCCTGCCTCGTCTTACTTCGGCCTATTATCCTTCTCGAGTTGCTCAATTAGTGACTTGGTCGGCTTCTGCCCTCAACCCTTCCCAAGTCGCTCCGCTCTTGACTCGTCTTACTTCGACCTTCGACCCTTCCGAAGTCGATCCACTCCCGACTCATCTCACTTCGGCCTTCAATCCTTTCCGAGTTGCTTCACTCCCGACTCATTACATAACCCCATGGCTAGACCCTACCGCCTATCTTTACTTACTCCTAGGGTCCCATAAGTTGAGTTATATCCACATCATGTCAACCCCCACTATAAGAAAAAGGGAAATTAGCGACGAATTATTTTCGTCGCTAATACCAAAACGTCACCGTTAAATACATTTCATGACAAAAAACTTGTCACTAGAGTCATTGTAATAAGCTTGTCGCTAAGACAAATTAGCGACAAATTAATTATTTTCGCCGTTAATATTACCGACGGAAATTAAAATGTCACCAAAAATAAATATTTCGTCCCAAAATCTCGACACATTAGCGACGAAATATAAATAATCGTCGCTAACCATCAGTCGCCTGCTCAGAATCGGTCGCAACTCGACTAGCGACTCGACTAGAAGTTAACGACGAAAACACCTTATTTCGTCGCTAAAATCTATTTTTTGGCCAGCCACAGAAGCGGGAGCCCCTCGACTGGAGATACTTTTGCGACGATATTTATAAATTTCGTCGCTAATATCTATTTTTTGGCCAACCACAGAAGCGGGAGCACCTCGACTGACGCCTCGACTAGAGATACATTTGCAACGATATGTATAATTTTTGTCGCCAAAGTCCAATAGCAGTCTAACACGTCAACTGACGACTCGACTAATACCCCAAATCTACTGACAAAACTATAAATTTTGTCACTAATACTCAAAATCCTGAAGTCGTATATCGACCGTTAGCGACAAAATATTAAAAAATCATCGCTAACCATGAAAATACAGATTTCCAAAATTCATTTTATTTGTATTCAAAATCTTGTAATACAATATCAACCGCACAATTTAACTTAACAACATACAACTAAAATAATAAAACTAACATATACATTTAAAAACAACTAACATAACATCAAATTTAAAGTCCAAAACATCCATTTTCACAAATTCATAGTATTAAAATGCAAACACATTCAAATCGAACACAATTTCACTAGCTCAAAATATAAATTTTCACAAACTCTAAGGTGGAGGAGGTGGAGCTGGAGATGATTCATGCATTAATGATTGTAATGCTCCAGGCGCAAGCCGATTTAGAATTGCTTCGAAAATATCTTGTCTTGATCTCATTGATGCAACTCATCTTGGGTGTAATCGAGCTTTAGTTTTGCTAGCTCCTCTTGGGTGGGTGAAGTTGTTCACCGCGATCTTTAGTTAGTTACGGAGGAGGAGTTGGCATCTGAAGAAGTCGATCTAACTAGTTTTGGCCCACTTCAAGTCCTCTAATATATCGAGCGAACAAGTACTTGATCACACACGATCTACAATACATTTGCATCGATGTCATTTTCGATTTCTTGTGACTGGATGTGTTCATCTCGCAGTCTCACCATTTCACCCTAAGAATAACAAACACATTATCAATATGTTTACAAAGAATTACTAATATTTAAAAATAACTTTACTAAATTTTATGGATTATATCTTACGTATGCAGCCTCGGCTCTCTCCCCACTCCATCTTTTTGATGAGGTACAGTGGATTGTATTAAAACGATAATCTTTTCTCGAGGTGATCGATTAAAAATATTATAATGTGTTAATATTAAAAATACCAACCAATATACTGTACCTATAAAATTTGTACTTACACCGTCGTAACTGTTCTGGATGAATGATTTTGAGCCACCTCGATGGGTAAATGGTAATTGTGCTCGATTTTGGGCATTTATTGTCGATCGGGTCTACAATATCAAAATTTGTTAACATAAAACTTAAAACATGAGTTGCACATATTTTAATTTATATATAACTCAGACAATTGGTATAGATTGAGTTACCTAAAATTTCTCTGATTCAAACAGATCGCACATATAGTTCCAATCTTCTTGCGTATCACAAAACTCGCTCGGCATATGATGTCGCCGCTCGGTGGGGGGGATGATTCAGTAGACTCTTATAATGAATGTGCATTTTATTTCGATTATCTTTGTACCTTGTACTCATTAATCTGTCGGTCTTCTTCCTTTCCGATGTTGCCTCCTCGGCAAAACTAATATCAAAAGTAGCCTGAAAAAAATACCAATATTGAATTTTAATAATGAATGATGGTTGATTCTTTAAATAGCAAAATACTCGTACTTACAGATAAATTGAATAGGGAGAAGTAGTGGCCCAGCTAATTCTGGAGGTCATTAGCACACCAGAATTAATGGAAGTCGATGAATTGGGACGCACTCAACGAATTGGTGGATTCGGGTCCATTGACACAAATACGGAAGTTTATGCTGATGTACTAGATTATGAGAACAACACTATTGAACGGGTCCAAATTGGAACTCGTCAATGGGATCGTCTTCTTGACCGAGTTTTACAAAGAATTGGAACTGTCATATATCATCTGTTTATTATCTGCGGGGATATGCTTCCAACTCTTAGCTTGTAGGGGAGGGAACTTAATTGACAGACCTAACTCTGTCATAAAAGCAGCTACATTGGTCCCGATAGGGTGACCATCGTTCTTACGAAATGTAATGGGTAATCTATCTCATTCCTCGATTTGTCGTCGGAGCTGATCGGAGTGTGTGCCTCGTGTCTCTCTAAGTATCGGATGAATTTTAAATCAAAGAATGTTAACAATTAACAAGTTAAATATGTAGGAAACAAAATATACATACTTAAAACCACATAACTAACCAGTAGGAGCAGGAGCACTATCATTGTCAGGCGTAGGCACAACTAGGGGGGGCTCAATTCTCTTAGGTGGCATAGCTATGACATAAGCATTATATACAGATTGACGTATAAAAAAAGATTATATTAAATACATGAAATATAAATGAAGAACAATATAAATCTGTGTAAATATGTCTAATCACTATCATCATCTGAAAAAGATAAATAATCATATGTCTCACTGTCAATTTCACTATCTTCACCATTGGCAATACGATTACTTTGAGCGCTCATATCTAGATCCACTTGTGCATTTGCCATATTAATTTGGTAATTCTCAACATCTAATCGACAAAGTTGAGTTATTGCTAGTCTTCACCGACTACTGAAGTTGAATCATTGGATGAAATCTCTTGGTTTGGCTCCATGATCAAGATATTACCACCATCAAAATCTTGAGATACTTCATCAACTTCAGTTACTTCGTATATATCGTAGTAGTCAACCCTTTGCACGACCTTCCAATGACCTCCATGTTTGATATCATTCAAATAATACACTTGATTTGCTTAGTTTGCCAAAATGAATGGGTCATCATCATACCATATTTTAGAAGTGTCAATACACGTGAGATCATACTCTTCCACCAATGATTTTTTTTTATTACATTGGAACCATTCACACCAAAATAATTGAACTTTATACCTGAAAGAGTAAAATATTTGGACCACATCCTTCAACACACCAAAAAAATCTAAATTGTCCCCATCGTCAGAGGATGGTACACTGACCCCACTATTCTCAGTAGTTATGCGTGAATCACGGGACGTCGTATGATATCGAATCCCATTTACTATGCATGCATCATATAGTTGAACTTCAGCTTCAGATCCCATTGCTAAATAATACAACTCATCTGTGATCTCTGAATTTGTTAATTTTTTTAGCGCCACAATTTTATCCCTAAACCACAGTGGAAAATCTCGCTCATGATTTTGCATCACTTGATCAACATGAATCTTTTGGGACACAAGTTATAGATGCTCACTGTATAAAAAATCAATTTAAACTCTGTGAATGAAATATAATTAAAGTAATAACTTAATGTAAACACTTACTTTCAATATCGGCCGACTTCTTTAGAATTGTTCAGAATGTACCAATGTGCTTTCTTAAACAATGCCAATGGCAATTTTAGACTTTGTTGGTTGCCAAAGACATATTTCCTATGAGAAAACACTTAATTTGCATTTTGATGGTTGGACATCTTTATTCCGTTCTGACCTAGAAAAACTTGTCTCAATCTGACTCATATATAACGAACTGAAAGTCAATGCCTCATTTACGATATACCCCTCTGCAATAGATTCTTCAGGTCGTGCTTTATTACGAACATATTTTTTTAGCCTTCCAAAATATCGCTCAAAGGGATACATCCATCATTAATGGCCAGCCCGACCAACATAGCTTCACGAGGTAAATGGAATGTCAAAAGGACCGTAATGTTAAAAAATGTCGGAGGAAATATCCATTCCAACTTACACAATATCAAAACTATTTGCTCCTCCATTTTACATATGTCCGCTATGTGTAAAGATCTTGCAGTGATCTTTTTGAAGAAATCACATAGCTCGTCGATGGGCTACATATGTCCTTTGGGAAAAATTTACGTACGACAACTGAAAGTATTCTTTGCAACAATACATGACAATCATGTGATTTTAGTCCATATATCTTTCCTTCATTTGCATTGACATGTTTAGATATATTAGCAGCATAACCATCTAGAAACTTAACTGATTTCAAAAATTGATAAAATTCATGCCTTTCTTCCAATTTCAACGTGTAACTTGCATATGACTTCCTAAATTTGTCTCCTACGGGCTGTAAAAGCAACTCACTCCTTTTCCCCATATCTTGCAAGGTTAATCTTGCTTTGAGAGTGTCCTTTGACTTTCCATCTATATTTAATAATGTGCCAATTAAAGCATCACTGACATTCTTTTCAATATGCATCACATCTAAATTTTGTTTCAACTTTAAACCTGACCAATATGGTAACTCAAAAAATATAGACTTCTTTACCCAATTTGTATCATCCGAAGATCGTTGCCATTTTTTACTGAATAAAGAATGCTTACTGAATGTCACTTGGGGCAACACATCTAATTGTGCTAAAATCTCATATCCATTCATTAATCATGGTGATCCTTCTTTTTCAACATTTCCATTGAAATCTTTATTTCTACGCCATGGGTGGTGCACATCCAAGAATCAACGGTGACATGTGTAGCATATTTTACTCCTTAATCCTTGATATTTGGTTTCATTTAGACATACTGGACATGCCCTATAGCCCTTTGTGCTCCATCCGAGCTATTGTATGATGGAAAGTCATGAATGGACCACATCACAACATGTAATTGAAATACTTGTTCAGTTGATGCATCATGTGCTTCCACTCCGTCATCCCAGAGCTCCTTCAGTTCGTGTATTAGAGGTCGTAGGTATACATCTATCTCTTTGCCAGGTGATTTAGGCCCAAGAATTAAAAGAGACATAATCATATATGGTGGCTTCATCATTTTCCATAGTGGCAAATTATAATTCACAAGTATAACATGTCACATACTATAAGCATTTGATGTGTTTCCAAATGGATTAAACCCATCAGTACCCAACCCTAAGTGAATATTTCGTGGATCACTTGTAAATATTTCATGTGCATTGGCAAATTCTTTTCAAGCTTCACTATCAACTGGGTGTCTTAATACACCATCTGTTTCAACTCGCTTTTCTTTATGTCATCTCATCTCTTTGGTCGTATGCTTCAAAATAAACAACCTCTTAAGTCTTGATTTCAGAGGAAAATATCGAGACTTTTGTGAGGATTCTTTTTCTTATTCATCCCTTCGTACTTGTATCTCAGCTCCTTGCATACTGGACATGCATCCTTATTCTCATGCTCTTCCCAAAATAATATACAATCATTCTTACAGACATGTATCTTCTCATATGTCAATCCTAACTCTTTTAATAATTTTTTGGCTTCATAATAAGAGTTTGGAATCGCATTCGGTTTAGGAAATGCCTCTTGCGATAATTGAAGTAGCGTATCAAAAGATTTATTGCTCCAGCCATTTAACACCTTCACATGCATTAGATTCACCACAAAATTGAAAACCGAAAATTTAGTACAATTGGAATAGAGTTCTTTTTGTGCTTCTTCCAACATTGAAATATAACTTCGTCTACAATCATTTGCATTTGTGTTTATATTTATATCATCTGATTGAGGCTCATTGTTGGTTATATTTTCTGTATTTTGTAAATCAGTAAACATGTCTTCAAAATTATCTTCGAAATCATCTACTTCAACATCAAAATCATTCTCATCTTGATTGAAAATATTTATACTATCGGATGATGTAGAAGCTTCTCCATGAAAGTTCCAGACTTTATATAATCTATCGAAACCCCACCTATAAAGATGTCCTCGCACATAATCCAATTCATACTGAAACAAATTACCACACCGTCGACATGAACAACGAATTTTTGATAAATTCAAACTGATCATGTAATTCTCTACAATATTTATAAACTGATTCAACCCATTGATATATTTAGGGCTAATCCGATTCTGAATCATTATCCAACTTTTATCCATATTCTTAAACCCTGGTTAAACATATATACAATAATTTTTATGTTAATTTTCAATAAAAGGAATTTACTAACTCAAATTTAGTTATCACATACAAAATAATCACACAATTTATAATTTAAACCTCACACAACATAACCTACAATTTGCATTATAACCCTGTGTTTATCATCGAACATTATAATCTAAAAATTAGAAAATCCTAAACTTATCCTCTAATCGTAAAATACTCCTAAAATAATCTAATTGACAACATATCTTCAAATGTATCATCTAGGCAATAATTTATTGCTTGATTACCATGAATACATCCAAATCTAAATGATAAAAAAACCCTAAATTCATCGTCTCATCGCTAACAAAATGCTACCAACCGTATATACTACAACAAATTTGACTTTTCACAGCGCGCAAATATGATATCCGCAGCACGCATCACATGCTGCACAACACTAAGCTGTTGAAAATCATAAGGCATTCGCAGCGCACGATCGCACGCTGCGGTTATGTATTCGTGCGCGCGATCGCGATCGCGATTAAGTGCACTTACACACGGATCGTGATCACGCCGCTGTGGTTAAGTGCATTCGTAGCGCACGATTGCACGTTGTTGTCAAGTGCATTTGCAGCGTGCAATCGCGCGCTGCGGTTAAGTGCATTCACAGCGCGCTATCGCATGCTGCGGTTCAGTTCATTCGTAGCGTGCAATCGCACATTGCGGTTAAGTGCATTTGCGATTACAATCGCGCGTGTTGTGGTTATGCATTCGCACCGCACAATCACATCTTTGCGGTTAAAGCGCATTATAGTACACACAATTGCATGCGGTTCTATGCATTCGCGATATGCAATCGTTCATTGTGTTTAAGTGCATTTGCAGCGCACAATCGTGTGCTACGGTTAAGTGCATGCACAACACATGAAAGCGAGTTGCAGTTAAGTGCATTCGCAGTATTGTAATATCAAAACTCAAATAATTATTATCCAACCCACAAATACCACACAATTATAATATCACATATAAATACTATACCCATTTTTAATATCACATACACACGATTATAAAATCAAAACAAAACAATTATAATACCATAAATAATCATCACCACCACTTAAATAGCTAGTGTACTAATTATTCACTTAGTCACAGAAAATAATTCAAACAAATAACATAAATTCACTTACATGATTTCTTTCCTACAAAATAATTATTCATTTAGTCACATAAACAATTCAACCAGTAACACAAAACTATACACTTAGAGAACCAAGCGACTGTGCTTCCTATTGCATCCTCAAGAAAATACATTTCATCATTGGGTCGAATTAGATCCACCTAATCTAGCAAAACTCTATCAATCCAAGCTTTCCAACAAGATCCACCAAGAGGAACATGATATACTTTTGCTTTTGGATATGTGGATGCAATTCGACCTTCTGCAACAACTCCATCACCAGACCAATGAAGCATCTTACATTTAGTATTAACACTGACATCTCCACAATTCACGTTCTTCAATTTTCCCTGTATAACAATAAAAAATTATTAATGTTCCCAAGTGTACTTTTATAACAAAACAGGTTATTAGTATTAAGAGAGAGATTCTATCATGTAAAAGAAATCACAATATTCCTCATATCAATATGGTTACCTGAGTTGCAATATTGTCATTCTTTTTTGCTCCATTGACATCACTACCACCACTAACATAATTTCTAATATCGTCATCAATGCCACCACTAGCAACCTAATTTTTTAAATAATATTATCATAATTGCACATTCACTAACAAGAACACAAAAAAAATAAATAGGGACAAATAATAAAATGTTAAGTTTTCTATAAACAATTCACATTCTTCAATTCACTATGGAACCTACAACCACATCAAGTATGTTGATAATACAAGTTTCTTCTTATCAATAGTGCCAATTGACAAACATGAGACGTGCTTGCCTATGTTAGCATGTATAAGTAGATAAGCAAAAGTGCATGCCTTTTTTATGACAAGCTCCTCGGACAATAAAACTAACATTTTTTATAAATAATTGTTTATGAAACAATTATGAAAATTAACAATCTATTGCACTGTTTAGATCATAGTTTATGTAAAATAAGTCTAAACCTGCACCAGGAAAAGGATTATGACGATCAATAGTGCGGTGGTTTCTGCGAGGTAAGTGTGTTCGTAGATTTTTAATTAGGGTGGACTCTACTAATTTTGGCATGCTTTATCAGTTTCCAAAGGTATTTTGGTGTGGATCTACTGGATCGAGATGGAAAACTTAAAGCAACGATCAAGCGTGTATGGATGCGTGATTTTTAAGATGAACTTGTTTGTGATTTAATAAAAGCACCATTTTACTATCTTCCCTCTACTTACAGATTTATGCTATTTATTCTCCTATAGAGGGACCATTAAATCTACTAGAGGTTATCTTTCTTTTTATACAGATCGTCCTAGTTTGCTTCTCTGTTACAGATCGTCATAGGTTTTCCCCCCATAAAATAGAGAACTATAAAATATGAAAGCTTGTATCCAACGAACTTGCAAAATCTTGTGTAGCAGTAACCCTTAATTTCGCAGATAAGAGATAGGAACCAAAAAAGATGAATCATACAACAGATACACGCTCGTAAACAGATCAGAAATAAACTTTATAGCAAAGTTGAATATACCATGCGCTGTAAATCAAGAGGTATATTGATCTAAGATACTGCATGAATAGCTAAACACTATGCATAGCTACGTTTGGTACGGGGTAATGTAATCAACCTTGTAATGTAATCAAGTTTGTAATGTAATGTAATGTGTATTACATTACTGTGTTTGGTTAGCGATTGGTGTGTAATCTTTGATTACAAAAGTGATTACATTCGTTTGTTTGGTATCCATATTTGTTATAAGGAATATAATTCATATTATTATAAAATGACAAAAATACCCATATAATTTCTTCTTAAGGTAATTCGCCGCCGATCAATGTCGATCGTCGGCGGTCGTCGGCCGCCGATCGCGTCGTCGATCGCCACGGGCCGATCGCCGATCGTCGCCCGTCATCGGCGGTTATCGACCACCGTCGGTTGAGTCGCCACCGTCGCCGTCGCCGTCGCCGATCGTCATCGCCACCGCCATCATTGTCGGCCCGGTCGTTGATCGATCGTCGCCGTCCGGTACGGACTACCATCATCATCAGGCCGACAACCGTCACCGATGGTTCTGCGGTGGTCGTTGTTGACGAGCGTCGAGAAACAATGAGAAAAATAAAAGAAGGATATATTTGTCATGATAAATATTGAGTCCAGTAATGCAATCAATCGGATTACATAGTTTTTCTTCAGAATCGAGATTACGGATCTTGACTCTTATTTTGTAATGCAATTACATTATATTACATCTTTGAAATTAAACAAAATAAATCATCTTGTAATGTAATCTTGATTACATTATAAGCCTGATTACCCCGTACCAAACGTAGCCTAAGCTTTCATAGATCAGATCAAAACTTGTTAAAATAGATCGATCTGAGGTAAACTAACTGGAGAAGAAACAAGTAGATCTTTGAAATTTACGGAGATGAAAAATGAGCCCTATTCCACAAAGGACTCAAGATCCATACTTTTTGTGAAAAACACCCTCGTAAACCTGCAACAGAGAAGCAAACTAGGACGATCTGTATAAAAAGAAAGATAACCTCTAGTAGATTTAATGGTCCCTCTATAGGAGAATAAATAGCATAAAGCTGTAAGTAGAGGGAAGATAGTAAAACTGTGCTTTTATTAAATCACAAACAGGTGCATCTTAAAAATCACGCATCCATACACGCCTGATCGTTGCTTTAAGTTTTCCATCTCGATCAAGTAGATCCACACCAAAATACCTTTGAAAACTGATAAAGCATGCCAAGATTAGTAGAGCCCGCCCTAATTAAAAATCTACGAACACACTTACCTTGCAGAAACCGCCGCACACATGCGTTTGGGGCAAATATGGCTTTATGATGACACTGATGCATAACAGTATTAATCCCTCCTCAACGTTAATCCTATTTGTGTTCTAATAACAGTATTCATCCCTCCTCAACGTTAATCATATTTGTGTTCACTAGGTTCATTTATGGTCATTTATCAGCAAGAAGGATAACCAATTTATAACTTGCAACCATCTTCTTCATTGAAAAATAATAAACAAATGGGATTCTTGTTGCCCTTGCATTACGTAAAAATCTTTAGATACTAACTTGCAAGATAAGTGTCGATGGACGTAGGCTGACGAATGGAGATTGTGCGTGGGAAAGAGGTGGACGATGGCCGACGGATGAAGGCTGACGAGCGAAGGATGTGCTGAGAAAGCGACGGACGGAGATCAGGCCAGCACGACGAAGGGTGAAGAGAATGGATGGAGACGGAATGTGGTGAGCGTGAGAAGATCGTGTAGAAAGCGATGAGGAAGGTGAAGAGAATAGCGCCCGTGAGAAAGCTGCGGTGAGAATAAGGTTTGAGAAATTTTTAACCTAAAACAGAATTATAATTAATTAGTAATATAATTAATAAAAATGGTAATGAATAGCAATAACTGTTGTAAGATAAATTTATTCGAGGATTCTTTCTAAAGTTTTTTTAGTTATATATAATTGGATTCTTTTTATTCTTCTCGTTGACAAACGTGTTGTTAATTTTTTTTTAAAAAAATATTCTCCGATTAAAAAATAATAAATTGTTTAATACTAATAGCAAATGTGTTGTTAAATTTTAAAAATTTTAGTTTTGTAATCATACAAATATAATATTATTCGTATTAGATTATTGGCGCACTATGAAAAATTTAATTTTTTATAATTATATTTTTAACTAGTATAAAATGCATGCCGAGAATAATATTAACAAATTTAGTTATTATCAATAAGACTTGATTAGCATTCTGCGAATAGTTTATTTTTTTATAATGAAACTTTTGATGGCGTGCAAATTGTATACTATTATTATTTCATATTAACAAGTTTAGTATTATCTGCAGCACGCTTGACTGGCACGCTATGAAAAATTTAATTTTTTATAATGATACTTTTAACGGCGTGCAAATTGTACGTCATTATTATTTCATATTAACAAACATTGTAATATCCGCAGCGCACTTGATTGGCGCGCTGTGAAAAATTTAATTTTTTATAGGGAGACTTTTAACAACGTGCAAAATACACGCTATTAATATTATCTGCAGCACACATGATTGACGTGCTGTGAAAAATTTAATTTTTTATAATAAAATTTTTAACAGCGCGCAAAATGCACACTGTTATTATTTAATATTAACAACGTGCACTGTACACTGTTAAAATGAGTATTGACAGCGTATTATTTTTGCATGTTGTTATTTGTAAAAATATAATATTATCCGTAGCATACAAAATTGGGTGCTATTATTAACAGCGTGCTACAATTGTGCGCTGTTGATAACGTACTGCGGAAAGTCATATTTATTGTAGTTATATATATAATCTATAATAATCTTAAACCCTAACAAAACCTTAAATTCATCGTCTGAGTATAACAAAACTCTAAATTTATCATTTAATCATAACAATCATAACAACAATATAAAAAACCCCTAAATTTATTGTAAAACTTTGAAGAAATAATTTGGATAAACCTAAGTCTTCGTGTCGAAGGACGAGCTTGAGATGGCGTTGAGAAGAAGCCGGAGCTAGAGACCAGAGCTGGAGAAGAAGCCGCCGAAGCTGTTGCCGAGCCGGATAATTGACGGAAGAGATCGAGCAGTTGTCGCAGGCGCCAGAGAAGACAAGTCGCACGCCACACCAACGAGAAGTTGGAGCACAGAGAAGCCGGAGTTGGAGTCGGAGCATGGAGATGAATGAAGATTCGAGCGGAGCTTGTCGCCGGAGAGCAGGGAAATCGCCGGAAGATGGAGTCGCACCGAGAAAATGGGGGAATCGGGCACTGCCGAGGGTTTTCTACGCAATTATTAGCGACGAATTAACAATATTCGTCGCTAATATAATAAATATTAGCGACGGATTTTAAATATTGGTCGCTAATATATTTTTCGTGAGAAAGAGGTGGACGATAGCCGACGTATGGAGGCTGACGAGCAAAGGATGTGCTGAGAAAGCGACTGACGGAGATCAGGCCAGCATGACGAAGGGTGAAGAGAATGAAGACGAAGGGTGAAGAGAATGGATGGAGACGGAATGTGGCGAGCATGAAAAAATTGTGTAGAAAGAGATGAGGAAGGTGAAGAGAATAGCGCGCGTGAGAAAGCTGCGGCGAGAATAGGGTTTGAGAATTTTTTAACCTAAAATAGAATTATAATTAATTAGTAATATAATTAATAAAAATGGCAATGAATAGCAATAATTGTTGTAAGATAAATTTATTCGAGGATTCTATTTAAAGTTTTTTTAGTTATATATAATTGGATTCTTTTTATTCTTCTCATTGACGAATGTGTTGTTTAATTTTTTTTAAAAAAATTATTTTCAAATTAAAAAATAATAAATTGTTTAATACTAATAGCAAATGTGTTGTTAAATTTTAAAAATTTTATTTTTGTAATCATACAAATATAATATTATCCGCAGCTTATTAGATTATTGGCGCACTATGAAAAATTTAATTTTTTATAATTATATTTTTAACGGCGTACAAAATACACGCTGCGGATAATATTAACAAATTTAGTTAGTATCAACTGCGCACTTGATTGGCATGCTGCGAATAGTTTATTTTTTTATAATGAAACTTTTGATGGCGTGCAAATTGTACGCTATTATTATTTCATATTAACAAGTTTAGTATTATCTGCAGCACACTTGACTGGCACGCTATGAAAAATTTAATTTTTTTTAATGATACTTTTAACAACATGCAAATTGTACGCCATTATTATTTCATATTAACAAACATTGACTTGATTAGGCGCTTGCAAAAATTTAATTTTTTATAGGGAGACTTTTAACAACGTGCAAAATACACGTTGTTAATATTATCTGCAGCACACATGATTGACGTGTTGTGAAAAATTTAATTTTTTATAATAAAAATTTTAACAGTGCGCAAAATGCACACTATTATTATTTAATATTAACATGCCCTCTATCGTTAAAATGAGTATCGACAAAGATATTATTTTGCATGCTATTGTTTGTAAAATATAATATTATCCGCAAAGATACAAAATTAGGTGTCAGAAACTATTATTAACAGCGTGCTACAATTGTGCGCTGTTGATAACGTGTTGCGGAAAGTCATATTTGTTATAGTTATATATATAGTCTACAATAACCTTAAACCCTAACAAAACCCTAAATTCATCGTCTGAGTATAACAAAACTCTAAATTTATCATTTAATCATAACAACAATATAAAAACCCTCTAAATTTATTGTAAAACTTTGAAGAAAGAATTTGGATAAACCTAAGTCTTCGCATTGAAGGACGAGCTTGAGACGGCGCTGAGAAGAAGCCGGAGCTGGAGACCGGAGCTAGAGAAGGAGCCGCCGAAGCTGCTGCCGAGTCGGAGAATCGCCAGAAGAGATCGAGCAGTTGTCGCAGGCGCCGGAGAAGACAAGTCGCACGCCACACAAACGAGAAGTCGGAGCACAGAGAAGCCGGAGTCGGAGTCGGTGCACGGAGATGAAGGAAGATTCGAGTGGAGCTTGACGGAGAGCAGGGAAATCGTCGGAAGATGGAGTCGCACCGAGAAAATGGGGGAATCGGGCGCGGCCGAGGGTTTTCTGCACAATTATTAGCGACGATTTAACAATATTTGTTGCTAATATAATAAATATTAGTGACGGATTTTAAATATTTGTCGCTAATATATTTTACATTAGCGACAAAATATTAAATTTCGTCGCTAATATTGATCATCAGTCAACTAGTGGGATTGACGACTCGACTGCCAGTAATTTGGTCGCAGTCACAGAATCGAGTTAACTCGACTAGCGGCTCAACTGATATGTTTGCGAGAAATTTAAATATATCGTTGCTAATATTCAGTCGACTAGCGGGATTGACGACTCGACTGTCTGACATTCGGCCGACCACATAATCCAGTTTACTCAACTAGCGGCTTGACTGAATAATTTGCGACAAATTTTAATAGTTCGTCGCAAAGTAGTTTACGATGATTTTATATTTATTTGTCGCTAAGTATTATTTTATGACGAATATGTTTATATCGTCGTCAATATATAGTATATTGGCGACGAAATGTTATATTTCATCGCAAATATAAGATTATTTTGTGACGATAGATTATTTCGTTGCAAATATCTAGTTTTAGCGACGAATTACTATTTCGTCGCTAATATTTCATCGCTATTTTCCATTTTTCTTGTAGTGCCCCCCTCCCCTCTCAAATAGTCAGGCGAATAAGTATGAAGATCTGACATTACATGATCGATTTTCTTTGAGCTTGCACCGTTCTTCCCTTAGGGTTGTGAAATTCTCCTTCTCGGAAATAATCCGGAGGTGGAGAAACCTCTTACAAGGGTTTACAATAAATACAACAACCAAAATACAAGATACAAAAGCAAAATAAATACAGGTAAATAAAATTATTCAAAATAATGCTTTTACTTGAATGCTCTTTTGGTCTCTTTGGATTGCTCTTGAAGGTCTCGAATACAACATCACTTTCTCTTCAAAATCGCCCAAAAAACCACTGTCAAAATCCTCCTTGGCGAGATCCTTTTAAGCCGTCGCATCTATTGGATTTCCACCTGGCGATTGACTATCAAAAGGCCCCAGTCAACTATCCACCTATGGTTGTCTCACAATTGACTAATCCAAGTTAGATTCTGCCCAATGTATACTTGAGCAATTAACTACTATTACCATTAATTGACTTCCAAGCCTTCAGTCAACTGCTCAATTGACTATGAAATATTTTGTGCTTGTGTCCATTAAGTCCAGTCGACTGCTCATACATGAGCTTGATCGCCAAGGTGTTGAACATTGTTTCAATCGACCAAAGACACCTTTAGGTTTCTCGAGTACCAGCGGCCAGTCGACTACTTCTCCACAACCGTCGACTATCGAGTACCATGACTATTTTCGAGTCATACAGTGCCGAGCATCCAGTCTGAAATCTGAGCCCCACGGCGAGAGTCAGCTTTACTAGACCAGTCGACTGCCACTCTACAGTAGTCGACTGCATATCACCCAGTCTGAAATTTGAGTCTCACAACGGGAGTCAGTTTCCTAATTGATCAATCGACTGGACATTACCATAAGTTGACTGGTACACCTCAAATATGAGATTTAATCCAAGTATGATCCCCTCATACTTGATACTCACCTTAGACCTAAACCTAAGCCTTCTAATCACCTTTATTAGCCTTACGCCCTCAGGGTCCATATAAGTTATCCACGACTCCTTCACCCTTCGCGCTAGCCTTCAGGTGTTTCCATCAGCTTTGTCATGTTGTCGGATACCCTTAGCCTAGACCAAAGCCTTCAAGCCACTTCTATCATCCTCACACCTCTATGATCCATCATCCTCCATGACTCGTTCATCCTTGCACTAGCCTTCAAGTGCTTCTATCGGCAATGTCATGATAATGGGTCTACTTTGCCAGAGGCCGCACCTCAAGACTTCTCTATTGCTAAGCCTCAATGCTTGGACTTTCACTGCCAAGACTGCACACTTGGACTTACATGGACAAGACTACACCCTTGGACTTTCTTTTGTCAAATATCTATATTTGGACTTTTATCTCCACGACTACACACTTAGACTTTTTTCCTTTGCCAAGTATACATACTTGGACTTTCCTTTGCCAAGACTCACCCTTGGACTTTTCCTTGCCAAGTATACATATTTGGATTTCTCTATTACCAAGAATCCATTCTTGAACTTTCCCTTGCCAAGTCTCCAAACTTAGACTTCCCATTCGAGTCTCACTTGAGCTTGGTCAACCTTTGATCCGAGGTTAATTGCTCCAATAATCTTCCTCAAAACAATCACCCCCATATGACCTTGGATATCCCAATCATCTACTAGTCATATGATCAACATATGGTCAAAGCATATTGTCAACCGTATTGACAAACATCAAAACACTATTCGAGTCCCACTCGAGTTTGGTCAATTGTGACCTAGGTCGATTGCACTAACATATATTAGTTGTTACAACATTGTTGAGGTATGTCACTTGATCTCTTCTACAATGTGTATCCATTTTTTTTTGTTACATTATGTGTTCACGCTTAGGTTTAAAGTAGGTCTTTATATAGTATAATTACAAATCCAGTTAATACGCGAATGTAAATGCACCATTGGTTGCTTAATGATCATTATGAACTTTCAATGAAAGGCCATGACAACACGATGTTTTGTTATTGTTGCAATTATTATGGATATGTTTGTTTTTTATATATAAATTTCACTAGTTCTACCATAGAAGACATTATTATTCTGATCTGATTATTACTCAGAATGAGTATGTATTATAATGTTATACTGCAGATATTATACTAGTACACGATGACTAGATTATATTGAGAGTTATTGGGGATTGATAAGTATTGATGTTATTGTAATTCAAATTTATTTAATCTTTTACTTATTATTTCGAAAAATGAATCTTTGCTTCATCACTACAACAAAAAATTGATAAACAACGTTGTCTATGATCCAAAAAATCATTGGTAAATCGACCCGTTGTGAAAAGTGAGGCGCTCAAAGACAACAGTGAAAAACCGTTGTCGATTTAAGGAAAAGACAACGGTTTTTAACCGTTGTCCCACTTTTCTCAACGCGTCGATTTACCACGGATTTTTTGGATCAAAGACAACGGTTTTTCACTGTTGTCTTTCAACTAAAATTACAACGGATTATAACCATTGTCTTTGAGCGTCTTATTTTTCTCAATACATGGATTTATTATAATTTTTTGAGTTATAGACAACGATTGTCAACCGATGTCATTTGTACTGTCATTGTTATTTTAACCGTTGTCATTTCTCAACGGTCACTCTAGAAAACAATAATATTAGTAGTTGTGTCTTAAATATAAATCATACAACATCAAAAAGAATTATAGAAAATACATATACACCCGTACTTGTAGCTATGTAAAGTACAAGCTCACATCATCCCATTTTAAATGATCACTCTTAAAAACATATATAAAAAAGTACTTGTAGCAAAACAACTACACATCATATGCTTAGTACTACACCAAAAGTATTATGCATAATAACCAAAACATTTATAGATTACCACATCTAACCAAAAGAGATATGCACACTTAAAATTCCTAATCATCAAATATGTGATCTTGTATGCATTATTCGCTCACTTGACGTACTTCATCAATTTCCTTTGCAGCTATCACAGATTTTGCGAACTGCATGTGAGTAAATGAATGAAAATGTAAACACTTTGAGTACTATGTGATAATTAATTACACAAATCATTTTACAAATATGTTTCAATAAGAAAATTTAAAAATATGCCTAATATTACTATTTGCCGTAGGGAAGCCTCGTCAATGGATACGACGCCTTCAATTATGTCTCTCATATATCGCAAAACGAAATAACCGCATTGAGCTCCATCTGGTTGAAGGGGAACCTATGATGAAAAAAAATTATAGTAGTTATGCGGAGATTTTCACAAAGCTTTTCTCAACGAGGAATAACACAAGAAAGTATATCATTAAAAAAATTATTAAAGGAAATACATTAAAGTATAGATTGTCACGCCCTGAGAGTATGCCGTGCCGAAAAGCAAACGGACGGCATCTCCCCTGTACGTGGCAATATATCGGGTTAATACAAGGCCCGTAGGCCCACAACAACAATATGATATACACAGATATCAACATATCAAACATACTAAACACAGCGGAAACAATACAAACAGATCAACAAGATACAAAGACCAACTGTGCACTCCGGAGTGACTTGACACGACAAGAATCATAACAGAAATCGAATCAAAGACCAAATACATACAATATGTCCGTATATCACAAATACGGAAACAATACAGGGAAAAACCCAAACCAACAATCCGTAAGGATACAACAACACGGAAAATATATCCATCCGTCCGGTGTGAGATGGGATCAGCTGGCGGAGCTCCGAACGTCCAAGAAATCTTCTACCTGTTATCTGGGCGACAGGAAGCCCAGGGTCCAGGGGTGGTGAGTATAAACTCAGGGGTAATATATAGAAAGTGCATGAACAACATATAAGGATAGATCTACAAGTATACATGTGAAGATCTACAGGTATACAGCATGAGTCCAATAGACATACAGTTCAATCCAACTCTAATAACAAGTAACTACTGATGAAGTCATACTATGTATATACTAGACTAATCAATCAACATAAAGTAATGTACCACGCATCTAATCGGCCTCAGACACCATATGCTAGATCATCTGAGCATTTACAATAACATAACTCATATAACGTACTAAATCAATCCCATACGACCCGTACTCCAACATATGAACAATATATGTTCACTGTATAATCCGGTCCGTACCACACAATGACATGATGCTAATCAAATGCATATAACAGTCTGAATCAACGTATGTATCATGCTCAACACATAGCAGTATATAAAATGCAAATGACATGTATCATGATGACAAGCATGTGCAACAATCATAGCTCAATCAAATGCAGCATGTCACAGGCATATGTAAAACATATATCAAATACATGCATACATATATATCTGCAATGCATATGCATGGTCATGTCTGCGCACCCAACTCACTACCACGACCCAGTGTGGCCTAGGTGGCACGACATGACAACTTTCCCGACTCCAGCTGCCACCACTCTCGAGTGACCGAGTTGGGTAGTATGAAACAGTAGCTAGCCCGCCATAGAGCTATATGCTACCCACACGGGGGTCCCTGCTGCTAGCTGCTCCGTCCCTATCCATGAGTAGACGAGCACCGCACCCAGGACAACTGCACATCACATGACCACTGTCTATAGTGGGTGAGTGCACTAACTACCACTCCGCACAGTGGCCAAGTGCGCATCTCTAGCTACCACCATCCATAGTGGCCGAGAACGGCACGCACAACAATGCTCTGCCCTCAACCCTCCAACCACTACCCCGAGTGGCCGGGGAGGCAGGATGACTGACGACTCGTCTCAACCACAAGGCACTCACGTACAAGATGCATGAAATGTAATGATGCATAGCTCACACACAAATCCTCGCAACACTCCCTAACTCACGGGGAGACTTAGTCAACCAAAAGTCAACCATGCAAGGATGACTAATCCGTAATCACAACCTATTTACCTATGTACAGATAAATAGATCCGTCAAACTAACACACTGATATGTATACGATACAACGACCGACCTCATAATTTGGACTCATCACCTAACCTAGTGATGCAACCCAGTAACCCAATCTGAGGTCATAAAAATAACCCTAACCACATGTACTTACTAAACATCTATCAGCTAACACATAATAGGATTTATAGTTCCTATCCGTGCTAGATAATCAATGAAGTAACAGAGTATATATCTCAAAGGTCAAGGCAGTACAAGCATATGATTAAATATGAGTGGATCTAAGGTAAACAGGTATATACATATATCCAAGATCATGCACTGGAATTGATCAAAACTACCAGACCAGGTAGATATTACCCACCTGATACGAAGCTCGAATAATCCTCACGGTCGTGACCTGCTTCGTATCCCAAACCTGTACATAATAGCAACAATGATTGAGTACAAGTATCCAACAAACGTAGGAACAAAACACTACATCATTCCTATACTCGCATCCTTTCCTCGTCTACGAATTAAAACTCAATTATCCCAATCTGATACACCATAACCACACTCACAATAGACCACCAACATCCAAAGATCTATTGAAGTAAATAGATCTAAATACACTCAAATAACTATCCAATCATCTAAACATAATCTCAATACTCAGAACAACCAAGCTCACCACGATCAATCACACCCGCTACTCATCATACAACCATGAACATAAATCATCTACGGATCAACAACCATCCATTGGACTCATAACCGACAACAACACAACATCATAAATGACCACTCTAAAATTAACAACAACAAACAACGATTACACTCAAATCACACGGCCTTGACCTCCTGGATCGATGAGCGTAAAACCTCCCAACTCATCCACGAATAGATCACCACATATATCAATCACCATTAACACAACCACATTGATCTATAGACAACACCTTGAACAGAACAGAAAAGGAAACGAACTCACCGGCCAAATCTTCACCGGCAACAGTTTTCCCCAACTGCCTCCTCAGCTCACACAACCACAGAACCTTCGATCGCCATAGTTGCTCTACAGCCACCATCTATTTCCTCCCTTAACCTCAGCAATCACCCAGATCAATACAAATCTTACCACATAACAACATCTCAATCGTAATTGCAATTACACACAAATAATGAGATAACAAAGCTTTACGGTTCTAGATCCCCGGCCATCCACCTCCCTGTTGAACAACTGAGCTCCACCACTGCCAAAACGATCCAAGCTAAATCAGAAACCCCCATCGAGATCTCATCTCACAAGAGGAAGAAGATATACCTTTACCTATCCTCGACAGGAATCGTGAAATCCATAGCTAGAACCTAGATCTCATCTCAAGGTAAGAAGGAGATCAGCTCTTACCTGGATACGATGCCAATGGAGCCGATCCGGCTTCCCTCATCGCCGGCAGACATCAACGGCTGCTCACTGCTGCGGCGCCAACATGTCGATCCACCGAAGGAATCGCCGAGATCCCCATTCGAGAACTCACTGACCTTCGGCCAGAGATCAGCCAAGTTGGCGGCGCCGTCGACTTCTCTCACCGGGACGTCGACGAGCTGAGGAGATCGGCCGACGAGTGCGAAGCGAAGAACCGAGGCGGAGAAGAGAAGGAGATGGTGAAATCGCGATGCGTTCGTTTCGTTCGGTAGGCTTTAAATGTCGTTCGACCGATTCGATTAAACCAACCCAATCCAATTTGGTTCAGCCCTTAACCCAAGTCAAACCAATCAGCCCAAGCCCAATACAGCCCAAGCCCATTCCAAATCAAGCCCAATTTCAAATAAGCCCAATTTCCAGCCCACAGATTCTAGCCCAATCCGAAACCAGCCCAATGGACTCAATCCAACTAGTTAAACCCAATTAACCCACTAATTAAATCCAATTAATTAAAGGGTTAATCCATAATTTTTTTTTTTTTTACTTTACATTCTCCCTCACTTATAAAAATTTGGTCCCCAAATTTCGGACTCATGTACTAGTACAAGATGTCACAATAACCATCTCAAGTATCCGGAGCAATGTCACGCCTCAAGTGACTAAGTGGGTCTTGAGCTCAGTATTACCTTCCAGCTCTCATATACATTGTCAATCAACCTAGTACAAGGTAAATCACTGTATCAAAGTGGAGCGCTATACCCGTAACCGATGGGAGACTTTGCCCTAATCGTAAGGTGAATCATGAATCACTATCTGAAATGATACTCAAAATTTTTCCATGGATATAATTCCATCAAGCGATCCAACGACATCCATCTTACTGCTCGGAAGAAAATGAGCGAACCTAGCTAATCGATCATCGATTACCCAAATCCTATCAAGTCCTTTCCGATTTCTCGATAATCTCTCAACACAGTCTAACGTACTAGGATACCACTTCTATCTCGGTACATAACCCTACCGATCACAATATTCCACCTTTGCTTGTTGGCATACCCAACATCAAACTACGAAATCAACCGTGTTCTACCTGACGTTCCACCATAAAGGACGTCTCAAACTCGCTATTTTCGGATATACTCCGAATAAATCATCACTCTCGAATGAAGAGTCTCCTAAAACACTCTTCCTAAAGCGAATGCAACTCTGTAACCCACTATTCTCCTCGGAAACGGAGAATTACTTTCTCACAAGCGAAACCAATCTTGCTAGTTTCTCAACTAGCATACACATAATATACGTCTCATTCAACTGCATCGGGATCACTTCTAATCCCTGAAATGATGCCTCTGCGTACAATACCCTTCCATCCATATCGGACGGATTAACTAACACTGACACAAAAGTCAGCCACCTTCTAGGCCCTACAACCTAGCCTCACAAACTTCCGACCAGGTGATTTCCATCACCTTCTTGGTCCAACAAATCAGCGGTATAGTATCGCTAGAACATCCTATCCTCATCTATGGTAAATACCAAATCAACCTAGGGAACCATAACTTCCCTTAAGATCGTGAATATATCCATAACTATATCATCCACAGATGTGATGACAATCAATCTCAAATACTCCAAGAGTACTTGATTCCTCCAATCCATGAACGACTAAATCGTCGATAGGTCTAACAACATTATCAACATTTCCTAAAATTCATACCAAGTATGAAATGTCGTCTTCTACACACCTGTATCCCTTTTACTCTAAGCTACAGATAGCTCAATCATCACACTGACAATGATAATTGTATGACACTAAGTCACTACAGTATCAAACCTCCAGTCGTAGGCCAACCCTAGGATATACACAGGTGTCATTTAGCTGATCTAAACGAATCATCTATCCACAACGAAGGATATTCATTCACAACAACTACTGCATTCCAATCGTCGATAATTGATGCATAGACTCAAAGTCTGACTCTCTTCTAACAAAGAGTTACAAGTCTTCTCAAGAAGAAATCCTAAGACAAATAAATCTCCCATAGTGTTTAGCAACAACGATACCATAAAATCATCTCGGTATGAGGTCCCTAATATCGGGAACTATTTAAATCACCTCAATCGCATATTCCACTTGCCCATGCAGTGACAAGCCCGGGAGTTCATCCGAATCTATATCCGAATACTCTCGAATTATACGTACATCCGAGATACAAGTTATACCAACGCTCCAACAATCCAACTATCCGTAAGGATATGTCTATCATAGAGGTATGTCTAGCAAAGGCTAAGGGTATCCCTTGACTTCGTGATCGTTAGTCAACATTTCACCTAACGGTAGAGATACCACCAATCCGCAAGTCGATAGGAAACCCATCTAATCCCATCTAAGAATGTTCTAGATAAAAATACCATAAACTACCGGTATCTCTCGATATATCCGCAAATAGGATAACCTAAAGTAATACCCGAAGGACCGATCCTTGGTCTTCCATACTTCTTCTCGAGTAATCTTGTAAACTTGTCAACATACATTACGGATGGTGAGCTCATGTAGATGCAAAGACTATCATGGAGAAACTGAAATCAACTACTGGAACTGAGGTACTAACTGCAACAACTGCAATGGATATGGTAAACATTGTCTTGGCAAATGATACATATCCTATCAGTATATCAAGAATCATCAACATTGTCATAACACGCTCCATCTCTGTAAAGGTATAGCTGCGAATCGAGAATACGCGTAGATACGACCATCATCATCGTAAAATCTCTCCTCTGAATAAAGCATAACCACGTCTGGGAAAGTAACGGTTGTCGCTGCGAAAGGTAAATTGTTGTGCGAAGATAACATTTGTTGTACGAGATCTTCTAAGATATCTTGGTATACTGAGTAACTTACTTCTTTCGGATGAAAGTATCAAAGAACTCAAACTATATCTGGGATAGTAGATCGCTGCTGATGTGATAACCTAATCTTCTGTAATAATCTCGGCTTTCGAGGTTGTGGATCGTCCGCTCGAAAGCATCATCCATGGTCTTCAACTGAGTCTTCAAAATACATACTCTCCTCGTAGATACCGGCTGCTTATAGTAGAAACAGATACAATAGTCCATCGGATAATCTGGCTCTGTGTCTCGTCGTAACCCGCACTGTACACACATAATCTCCTTTCGGAGTCTTTCCTCTGAGTTCGCTGATAAACATGAGAAGCTGCTGACAATCTGCAATCGGTCTTCTATGATCGAAAAACTCTCCAATAGTCGCTCGTGACTCATGACTTTAATCTTGCTCCTTTTATCCAACATTCGGAGACTTCTAATTCCAATAATTTGACTTGCAATATATGCTTATCAAATCTCCAACTCTTAAAACACTTGCTACGGAGTCATTTCTATACACATGACTCGATCTATGCACTTCCGATAGGATCTGGTAGAAGATCCAAACATCATGATCAAGATGTCAGCCAATAAACCCGTGGGTGGCCAAAACCAACTCAATCACATTCTTGGGCTATTAAATGGTCGTAACCTTCGCAAGTCTAACGACTCTACATGATACTCCCATTACCAAACGATCACCTTACTTGATGCCCAAGAATTCCCTGACAATGAGTCAAAGAAGATGACGTAGAAAAATACTATCTCACAACATCACAACACCAAGTGATGTTATTTCCGTAGGTTATTTCCTATATCTTACACTCAAGCCTAGGCTAAATCCGATAATGGTATGCAAAACTTAGCTTCCTCTGTATAACACGAGTTAAGTACTCAAAAGTACCTTCAACGTTATACAACCTAGAACGACCATCTCAGAGATCAAAATCTCTATGAATATCTCCAGACTAATCCTCTACTATCTACATCAGCAATAGTGTACTCGCAGTCATTACCCCATAGGTAATGATCTAACTAACATAATTAGTGAAAATCTTAGGATCCATAATCCTTGATCTTCCACAAGAGATGTGACTACTAACCTGCTTTCCGACTCGGTATCAGTCGGCTCTCAAAGGTAATTACCTTTTCGATAGTAAGTACATATCTAATAACCTCAACATATCGTTCCCGTGGTCAAACTCAAACCACGGTTACGAATACTAACCAATATCCTACAAGGCATCCATGTTATAAGCAACTAAATGCATAACCAATAGAAGGATATGTAATAACAATTAACATACCTTAACCTTGTAGATCAGAAATGTCCAATACCGTATCCCAACTCACAAAACCAAAATCGAGTAAAGCAAAACTCGATGTCCGAACGAAATAAAATCCGAAAATGGACTTCGCAACCTAGGGCTCTGATACCAATAAAATTGTCACGCCCCGAGAGTATGTCGTGCCGAAAAGCAAACGGACGGCATCTCCCCTGTACGTGGCAACATATCTGGTTAATACAAGGCCCGTAGGCCCACAACAACAATATGATATACACAGATATCAACATATCAAACATACTAAATACAAACAAATAATACAAACAGATCAACAAGATACAAAGACCAATCAGACTAGTGACTCGGATGACGACAAGAATCATAACAGAAATCGAATCAAAGACCAAATACATACAATATGTCAATATATCACAAATACGGAAACAATACAAGGAAAAACCCAAACCAACAATCCGTAAGGATACAACAACACGGAAAATATATCCATCCGTCCGGTGTGAGATGGGATCACCGGAGCTCAACGCCCAAGAAATCTTCTACAGTATATGCGGCCAGAAGCCCAGGTCGAGGTGGTGAGTATAAACTCAGGGGTAATATATAGAAAGTGCATGAACAACATATAAGGATAGATCTACAAGTATACATGTGAAGATCTACAGGTATACAGCATGAGTCCAATAGACATACAGTTCTATCCAACTCTAATAACAAGTAACTACAGTAAAGTCGTACTCAGTGTATATACTAGACTAATCAACTGAACATAAAGTAATGTACCAACGTACCTAACGGTCTGTAACACCATATGCTAGATCATCCTGAACAGATTTACAATAACATAACTCATATAACGTACTAAATCAATCCCATACCTGACCAATACTCCAACATATGAACAATATATGTTCACCTGTAATAACAATCCGGTCCGTACCACACAATGACATGATGCTAATCAAATGCATATAACAGTCTGAATCAACGTATGTATCATGCTCAACACATAGCAGTATATAAAATGCAAATGACATGTATCATAATGAACAAGCATGTGCAACAATCATAGCTCAATCAAATGCAGCATCTCACAGGCATATGTAAAACATATATCAAATACATGCATACATATATATCAGCAATGCATATGCATGGTCATGCCTGCGCACCCAACTCGCTACCACGACCCCAGTGTGGCCTAGGTGGCACGACATGACAACTATCCCGACTCCAGCCGCCACCACTCTCGAGTGACCGAGTTGGGTAGTATGAACAAAGAGCTAGCCCGCCATAGAGCTATATGCCCACACGGGGTCCTGCGCTAGCTCGCCCGTCCTATCCATGAGTAGACGAGCACCGCACTCAGGACAACTGCACATCACACGACCACCGTCTATAGTGGGTGAGTGCGCTAACTACCACTCCGCACAGTGGCCAAGTGCGCATCTCCAGCTACCACCATCCATAGTGGCCGAGAACGGCACGCACAACAATGCTCTGCCCTCAACCCTGCAACCACTACCCCGAGTGGCCGGGGAGGCAGGATGACTGACGACTCGTCTCAACCACAAGGCGCATCGTCCAAGATGCATGAAATGTAATGATGCATAGCTCACACACAAATCCTCGCAACACTCCCTAACTCACGGGGAGACTTAGTCAACCAAAAGTCAATCATGCAAGGACGACTAATCCGTAATCACAACCTATTTACCTATGTACAGATAAATAGATCCGTCAAACTAACACACTGATATGTATACGATACAACGACCGACCTCATAATTTGGACTCATCACCTAACCTAGTGATGCAACCCAGTAACCCAATCTGAGGTCATAAAAATAACCCTAACCACATGTACTTACTAAACATCTATCAGCTAACACATAATAGGATTTATAGTTCCTATCCGTGCTAGATAATCAATGAAGTAACAGAGTATATATCTCAAAGGTCAAGGCAGTACAAGCATATGATTAAATATGAGTGGATCTAAGGTAAACAGGTATATACATATATCCAAGATCATGCACTGGAATTGATCAAAACTACCGGACCAGGTAGATATTACCCACCTGATACGAAGCTCGAATAATCCTCACGGTCGTGACCTGCTTCGTATCCCAAACCTGTACATAATAGCAACAATGATTGAGTACAAGTATCCAACAAACGTAGGAACAAAACACTACATCATTCCTATACTCGCATCCTTTCCTCGTCTACGAATTAAAAACTCAATTATCCCAATCTGATACACCATAACCACACTCACAATAGACCACCAACATCCAAAGATCTATTGAAGTAAATAGATCTAAATACACTCAAATAACTATCCAATCATCTAAACATAATCTCAATACTCAGAACAACCCAAGCTCACCACCAATCAATCACAACACGCTCATGCCGTTTCTGACAACATACAACCGTGAACATAACCAGATCATCTACAGATCAACAACCATCCATTGGACTCATAACCGACACAACAACACAACATCATAAATGACCACTCTAAAATTAACAACAACAAACACTGATTACACTCAAATCACAGCCGCCAACCTCACTGGATCGATGAACGTAAAACCTCCCCAACTCATCCACCGAATAGATCACCACACATATATCAATCACCATTAACACAACCACATTGATCTATAGACAACACCTTGAACAGGCAGAAGGAAACGAACTCACCGGCCAAATCTTCACCGGCAACAGTTTTCCCCAACTGCCTCCTCAGCTCACACAACCACAGAACCTTCGATCGCCATAGTTGCTCTACAGCCACCATCTATTTCCTCCCTTAACCTCAGCCCAAACAATCACCCAGATCAATACAAATCTTACCACATAACAACATCTCAATCAGAATTGCAATTACACACAAATAACAGAGATAACAAAGCTTACCGGTTCTAGATCCCCGCCGGCCATCCACCTCCCCTGTTCCCGGAACAAGCCCGAGCTCCACCACGCCAAAGCGATCCAAGCTAAATCGAAACCCCATCGAGATCTCATCTCACAAGAGGAAGAAGATATACCTTTACCTATCCTCGACAGGAATCGTGAAATCCATAGCTAGAACCTAGATCTCATCTCAAGGTAAGAAGGAGATCAGCTCTTACCTGGCTACGATGCCAATGGAGCCGATCCGGCTTCCCTCATCGCCGGCAGACATCAACGGCTGCTCACTGCTGCGGCGCCAACATGTCGATCCACCGAAGGAATCGCCGAGATCCCCATTCGAGAACTCACTGACCTTCGGCCGGAGATCAGCCAAGTTGGCGGCGCCGTCGACTTCTCTCACCGGGACGCCGACGAGCTGAGGAGATCGGCCGACGAGTGTGAAGCGAAGAACCGAGGCGGAGAAGAGAAGGAGATGGTGAAATCGCGATGCGTTCGTTTCGTTCGGTAGGCTTTAAATGCCGTTCGACCGATTCGATTAAACCAACCCAATCCAATTTGGTTCAGCCCTTAACCCAAGTCAAACCAATCAGCCCAAGCCCAATACAACCCAAGCCCATTCCAAATCAAGCCCAATTTCCAGCCCACAGATTCTAGCCCAATCCGAAACCAGCCCAATGGACTCAATCCAACTAGTTAAACCCAATTAACCCACTAATTAAATCCAATTAATTAAAGGGTTAATCCATAAATTTTTTTTTTTTTTAACTTTACATAGATAATGCAATACCACTTTATTGTACTCATCAATTAGCAATATGTTTGGCAAAGAATCCACTTTATCATGCAAAACAAAGCATATAAAAATGTGCTATCACTTTATTAGAGGGAAAGTGTTACACAAAGAAATTAAACTTTAATATGTAAAGACAGAAGAGCACGAAAGAATAACTAATAGATTTATTTACTAAAGGACCTATTGCAGGCACAAAGGGAAGTACGACAGAATTAATGAATCATTATGTTGAAGAAGCTTAATGACTTAATGCAACCACATATGCATACACATGGTCGCATAACTACATATCACATATGGACATGTATGAAACGTCAATTGGTTGGCCCAAACTTAACTAACGTAGATTTTGAGGTAACTAAATATCTATACAAAGGAAAAGTTACATAAAGAATAATTGACACATGGAAATATAAATGAACGATTAGGTTGATGTTAGATTTAATACAAAATTGACAAAACAAGAAGGAAATAATAAACTTGTTTCAAAGATAAAAAAACTACCAATTCATCACCTTTATAGGAAAAAATCATGACCGAGTCCATATACATGAAAAATTGATCATATTAATCACTAAGTATGCAAAAATCTATCCTTCAACAGTATTCATCATGCCAAGATTTACCTTGCCTTTCAACTGAAGTTTGAGCCCTCTTGCTCGGCAACACATTATGTTCGCAATTGGGACTTCAACTCGGTTCATAAGCACTGAAAAGCATTAGTGGAGCGTTACCTTGTCTGACCACTAACATTCCATACGGTGAAACTAATGTTCTTGTACTCAGCAGTCTCACATCGAATCTGCATTAAGACACATCTTAATTAACAAATGCATAATGAAATAATGCATATCTAAACTCTTAATTATGGATGGTAAATTAAAGAGCAAAGAATCGATTGCCATTTTTAGCAAGTTGTAATCTGATCGCCTTGAATCTTGAGTGATACGAGCATTTAAAAGAATGTGTCGATGAGAAACTATTTTCGAAAGGACGAATGCCATTCTTGTAGGAGTTGTCAACATTAATACAGTAATTTAACATAAACAAAAAACAATGAATCTGCTAGCTATTAACTCCATTGTCATTCAAATTCAAGGACATGACCATGTGGATGGCTCTTAACTTCATGCAGATTGACATGCAAGTTAGCTACACGGTTTGATATTAGTGACACGAATGATAATTTGCACAAAAAAAATGACTTACCTTATTGAAGTCCAGAAGCATTTGTGTTTTTTAAGCTTGGATATAATTCAATCAGATCAGGACACTCATCCTTATAAGAGAGGATATACTTCTTCAAGAATCTTTTCTATGAAATTCTCAAGTATGTTGATGATTTGCCATCAGTTTTGCATATCCCTGGACTTCAAGCATGTCAAAACCTGAAATCTCAGAATCAACTTTTTCTTCAAGATAAATGTCACACACCGAGAGTATACCATGCCGAAAAGCAAACGGACAGTATCTCCCCTGTACGTGGCAACATATCGGGTTAATACAAGGCCCGTAGGCCCACAACAACAATATAATATAAAGATATTAACATATCAAATACAGCGGAAACATACTACAGATAAAACAAACTACAAAGACCAAACTGTGCACTTTGGAGTGACTTGACACGACAAGAATCATAATAGAAACTACATCAACGGCCAAATATATACAACACATCCGTATATCACAAAATACGGAAACAATATAGGATAAAATCCAAAACATCAATCCATGAGAATACAACAATATGGAATACATATCCATCCGTTCGGTGTGAGATGGGATCAACCAAGTGAGTCAACGTCCCAAGGAATCTTCTACTACATTGCTTGGGCGACAAGAAACCCAGGGTTCGGGGTGGTGAGTATAAACTCAGGGGTAATATGTAGAAAGTGCATGAACAACATATAGAATAATGAGATCTATAAGTATACATGTCAAGATCTACAGGTATACAGCATGAGTCCAATAGACATACAGTCCTATCCAAATCTAATAACAAATAACCACAGTATAGTCATACTCAATGCATATACTATACCGATCAACTGAACATGAAGTAATGTACTCACGTACCTGACGGTCTGCAACACCATAAGTTATATCATCCTGAACAGGTATACAATAACATAACCCATATAACGCATAAAGTCAATCCCATACCGACCAACACTGACATATACGAATGATATAATCACCTATAATAACATTCCGGTCCATACCACACTATGACATGACGCTAATCAAATGCATACAACAGTCTAGACTAACACATATATCATGCTCAACACACAGCAGTATATAAAATGCTAATGGCATGTATCATGATGAACAAGCATATGCAACAATCATAGCTCAATCAAATGCAACATCTCACAGGCATATGTAAAACATATATCAAATACATGCATACATATATATCAGCAATGCATATGCATGGTCATCACTGTCATGACCGGCCCAACCACGACTCCAGAGTGGCTGTGGTGGTACAACATGACAACTAGCGACTGGGCCACCACTCTCGAGTGACCGAGTTGGGTAGTATGACTGAGTAGCGTATAAGCGTAAAGAGCTAACTACTCCTAGGGGTCCCTGCTGCAAGCCACGCCGTCCCTACCCATGAGTAAACAAACGCCGCACACAAGACAACTACACGTCACACAACCACCGTCTATAGTGGGTGAGTGCTAACACCACTCTGCACAGTGGCCAGGTGCACATCTCCAGCTACCACCGTCTATAGTGGTCAAGCGCGGCACATCCAATGCTCTGCCCTCAACCCTGCTACCACTACCCTGAGTGGCCGGGGAGGCAGGATGACTGACGATCCGTCTCAACCACAAGGGAGACCCAGTCAACAGCATGCATGCAATGTAATGATGCATAACTCCATACATGTATCCTCGCCACACTCCCTATCCACGAGTCCCGTCAATCAAAAGTCAACTATGCAAGGACTACAATCCACAAGGCTCTCTCTATCGCACATAGAGTCATACACATCTGACAATCAACCATGCTAAGACCTCTAGTCAGTAGCGAGATACTATCGACAATCCATATAACCATACACAGATATACAATCCATAATGGATATACCATCACGCTAGGACCTCTAGTCCATGGCTACATACTGACAACCACACACTTATCTATTCACAGACAACTAGATCCACCATAGATGCACCACTAATACGGGTATGATATAACAATCGACTCCATAATCCAATCCATCACCTAACCCTAGTGATGTAACACAGTAACCCAATCTGAGGTCACAAAGATAACCCTAACCACATGTACTTACTGAACATCCATCAGCTAACACATAATAGGGTTTACAGTCCCTATCCATGCTAGATAATCAATGAAATAACAGAGTATATATCTCAAAGGTCAAGGCAGTACAAGCATATGAATAAACAAGAGTGGATCTAAGGTCAGAGTAACAGCATAAGTCCAATTCATGCACCAGATTTAGATCAAAACTACCTGACCAGGGTAAATATTACCCACCTGATACGAAGCTCGAATAACCCCCACGGCCATGGAGCTGCTTCGTATCCCAAACCTACACATAATAGAAAACTATGTTTAAGTTTTATTACACAATGAATGATCGAATCAAATCCTACATCGACTTCGTATCTCGATCAACTAGATTGATATAGTTATCCAATTATCCTAATCAAGTCTTCACATCTATCCACATATTGCATCATCAGCCAACCACCATATCAGATAAACCAAATTCCATAAATCTACAATCATATCCTCCAACAAAACAATATTATTCCAACTAAATTCACATTTAGCTATCGACCAGAATGTTACACAATCTTAGGATAACAAATTGCAACGTAATAGCAAATCTAAATCAATTTGTGAACTACATCCACCACAATTCCAATAATCTTAAACCAAAACATTACAAACTGCATAATCTATAGGTAAACCACCCCTCAACAATCAAAACCATCATCCAAACCAATTAAAACTTACCTCACAGCCTCATCCGGAAGATTCAATCCACTATAGTAATCCTCGTTCACCTGTAACCCATTTCAACCTTCAAAATTTAGAAGTATATTGATTCACAATCACCAATAACCACAAAGCAATGACATAATATCCATATCAACTACAAATCATAATTTCCAACTTCAAGCTTACCCATCCGAGCCTCACTTCCACCGCTTCGTTGATCCACATTCCCCTCAACGATTCACTGCCCAGCTTCTCGATCTACAAACAGAAATCCAAAATAGCTCGTGATCAAAGGAAAACGAAGACCCAACCAACCGATGAGAGTCCAATAACCAATCTGAGATGTATTCCCGCGGTGGTGACTGAAGGTGAAGCCGGCGATGACCTGAGCTCGTGCGGCGACGACGACCTGAGCTCAAGCGACAATGAGACTGCACACGGGGAAGAGAAGAACCAATTGAGCGACTCAGGTGAGGGCCGCGGTAGTCCAAGATCTCGACGGCATCGGTGGTAGATCTAACTCATGAGGGTCAAGGATCGGCGGTCTTCCGCTCGAGGCAACCTCCGGCGACCTCTGATGACCAGGTGACGGCAGCGAGGTTGTGGCTTGCGATGGGGAAGGCGGTGATCGAGAAAAGGCCTCGCGGAGAAAGAATCGTGACGTATCGCGAGAAGAAATCGGGATCGAGAAATGGGAAAATTGTGGCGAGGAAGAGGAAATCGGCACGCGGTGAAGGGAGGAAGAAATCACGATCTGAGGAAATTGGGATCGGGTTCTTATAAGCTAACCGATTCATTTGGGTTGGCTCAAGCTTGACCCAAATCTAACCTAGGTTAACTCCGTGTTAACTCAAGTGACCCAACTCCCCATTTACACTTAAATCTTCCTCATATGAACTCCTTTTAATCAGGAAAAATTCTAAAAATTCCTAAAATTCCATGAGCTAATTCTCAATTAGCAAGGGTTATTTTTTTTCCGTATCTTACACTAAATGTCAAATTATTGGACACATCACACTAGAGACGAAGCAAATCCAACTTCATTCATAAAGAACTCCATTTTTCTCTGCAAATTCCGTATTTCTACAGGAAAAAGTGACAAAAAAATTGAGACTGAAACAAGGTGAAACTTTGAAGACAAAAGATCTACATGAGTACAAACCCAATCCAGTGCCAATCCAGGCACAAAGATCAACCCACTTGTTAATTGGAGGAAGCGGATCGCCACCTCGTGATCTAAAACGGAGATAGCATGAAAAGATGGGATCGGAATCACACAGGGATCATGAGAGGCGTTGGACGGAGGAGACAGGTGGATCGGAGGAGATGAGATCGCGAGGGGCCTTAGGTTCTTCTCTCATCCCTTTCGCCTCCGACCTCCCCTAGTAGAACCGACCTCCCTGCGGCGCACTAACTGAAGCGGCGGCGGAGCTGCGACTGATCGGTGCGGGCACGAGCGCGGTTGAGAGAAGAAGTGGAGAGCAGCGGCGGAAGAGGGGATAGGGCACGAGGGAGGGAGAATGAGGGAAATAGAACATATGGTTCATATATATACTCATATAATCTTATGTTAATTAACTAAATTTACTCCTCAATTAACCATATAACTTTAAATTTGTCACAAAAGTTTTAAAAATTAAAATTAAAATTTAAAATAGTTAAAATTTTATAAAAAGATATCATCAAAATAAACATTCTCATTGACAACGGATGATTGCACCATTGTCCCAACTGTTGTTAAGATAAAAAAAAATTCTTAAAGACAACAGTTCTAGAAAACCGTTATAAAATGTATTGTTGATTAAAAAAAATATAGTTAATGACAATAGATAGTGTAAAATCGTTGTCTTTTGTATTATATGGGCCCTCAAAGACAACAGTTTTGTCAAAAATCATTGTCTTTTATCAAAATCACAACAGTTTCTCCTAAAACCGTTGTCTTTGTGGTGTTGTCTTTTAGTATTTTTATTGTAGTGCGTGCAATTTTATTCCCAATGATCTACTGTATCTGTGTACATAATTAAAAAAATTTAAAGAACGTCAGTATGTGTCTGGGTTTACATGGAGGCATGTAGACCAATATATAATTACAAGTTAGCAATGAAGAGACCATTTGTTATTTTTAATGATCCACTATATGCTCTCATTTCATTCTCTGGAACTACTTTGTATTTTTTTTTTCAAATTTTGTTTTAGCAACTGTAAAAATGTACAACAATGTAATGATGATGGATGTACTAGTTTTTCAGTCGGATTTAATGTTAGAGATTTAAAGTATATATATGCTTGTATTTTTGTGATAAAAGTGATGAATATAGTTTTTTTTTTAATCTTGTTCTTTTTAAAAAAATGAGTCTGTTATTGAATGTTGCTTTGTTAATAAATGACACTTTTTCGTTGAATAAAATTTTATTATTATCTTAAATGGTTTGTGAATGTTGAATGTATGGTGGTTTTGTAGATGTTGAAAGACCAATTAAATAATTTGTGAATGTCGATTGTATAATGGATGATTATAATGTATCGCTGAATGTTAAATATATATTAAATTGAAAATTTGATGTAAATAGAATTTAAATTATGAAATTAAAAATGGCTGTGAAAATTTTGATCTAAATTTAGTAACAGAATTTTGATTTCGTCACTAAATTTAACGACGGAATTTAATATCCGTCACTAAAATTAGTGATAGAAATTTAATTCCGTCATAAATTTAGTGACAGAATTTAATTTTGGTCGCTAAATTTCATGACAACGATAAAATTTCATCACAAATTTAGTGACGGAATTAAATTTTTGTCGCTAATTCGATTAGCGACCAAAAAATTATTGACAATTTTTTTCCATTACTAATTGATCCCTAAATGGATTTAACGATCGATTAGCGTTGAAAATTTCCGTCACTAATCACTGCACTTTTTTGTAGTTTGGCAGGCTTGTAATAATATTGAAGGACAGTTTGAATATTAATTAAGCTACCAATCTCGTTTGGAATGAAGTTCTCTTTTATAAAATCCACAAATGTTAAAAGAGGCATACTTGACTTACATGGGTGTTGTATGATGTTCGTTGTGCCTCCTGCCATTCCTCTTGTCTAGGCAAATACACGAAACCAATTCCAGCATTTACAATCCATTTCCTTGCATTCCCTTGCTTCCGACTCAGAGACCATCGATAGTGCCATCTCTCAGATGGCATCGTACATCTTTACATATATATTTGTCCACAAAGGTGCAATATGCATGATTGTGAATGACAAATGAAATTTTGGAGGAACATTAATCGATAGAAATGTTCCAGATTTCCTCGAAGAAAAGTAGCCTCATCCTGCCTAAACTATGATAGATTCATTCTATTCTTGCTCAGTCAACAATCAATTTATTTGCCTCATAATTGTCTAGTTGGATCTATCTATTGGCAAGGCAAGTTGTTATCTAATTGTATCCCAATAAAATTATTCACGAAATCAAGTTTGATTTACTAAGTCAAATTAAGCATAAATTTAATTTGCCTGCCTGTATGGAAAAGATGATCAATGATGATTACGGATTTAAAAAGAAGACGCTACAAAATATTTAAATCTCAAATTGCTCCTTCAGATATCTCATCCTTATAATTAAATAATTAATTTCTGAGCCCACAAAATCTGTTCAAGTTGCACGAAATGGCAAGAAACATTTTGTTGGGGAAGACGACGTGAATCTCTCTCTTTCCAATCCTCGCTTAATTAATGCAATCTCTTCTTCGAACGTGTATTTGATTAACTTATCTTGGACAATTCAATTAAGTATAAACAATGTAATTAATTTTTTAAAGTTAACTAATAATTATTTAAGAGAGTTTTGTAATTTTGATTGATTGATCACTTGTCTCTTAATTATGGTGCAAGTTGGATGATGGCTGCCTCTTCATGGAAGTTTTCTTTGATCCATTGGAGTGGATGACAGCAACTCTTTTCCTTGGAGTGAAATATGGCGAAATTTGAAGTGCTACTATTTCAAGATATTGTCGTTGTATTTTGAGAAACGAATTGCTGCTATCCATAATCTTTAACGGAGCAATCATTTTAAAGAGATAGTATTGAACACTAGCCTTGACGATTACAATAGTTTTAAATATGGCTAACTCCACCTAATTTACCTCATTTCCATGACGTCAATGAAAGAATGAACAGAAAGTCAATAGGAATTTAGATACAATTAATATTTATTCATTCCTTTGTTAAAGACTTTGTAAAAATATCGCCACCGGTTTTATGGGACAACACAATTACTGCCCGTTTTATAGATGCCTTCTTGGATGCCGTCTTTGGTCGGTAATTGACTTTGCTTTGTATTATTTATATATGCCAACTGGCCACTTCGCCTAATTTAATTAATCCGGTTAATTAATTAAAAGCACAAAAAATATGACCGAGAATGAGCATGCATTTAATGAACATGATTGACTACGCGCTCAATGAGACTAGCATTGATCAAAAACACAATTTAAAAAGTTTTTTTTTTAACTTGATGATCCTTCTAATCCCTCCGCCAATTAATTGAGGCTAAGGGAAAATATAAAATAATTCTTTAAAAATAATAAATTATTGGTCCACTTGATATATATCTCATTTTTATAATTAAATAATTAATTTTAAGTCTGAAATTTCTAGAAAAACTCTATTGAGATAATGCGTTTGTTGACTTCGTATCCATTGAATCAATATTCATACTGATCCAGTTCCGATTTGAAAAATCAGAGAATGGATTGTCTTCTTGCCAAGTCCATGATCAAATCTCTTTTAGAGAAATGGTGGCACTGCAAGTTGCGTCAATCATTCTATTTATATGATATGAAAGAAATGAACGTATGAAAATGATTTAATAATAAGTATTCTATGAAACTTGCAAAATTAAATATAGGTTGAGATGCATAACTATGCAAACACTTAGACGCCCTTTAATATTCTCTTGAGGGCAATTTAGGAAATCTATTTTAGAAAATAAATGTCTTTTTGATAAATATGAAAACTAAGTATGTGTCTTGAATATTTTGGTAAATTGCAGTTGAAACTACCTCGACGAGTTTGCTTTCGTTCTCGAGAAGTAAGTAATTTTCAATTTCGTCATATTTCCCAGATAATCATGTTCTTGATTTGTAATATAAAAAAAATAATGGGCTACTTGATCGTGCCAATACTTTAATTTTCATGTCTACTGATTATTTGTGGGTACAGTATTATTATTATTATTTTTTTATTTTGGCTCATGTCAGGTTTACTACGGTTTCAATTAGATGGTTGCAATTTAGATATCTATTGTATATGTTTGAAAAACAAAAATTGGCTAGTAATTTATTTATTATAAACAGCGTGAATAGAAAGAAGACGGATACAATTGATATAGTTAGAATATAATCGTCAAACGTATTGTCTTCCTCAACATAATTTTTTTAGATTTTGTAAGTTCAAAAATTAATTATTTAATTATAAAGATGAGATATCATGTGAATGAATAATTTATTAATTTTTAAAGAATTATTTTATATTCCCTTAATCTCAATTCGGGAAAGGATCGGAAGAATTTATCATCAAGTTAAAAAAAAAACTTTTTAAATTGTGCTTTTGATCGCGTGAGAGTGCTAGTCAACCATGATAATCACATGCATGCATGCTCGTTTTCTCTCATTGTTTTTATGCTTTAATTTTAATTAATTAACCCATTGATTATTAAATAAGGCGAAGTGGTTGCCATTGCCATGTATAAATAATACAAAACAAAGTCAATTGCAGGGATCTACAAAACGGCATTAATTGTACTTTTACTGTCCCATAAAACCGGTGGAAGTAGTCTTTAATTAACAAATGAATATATATTGTTTCTAAATTACTATTGACTTTTACGTTCAACCTTTGATCGACGTCATGGAAGTGACGTAAATTAGATATATGGTGTTCGTCATATTTAAATTAAAACGGTAATAATTTTATTGGCACCAGAGTTCTAGATTGCGAAGTCCACTTTCGAATTTTATTTTGTTTGGACATCGAATTTTGTTTTACTCGGTTTTGATTTTGTAAGTTATGAGATCTAAGCGTGTAGGGACATCTCCGAGCTATAAGGTTTAAGGTATGTTAAAAGTTATCATATATTCCTCTATTGGTTATACATTTAGTTGTTTATAATAGAGAATGTCACGTAGTATGTGTTGTATAAAAATTTCTCTCCTTCAGAGGGGAGATCTGCTGCACTGGCTTCGGACAGTCTTTTTTTTCAGGTTCGGCGGAGTTGAAGGCAGAGTCGGTTCGGCAGAGCCGATTTGGTAGAGGTAGTTCGGCAGAGCGGATTTTGCAGAGCTGGTTCGGAGCGATTTCTGAGTCGATTCCACGGGGTGGTTCTGCGAGCCGATTAAAGCAGGGTTGGCCGATTTGATTCGGTGAGCCGATTGGTACTGCGAGCGATTTTGCGGTGGTTCGGCAAAGCGATTCTGAGTGGTTCGGCAGAGCGATTCACGAGTGTTCTGCAGTCGATTTTTCAGAGCCGATTCGATAGAGCTAGTTCGGTAGAGTCGCGAAGCGAAGCGAATGGCGAGGACGGTCTTGGCCAGGCTGGTTAAGTAGGCAGTCTTGGCGAATGGTGAGCCGGTCGGTTGTTCCGCAGCACCGTTCGGTGTCGAGACCTGTGGTTTCAATAGTGTCCTTAAAACAAATTCGTCCCCTCTTCCGTGCTTTCGAGGGCGATGGACGACTGTTTCCCAGGATAGTACAATAACGGAATAGGGAAGCGATCAAGCCGCAGTCATCTTCCGTGAGCCAAAGAAGGGGGGAGGAGGAAAGGAAAAACTTTACGTTTCAATGCCAAGCATCAATGCATACGTTACAAAAAATGGAACGAATTAGCAAAAGGTTGGATCCACTTTGGGCAAATTATGCCTCAATCGGTCGTACATTCGACGCGCGCAGGTCGCGCTCGCACACGAGTCGCCTTACGGTAGTGCAATCCGGGCCCTGAATTCACACCCCCCCTGCGCACCCACGCGTAAGAGAGAGTCTTTTCCCTTGCATATATTCACAACTACAATACTTGTGATACATTATAAACCAACCAAGTTGCCCCTCAACTTCCAATGTGGGACTAAACTCCTCTACAAGAGGGTTTCTCCATCCTTCCATTTCTTTGTTTCCATTCACATATCCAACAGTATGTTGGTCACTATTTATAATCGTGAATTGAGTTGACTACGGAAATAACATATTGAGTCTATTAGACAGGTACCTACTTTCGAAAAGATGAATTATCTTTGAGAGTCGATCGAATCGAAAACAAAAGTGAACTCCGTTAAAATCACTGACGATAGCATTATTGGATTTTTTTGGCCTGGCTCAATGCCATGTTAATTCCATCGGATTCTATCTGGGTGGTGGCACGGTGAAAACTGACAATGTGACTCTTAACTAACTGTCCATATTAATTCCATCGGATTCTATCCTGTCGTCTTCGCTTTGCTTTGTCGTGGGAGTGTTTTAAATAAATTTAGTAATTATGTTTTAAATAAATTTGGATGTTTGATGTATCGTGGGAGTGTTTTAAATAAATTTGGTAGTTGTATTTTAAATAAATTTGCACGATCAATCAACCTAATTGATGTGCGTTTGGTGTTTTCAAATTTTGTAGTTCTATTTGCTTTAATAAATTATATTGTTGGTTTTTCTCATATGAGTTTTAATTATATTTTCAATGTCAATTTTCATTTGATCTGACACGACTAAAGATATTTGTTCCAATATATTTTGCTAAGTATATTGCAAGAAAATGAATTCGACACGAAATTGTAAATAAATTTTTATAGATAAATATAAATATAGATATCTATTTGTCAAAAAAAATCTGTTAATAAAATTTAAATAGATTTTTTATTTGTATCAATTAGAAATAAATTTGTTAAATAATTATAAATTTGTTTTATTTTAATAAAATAAATGTCTAATATAATTTATAGTTATATTTAAAATCTGATTAACCTTTACAGCTCGGATAGAGAGGAAGAATAACAGGGATTCCCTTACCCTTTATTTTTGATAATACTTATTTTTGACATATATGTTTGTATCAAATTATTTATTATCTAGAGAAATATTATGTTATATAATTTATCTGTGAACAATTTTATTATTCATTGTCCGATCGAATGTGCATTATAGTTCAATTATTGAATCCTACAGAATCGGATGAAGAATAATGAATGTGCTCATGAATGCTACGGACGAGTTGTATATCGTAATATTTTATCATTATCTATATGATATGAAAGAAACGAACATTTGAACATGATTTAGTATTATATCAAATAAGTAAAATTAAATTGTTTAAGATTCATACTTATTCAAACACAAGGACGTCCATTATTATTTTTTAAGGGCAATTTAGGGAATATATTTTAAAAAATAAATGTCTTTTTGATAAATATGAAAACTAAGTGTATTTCGATAAATTGCAATTAAAACTGTACTGCAAATTCTCCTTTTTGAGAAGCAAGTAATTTCAATTTCGCCATACTCTTATGCGTTGGTCATTTTTCTGGAAATCATTTGTCGAATTTTCAAGAGAGGTAGAATTCTCATGACCGTAATAGTATAACTCAATTTGCCAAGGTTAACACATGTTAGATGGTCGTCGATACTTTCGGACAAATACCATTCGATGCTTAAGTTAGACAGATTGAAGGTGAAATAGTAGTAGCAATGCAAGTAGTGCAAGTTGTTAGAGAGAGAGAGAGAGAGAGCTCCCTCCTTTTACTTTAACCTTGTTTTTATATAGCATCATTTGAGGTTCCCCAAACACCTAGATGATCCACCGATAACGACATTTGCTAGGCGATTAGGAGACAACCCTAGACAGGAGCCCTTTCATGGCACACCACATGTACTAGAAGTATCATCATAAGTGGTCTTTAAGGGACAAAACATAACCGCATGGAGCAAGAATCTTCTCAATGGTCCTTGCCCCGAGTCACGTGGCTCCGACTCGACTCGCTTCTATCTTCTACTCTTCCGAGTTATCTAACCCTCGACTCGACTTGTTTCTGTCTTCTATTCTTTTCGAGTTGTCTGACTCCCGACTCGACTTGATTTTGTCTTATGCTCTTCCTGAGTCGTCTGACTCCCGATTGGACTTACTCTTCCAGAGTCATCCGACTCTCGACTTGATTTGCTTCTGTCTTATACTTTTCCCAAGTCGTTCGACTTCCAATTTGCCTTGTCTTTCTCAATTCCAAATCTTTCTAGAATTTCTAGGCTCAAAATTAAGGATGAGATTATGAATAATTTATTATTTAAAAAAAATTATATTATCACTTAGTCTCAATTCT